>JAYKKM010000005.1:227500-827500 GCA_035772405.1 Chrysogorgia sp. JL179-B06
TTTCCCACGTGAACTTCAGAGCAGGATGAAAATCATCAACAAAGTTGATGAACTGCTCTAAAAGGACACGTGAACACGACGCTGTTCCTAAACAGTCATCGATAAATCTTCCGAAAAAATCAGGCAAGGGACCCGTGTATTGTTCAAAGATCTGTTTTTCAACATAACCAACAAATAAGTTAGCATAGCTTGGACCCATTTTGGTGCCCATCGCAACACCACTTATTTGTTGATAATGTTCGCCATCAAACGAAAAATTGTTAAGGGTAAGCACTAGTTCTGCTAAGCGGAGTAACGTGGTTGTGGAGGGTTCTAAATTAGTGCGCTGATCAAAGAAAAACTTCAGAGCTTCAAGGCCATCACAATGGGGAATGACGGTGTATAAGGACTTGACGTCCATCGTGAAAATAAATTTATCGGAACTACTGAAACGTAACTGGTCGAAAATTTGCAAGGCATGTTTAGTATCTTTGATATAAGAAGGCAACTTCTTAACCAAAGGATACATAACGTTGTCTAGAAAACTGGAAACGAGCTCGGTGGGGCAACTACAAGCGGAAACAATCGGCCTGCCAGGATTGTTAGGTTTATGGATTTTAGGTAGGAAATATATGACAGGCGTTCTGGGGGTTGTTAGTATAAGGTTAGATGCAGAGGCAGGCAATTCACCGGCTTGGATGAAATTCTTGATGGTAGTTTTGACGGATTTTTGGTGAGATTGAGTGGGATCGGAATTTAACTTAGTATAAAAGATGGTGTCGCTGAGTTGACGAAGAGCCTCTTGTCGATACAAGTCCGCTCTCCAGACAACTACAGCGCCACCTTTGTCCGCAGGTTTTATGACAACGTCATTTCGGCATCGTAATGAATTCAAAGCTAGAAGCTCTTCTTTGTTGAGGTTATGAAATATATATATATATATATATATATATATATATATATATATATATATATATATATATATATATATATATATATATATATATATATATATATATATATATATATATATATATATATATATATATATATATATATATATATATATATATATATATATATATATATATATTATAAAAATATTATAATATATATATATATATTTAAAAAATTTTTTTAGAAACATTTAAAAATCTTTATTTTCATGTTCATGTTTAAAAATCTTTATTTAAATGTTCCTACTTTGTTAGACTTGTTAATATTCTGGAACTTTGACGAAGGTTGGCTCCTTGACAAACGTTAGAATGTTTTAACAAAGAGTTAGAATGTTTTCGTCACTACTCTGAGTTTCACGCGTAAAGTATATATATATTTAGTATCAACCAACTAGTGGTCTATTACAAATTCGGCATTCTGATTGGCTGAGCTACTCACTGTCTATTGGTGATAGACGGTGAGTAGCGTTACCCAATCACAAACCTTCTTATGCTGGAATATTCTGATCCTGACCAATCAGAAGCCACAACATATTTAAGCTGCACGGCAGCTAAAATTTATATACGAGTGATGAAATCATGAAAACATTGGCCCGAAAGTAATCGAAAATTGTTCAGTTTGACATTTTCGAATAAGAAAATGAATTCGCTTATGCCTATGGAGTATATCCATACCAAATGTGAAGCAAAGTAATCACAATCTCGTTTTTTGTGAGCGATTGTTTATCATGTGTCATCGAGCAACTCTACATTTTGAATGGGGAGACTTCTACAAACAAAAAGGTAAAACTATCTGAAAATTTGGAACAATGTTAGAAAGGTTGTTTATGGTTGATACTAAAACAATTAGACAACTCGCCCTCGTTGTCTATGAGCATATAGTGGCTTACCAATCAAGGAAACTCGGCAAATTTTTAGAGCAACATTTGATATTGCGAGTTTTTAAAGCTGAATAAAAAAGTAAGCAACATCTTGCCAAATCTAAAATTGCGCTAAAATTGCCATGTTACACGGCATCAACTTTTGTTGTCAAACAATGTCCCCTGTAACATCAGCTTTAGACATTCAATGCTTTTTAAAATTCGGAGTAGCAAATGATCAATTTCCTTCACTATATTGCTGTTGAATTTAGGGTAGTTTACTAGTTTCAAACGATTTCTTCAATAAAACGAAAATACAAATTTAACTACAGAACTAAAACATTCTTTGGAAAAGCACTAGCTTGGAGAAACATGAAATCCCGGTGGTTGCAATTATGGCAAGAGTGTCGTAATTCAAAATGGCTCCTGTATTCCCTGTTGATTTGATTTAATTAATTTAACCCCAAGCATTTTTCAATCAAGAATCCTTTTCAAGTAATATACAGTATGAAACAGGATCCAAACACCGAGAAGTTTGTTGAAAACCGAGGCGAATTCGAGGTTTTTTAACAAACTTCGAAGAGTTTGGATATCCGGAGGAAACACTCTGCAGAGTGTTTCATATTACATCTGAAACAAATCAGTATTTTAAGAGAAAATCGAGGTGAAAGTTGGATAATTTACGTAATTTCTTCCTCCGACATCCAAACCTCCGTCTCGGTGCTGTTTTCCTTTGTTTTCGGCTCATGAATTATCAATACATTTGAGATGAATAGTAGTTAATCAATGGTTCGATTTAGAAAAAAAGAAGTTTAAAAACAGACTAGCACACTGGTAAAACATCGCAATCAATAAATCACGAAAACGTTCTGACATTTGACAGATTTCGGGAACTAACATTTCTAATTAACTATTTTCAATTGAGAATCTATTTACAAGACGGTATACTTATTCCTGGTCTACTTACTGTTATTGATTGCAATAGATTAGCTTCCTTGATGTCACACGTTGAAGCATCCATATACTGAAGATTATAGTTGAGATCTTGACTACAAAACACCAAGAATTAGCCAAAATGTCCACTTACGGTATTAACTACAGTGTGGTTAATTATATAAAAAAACGAAAATTAAGTTTGTCTTATTTGAAAGAACTCTTAAAGGGGCAGTAAGACGCAAAAATCATTTATCCCAATTTGGGCTTTATCTAGAAGTGCATTCGAAATAAGCAAGAACAGCGCTCTTACTTTGTCAATGTCTTATCTTGTTCCAGAGATATTTCAGTTTTTAAAAGCTGTAAATGAGTTACCTGATGACGTCATCTACTCCACTCAAATTCTAAAAATGAGGAATATCTTTGGAGATAGCAGCTAGATTCTGCTGAAACGTTCCAGATGTATGCTACTAAAAATGGTACACTGCACTGTGTATAGTTAATGCTTTATACATTTTTCATTTTAGAGATATCGTTTTGTTTAAATTTTGGAGTAGATGACGTCATACGTTCATTTGCATCTTTCAAAAACGTCAATATCTCTGGAACAACATAAGATATTGACTAAGTAAGAACGCTATTCTTCCTCATTTTTTTAGTACTAATAGATAAAATAAAAATTGGATAGACGATTTTCGGTCTTACTATACCCTTTAAAATAATGACGAATATCGTTTTACAGCTTTTCCATATTTAACTTAGTTCTTGAGATATTTAGACTTATGTGATATTCAAACGTGATGACCTATGACTTCACGTGGTTTACACAACATTTTAACATTTTGGAAAATCGTGTATATCTTTAAGATTATTGAATGAAATCACTTGAAACCTTGCATGTCGATACAGACCACTAAACGAAATAATATCGTTCAGGTTTTAATGTTACAATAGTAATAGTATAGTTCCTCTACGTCTCTGAAGAAAATCTTCGTTTTCTGACATAGTAGGCTTTGCACCAACGTCAAACTTCAGTTTCAAATTAGTTAAGTTGATGCAAATCTACTGAACCAGTACGAATTCGAAAATGTTTCCCAATCATTTTGTTTTGGAAATCAAGGACTGAAATCTAATAATTTACCATGGCGACCATAAAACTAGAACGATGTTCTCCAGTTGAGTGGTCTGTGTGCACATTCAAAGTTTCACGTGATTTCTTTCAATAATCTTAAAATATATATGATTTTCCAATATGTTGAAATGTTGTGCAAACCATGTGACGTTATAGATTAACTCATCTAAATATCTAAATTTGGAAAAGTTGTAAATTGATATTCTTCATTATTTGAGGAGTTCTTTCAAATAAGATAAACTTAATTTTCGCTTCATATGCACTTTAAAGTACATGTAATATTCTTTCAGTGCTTGCAAATTTTTCTATTAACTCCATTATTATATTTATATATACCTGAACTACATTTTGTGTTATATATACAATCAAGTAGTGAATGTGAGAGCTTCGAGTAGACAGACAATACATGGACGATCGTCAAGTTAAAATTCTCAGAAAATGAGTCACGGACAGGGATTGAACCCGTACCCTTCTTAATGCCGGTGAGACCATAGATAATGGAAGGGGGACTGGATAGGAAACTTAACAAAACTAGAAACAAAGTTTACGCAACTTGCTATGGTAATTATAAGTCGCCTATCGAAAAACACGGCATACGGTAACGCAATATTAAAAATCCACAAGCGCCAGGCACACGAGATCCACTCACACGCCAAATTTGATTTCATTTTATAAAAAACTCTGCGATTGGTGGCTTTTTGAATTTTCATGATGCCACTAGGAAAATAAAAGTTTTTCAACCTAATGTGTCGGGAAATTTAAAAGCACTGGTAAAACCGTTTATTGGGCTTTCAGAAAATGAACAGTATAGCTTTCGCAACAGTTATCGTTGGTTACATTTTTGGTGTTTTTCAGCCGGACAGGAAAAAGTTAATGCACCTAACAGGTGGGTCTACATAGCTACAATCAGACACTATTAAACTTAAGGGGGGACTTAACCTAAAAATGCTGACTATCATTGGATCTGTTAATTGTAAACAGTTAGAAGTCTCCTGCTTCATATGTGACTCCCGAAGGGCATCTTCGCGACGAGTTCGCATCAGCTGGATCGCTTGCCGGCGTTTTTAAGCCATGCCAAATACTATATATAGCGATACTATTCAAAAGCATCGCATTTAATCATGCACTCACTACTGATTTACCATTCCACGCCATTTCTGAAAGCCCTGTTCGTCTCTTGTATATTGATAAAATATTGACAAAATTAAAACAACTTCGTATTATGCGTGCGAAAATGAGCCTTCTCCATCTAACATTAATGTAAGCGGAATGCGATTGACCATTTAGAACCTTTTTAGAACTTTCTATATATATTTTAACTTTATCTCCATTTTTCTCCGAATGTGCTTTCTGCGTGTTTGAGAAATAATATCTTGAGAAGAATTTAACCAATTGACTTGAAATTTTCAGTATTAATCCCTTTCAAAGAGTTGTTGGGAAAGAGCATAGAACTTTTTGGCATTATTTTTGTATCAAAAGATACTGAGATGAATGTGACCAAAATTAAGGGTAAACATTTGCCCAAATTTTAAACAGGCACAGAATAAAGTATTTAATATTCAAAAAGTTCTATGCTCATTACCATAAACAACCTTTGTGCCTTAGATCAATGTGAAAATATTTCAATTCCATGTATTCTACAGCAACATATCTTTTCTCAAGCACACTCTGATTGTGCAGAGTATCGGGTTACAATGTTTGATCAGTATCACGTTACAAATTAAATTTATATGGTTTGCATAAAAGCCCTGGATGGTACAATTCATTGTACTATTTTAGACCATGCTCATAGAGAATGAGATAGCCTGTGAGCGAGATTGCCAGGAGGGACACGACCTGCTTTTCAATTGCCATTACGACCCTAGTGCATTATGGGATATATTTGGAAAATTGGACAGCACCCAGCCAACCGTCCGACAAAACAGCAAACCTATATCACGTCTCGAGGCAAGTCACCATTCAAACATTTCGAAATACTAGAGCCATACTTCAATGCATCTATTTCACATATATGAAGTCAAATTTACACATTTTTACTTGCCCCAAGACGGACTTAAAACCAGCCTCCCAATATTGCCACGACCGAGTGTCTCCAACGAACAGGAAAAGACGACACGAATCGCGCAGTACTTATATCACACAGTTCTTCGTGTGAAAATGATCGGGATCACGAGACTTTATGATGTCTTTACCCAGCTGGTTACCGATAGTTAAGTCCTTTCAGGCTTTCACACAACAGAAACGTACAAATACGTCCCGCCACGAGAAGCCATTACGCTCTAGTGACAAAACAACAACCTGGTTCCCAGTACTTTTCTCACGCGGTTTATCTAAACACTGAAAACTGGGTTTTTTCGAAAGCTTCACAAATAAAATGCGATAGCGATAATTAAGTAGGCTTCAAAGATTTTAATTCTTCAAAAAAAAGAAAATTACCATTTGAGTCAAAGTTTAGGTTAAGTCCCCCCTTAAGTAATATAATACCATGGTTGTCTCAATTTCTTTTGTCTTTTCAGGTTGAATTAATAACTAAATTACCTCATTTGGATTAATTTATACAATCTAGAGGTCGTATTAGAACTAATACAACCTTGAATGACGTCATGAGAGGTAGTATTAGCTTCTTCTCACCTGGCATGCAAAGACATGAAATTTCGACAACCATGGTATTACAAAGTAATATCATGGTAGTGAGGTGTATTAGCTGTTAAACCGCCCGCTTGATTCGGGTCATTAAGTAAAATTCCTTCGGGCCTGCGGCCCTCAGGAATTTTACTTAATGACCCTCATATATAATGACCCTTATAATTATTATATGGCTAAGAAAGATGGCGCACGCTGATTGGTTCGTGAGATGTACGGAAAAAAGCGTATTGCCCTCCCGACCGGTAAGTTTTGGCGGGAAAATTTCTGAGTTGATTTAGATGAAAATAAAAGAGGATTTGAGTATGTTCGTTGAAAAAGTTCGAACAATAACACGTCCTGGAACATTAGTGCTGCTTTTTTTGAAAGCTGTTTATCTATAAGTGAAGAAAATGAATGCCTAACGACCAGTATCGCGTGTAAACATGAAGCGAAATCAACAAGCTCAGAGGTAAGGTAAACGGCAACATCTGAAGACAAAAAAACAGAGAACAAAATGAACCAAAAGCCATATAATAAATGTCTTATTAACCTCGTTTACTTGGTCTGTACGGTAAAGTATTTGCCTTCGTTTTTTTTCGCACAGACCTCGCTCCTTCGTCGCTCGGTCTGTACGAAAACCTCAGACAAATACTTTACCGTACAGACCTCGCACTCGGTTAATAAGTCTTTATTATACCATTGTTTAAATTAAGCAATAACTTATCGTAGCAATGTGGAACCATCAGTTGCTGCATCATGAGCCGCTTTATACGCGTATAATTACCATAGCAAGTTGTGCAAACAGTTTCGAAACATCGTTTTAAGTTTCCTATCCACTTCCCATTATCTATGGCGAGACGCTCTAAGAGTACTGTACTGTACTGTACTGTACTGTACTGTGCTGTGCTGTGCTGTACTATACTGTACTGTACCTTTCACTTTATATACCCGTTGCGCTAAAGTACGCTTAGAGTTGACAGACGACACATGGACGATCATCAAATTCAAATGTTCAGAAAACGTTTCTGAGCCCTAGACAGGAATTGTAACCTTCTAACCCACCATTTCGATATATAGTGACTGTATATAGTACATATACATGTATCAAATAATCCAAAGAAATTCATCAATGTAACCTTCACTCTCCATCTGAGTCTCGGTATCTCAATGGTTTAGAGGGTGACGATCGTCCATGTTGTAACAGGTCAGCGGTAATGACCTGTAGAGACCGTCTCGCGCTAAAGTAGAGAAGAACATTATAGAATATGGTCGTGGCTCTTTAGTACCCAAAAGGTCGAAATGTGGAGAAAGGACTGTAACCAACCCCAAAACAAAAAAGATACTAACCCTGGGTGTTAGGGTTAGGATCTTTGTTGTTTTGGGGTTGATCACAGTCCTCTCTCCACATTTCGACCTTTTGGGTATACTAAAGAGCCACGACCTATAGAATATTGCTCACTGGGGATAGACTTCAGAATCCTTATGCATCTTAGGTTTTAAGGGAAAAAAAAACGAAGTAAAACACATGTATCCAGAAACCAAGGAAAAACCCAACTGAAACCAACTGATTACTCTATATACCCATGCTGTGATATAGTACCATTTACCTAGTTCCATTTAATGTTTCTTTAATAGATTCTGCAGGTGGTTCATCGGCCACAGGAGGTAGAACCTAATATCAAACACAATTAGATTGTGAAAGCATACGAGTCTTGACAACGAGAAATTGACAGCGAGTAATCTAATTTTCATCATGATGTAACAAAACATAATAATTTTTTAATCCTTTACCTCTGCCCATGCCAACCTCAAGACAACAACACCTCTCATTAACAATTTTGTTAACACAGTTTCACTAAAACTTGATGCAGATAAGTCCATAGAATACCATAAGGTTTCATCATACCTAATGTTATTCAAATACAACAAATGTCAATGTTAATGTCAATTAAAGTGCCTATGAAACGAAAATTAAGTTTGTCTTGTTGAAATAAACTCCGAAAATGATTAGGAATGGTAATTTATAGCTTTTTCATTTGAGATATTTAGACTTATGTGATATGTAAATGAAATAACTTATGACGTTCGTCCGGTTCGAAATGTCATCATCGCGATATGTTTCCCTGTTGCGTCTCCTCCGAAAGCGGTTGTGAGCGCTTCTTTTAGAATTTTGTAGGATTCTTTCTTCGCTTCGTCTAGTCGTTCAAACACTGCGAAGGCTTTACCCGACAGAAGCGTGGGAAGTGGTTTCAGCATGGCGTCGTCATTCCATTCATTGACCTTCGAGCAAAGTTCAAACTTACGAACACACACCCGATCTCGCATTACAATTACTAACTATCGTCACGTGATCGCCGAAGGTCACAAGTTCATTGTCACAAACACTACGTCAAGAATTTATCACATTTTTAGAAAATCAAGAATATCTTTGATATTATTCAATGAAATCACTGAAAACTTTGCACATTATGAGACTTCGTGAAACGTAGCATCATTACATCGAAATAGCTATGCTAAATTAATTTACTATTTCTAATTTCTTGATTTTCTAAAATATGATAACCTCTTGACGTCATAGGTTATTCATTAGATGTGTTAAGTTGATCGTCCAGGTTGTTGTAGTCTTGAGAAAGACTGTTGTTGGTGACTGACGTTTCGACGGCCTCAGCGGCGGTCATCTTCAGAGTCAAGTAAAGCGTGTTTGTCAGGTTTGCCTATATGTCTGGTTCATTACGTCATAGTTTGTTCGTGTCATAATTTGTGTGAGTGGGTGTTACGTCATGCGTTAAAGGGCAACTAAACCTTTTGAGTTCTATTTTCCTCCGAAAGAGATATCATCTAACTTTGTAAAAGTGAAGATAAAAATGAATTTCATGATATAGTGCAGGATTTATTGAGGAGTATTTCTTCGGATCTCTTGTTGCACGACCGTGTTATGAGAAGAATGGCACTATTACCGGTATGACGTCATAGTGTCATACTGGTAATAGGTTTATTGAACAAAATAATATTCCAGTGCTTGATATTTGGTTTCTCACTTATCACTCACCCAAGAGTAAACAGTATTCCAAATTTCACTAAAATAAAACCAAAATATACAGTATTTTCTTGCCGTATGACATCATTATGACATCATGGTAGTACCAGGCTTTCTTCCGACGCGGTCGTTGTTCAACTAAGTTTAGCAAAAGGGTTGAAAACTCGATCTTTAACAGATCATAACAGTAGAACCGAGCAACCAATTTCAATAATTTCTTCGGTTTTGAATTGAACTTTTTGAATTCTAACGAAAAATAGAATAACCTCAAAAGGTTTAGTTGCCCTTTAAGCGTGCGAAGAAGTCTTTTGTATGGTGTATCTGTTAAGTGGTTTATATTCCAACTTGGTATACCAACTTTCTAATGTAAGTCGCTGTTTGTAGTCTTTGCTAAAGGCGATACATTCAGCCGAGTCCCAGTCAATATCGTGTTTTGTTTGTACGTGATGTTCAGCTATGTGAGTCCTGTCCCCGTTTCTAGTAGCTCGTTTGTGTTCAGCTAGTCCGATCTGCCGGTTTCACCAATATGTATCCTGTTCACCAATATATAAGTGTTCAAACCATTTACTTTATAGGTTATTCATTTGCATATCACATAAGTTTAACAAATAATTTCCCAACGCAACCAAATGATAAATCAGACATGCAGTACTGTATGACGCTACTCTGGCTTTATTCATTAGACTACAATAGTAACATTTTACTAAAACTGTATAGAAACACGGAAATTTTACCGTCATTTTTGAAGACAAACGAAAGGTTCGTTGCTAAAACCTTTTTAAATAGTTTTAAAGAATGTCAAATTCTGATATTTTAAGACAACATTCATGTATTTCTTGTCGAACTAATTATCCTTGCTCTCAGAATTCAGTCGCATCAAGCTGAGTGGTTTTTGCGTGAGTAGGCAGAATTTACATTTTCATGATTTTAATAAATGAATATTGTTCCTTCTTTTTACTTATTACAAGAAGCTTATTTGCATCTTCTTAATAGATAACGTCATCATCGGTTCTATGAGTGTATAAATAGGTATCCTAACTTTACAACAATCACCCCTGACGAATGATGATGATCACCCCTGATGACGCTAGATCGGAGTGTCGAAACGTTGCGTCATGGACAGTAACTTTAGTTTCACAAGGTTCAAGATGGAGATTGATGCGCAGTGTGCCATATCCACGAAAGAGGTGAAGTTTGATGAGCCGTGTGCCACACCTACGAAAGATTTGGAAACCTTGCAGGGTGTCCTGCAGTTTTGAGACCAAAATTACTATGCATTGATTTCTGTAATCAGGCACTGAAGGCATTGTGCAGTGCTCGTTTAAAGAAGTGGGAAACTTTTAGAAGCAAGTTGGGCTAGAAATGAGGACGAAGAAAAATCAGGCGTCTACACGCAGGCTAGCCAACCCTCCCCCCCCCCCCCCCCCACCCAATGCAGAACGGCTGACACGCAGACGAGTATAATGTAAACACTAAACACGGCAATGCTTTTTGTGTTTACTGACGTAGCCAGCATACACTTAGTTATTATCGACGTCCGAATTCTTGTGGCAACGGGCAAACGGACAATACGTCACAACCACTGGTCACAACCGAGGACGTTGCGGAAGATAGCGAAAGATTCCGAGATTGTTTCAAATGTGGCTTCTTCACCACAAGTTCGAGACTTCGAGCAGTGCTTCGAGTACGCTAAGCTTCTTCCTTTGCATTTTTCGTCTACGATAGGTAATGAACTACTTTTGTTGTTCATTGGAGCAATTGCGTTTACATTGCACAATATTTTGGTCATGTTCTCGCGTGCGGTTGCTAAATTACCGATATATTTGTTCTGAGGAGTGAGGGTCAGATTTCACTAAAAATATAAGCTTTGTAATTTGAAAAATCGCTTACTTTGAAGTTTAAACGAAGTAATTCTCGTATATCGAAACCTAGCCTGTATACAGCCTGAATTACACGCTGTAAATTCGAAACCCAGTATTGAATGAAACCACATACACTAAACCTATAGCTCTTCTACTAGTCTACAGGTATTTATACTAAACCTTGCTCTTTTAATAATGAAAAATAAAATACCCACTTAATCTAAAAATTGGGCTATTATATCTCAATAATAATACTATTATCTCAATAATCAATGACAATTCTATATAATTATGTATATCCTTGATCGACCCCATCTCGGGCAAGATACTTGCCAGGATCGTGCTAAATAACCGATTGACCAAAGAGAAAGTGTGGGTTGAACTGGGTTCTGGAAAGAGTGCAGGACCATCAACATGGTGTTTTCTGTACGGAAGCAGCAAGGAAAATGTCAGGAGCACGACTTGCTCGACGGACGAACAACAACATGCATGGGGATTGAACATTCAAACTTACTTCAGTTAGAAATATTTATAACCTTGTAGTGGAAATGCTAATCTACATTTCCAATGGTCAATCTACGCACAATCAATCGAACTGTTTTATAAGCATTGACTTCAATTTTGTAGTGACCGTAATTACACTATTTTGTCAGTGTTTTTCATTGACCTCTCTAATCTCTATTCTATCTTAATATGTTCTATGTATCACATATTAATCTCTTAATACTACCGTAGCAGCCAGTGATGTACAGAGGTAGATTTTGTAATAACTCTTTTGCCTCCATCGCATTAAATGGGCCATTTTCTGTTCTAATATTTTAGTATGCCTTAACACTGTGTTTGCATGATCATTACATATTTACATAGTTTCGTCTGTAAGCCGCCAAATGGCATGCATCTATGCATTGCATTCCTAATTTTATACATTAATTTTGTTTCTATCTTTGTCTCATGTCTTATGTTGCATTGACCAATGAACTTTCTTCTCTCACATTTCGCTCTCCGACTCTGTACTCAAATGTCAGCAGACACATGCACGCCATTGCGGACCTATTATTTCTAATATCTGTTCGATTGAAGGTCTTCGTGTGTCAAAATTTATATAAAAATCAACGGCAAGGTATAGAAAACATATCTGTTACGAAATTATACATCGGTTTAATGGACATAAAAGCATTTAAATCATCGTATATATATTATATATTATATATATATATATATATATATATATATATATATATATATATATATATATATATATATATATATATATATATATATATATATATATATATATATATATATATATATATATATATATATATATCCTTTTATTGTCAATGAATCGCAGTCGGAAAAGCATTTACGAGACCTGTGAACCCGCACACTAATGCAAAGATTCTCTCCAGGATAACTGGATGAGCGAAACACAGATGAGAGATTAAAGAAAGAACTCGCAGAACCGTGGACATGCACGAAACGTCAACATGACAACATATAGTCGTTGCAAGGCATGCAAGCGAATTGAAGCGAGTTCGGACTTTCGTTTTATTGGCAATGAATCGCAGTTTGAAAAGTTTACTGAGACCTTTAAACCCGCAAACCATTGCAAAGATTCTCTCCAAGATGAGAGAAACATAGATGAGAGATCAATCATGAAGAAGGAATGGACAGCCGAAGGACAGGGAAATATTATGCTGTGTTGACATTTATCCCGTGAAACTCCGTAATATTAATCATTACGAATAGTTGTGTTTTTGTCCGATTTAAATCAATTCTATATCGAAATGATCACTTGAATCTGGCGACTCGAATGCTGTAGGTTTCGTCTAGCACGGTTCTGCGAGTTCTTTCTTTAATCTCTCATCTGTGTTTCACTCATCCAGTTATCCTGCAGGAGAGAATCTTTGCATTAGTTTGCGGGTTCACAGGTCTCGTAAATGCTTTTCCGACTGCGATTCATTGACAATAAAAGGATATATATATAATATTATATATATATATATACAGTATATATATATATTTATTTATTATTTATTATTTATTATTATTTATTATTATTATATATATACCGAAATACTTGACAGATGATTTTAATTGATTGATTGAAGGGAAATATATAAACATTATATTTGCTAATACATGTATTAACATACACTTAAGAGTAAACTGTAGGGAAATAGTAGACACAATCATAATAATATTGACTTGTTAAACACCAGATTGCAGTAACTACAGGTTGCTAAAGTCAATTGAAGAGAGCAATATAACTTACGCTAGTCTATGCCATCTTTTGCATACTTTTGTACAAGCAACAACATTTTTGCGAGTTAAGAAAGAGAATACTGCAAGAATTATTTCATCTGACAATCCATCCAAATAATCTAGGAAAAAATATTTAGTTAAAATGTTAAATATAGAAAAACAATTTTGAAAATTAATGAAAACATGTGTCATACATACTTGCAAACAAATATGGTATAGCAAGTTTCAAGCATAATATTAATCATATGAATAATTACAGTATAGTACAGCATTAACACTTGATTAGCTGTGATCATAAATTCATATAATAATATTACAATATGTAGTGAATGTAATTTAAGGCATTTGGTTATTTTATTTTATTATTTTGTTATTTTATTTATTTTCAATACACATAAATTCATATAATATTACAATATGTAGTGAATGTAATTAAGGCATTTGGTTATTTTATTTTATTTATTTTGTTATTTTATTTATTTTGAATATACAGTCGACTCCCGATAACTCGAACCTTCATATGGCAAGCCAAACTTGACAAAAGTGTATCGAGAATTCCATGCGTGTATCGAGAATTTGAATCGTGTGTCGAGAATTTGAATCGTGTATCGAGAATTTTATGCACATGACGAGAATTTCATGCGTACGGCGAGAAAAATATAATGTGATAGTCGAGAATTACAAGTGTGGTTCGAGATATATTTTAAATATTGTCGAGAATTTAAAATTCCAGCCGTATGTCGAGATTTCTGACTGTAACACTGGTCAGCGGCTTAGGGTCAATACTTCATGTGAGTTTCCATTTTTGTCGTTAGATGATCCAGACGGATCCTTTTATTAGTATTAAGGAAACCCAACCCCAACACAACAAAAGATCCTAACCCTAACCCCCCGCCTAACGGGTTAGGGTTAGTAAACTGGGGGTTAGGGTTAGGATCTTTTGTTGTGTTGGGGTTGGGTTTCCTTAATACTAATAAAAGGATCCGTCTGGATCATTACTTTCCGCCATTTTGAATAAATAAACTAACGACAAAAATGGAAACTCACATGAAGTATTGAGTGACCCTAAGCCGCTGACCAGTGTTACAGTCAGAAATCTCGACATACGGCTGGAATTTTAAATTCTCGACAATATTTAAAATATATCTCGAACCACACTTGTAATTCTCGACTATCACATGATATTTGTCTTGCCGTACGCATGAAATTCTCGCCATGCACATAGAATTCTCGATACACGATTCAAATTCTCGATACACGATTCAAATTCTCGACACACGCATGGAATTCTCGATACACTTTTGTCAAGTTTGGCTTGCCATACCTTCAAGGGAAATAGAAAAAGGTTCGAGTTATCGGGAGTTCGAGTTACCGGGAGTTGAGAGCAAATGACCGGAAATAAGGAAAAAACGGATTTTAATCAAATTTAATTACTGTATGGAATGGAACAATATTTCTAAATATTTGATAAATCAGAACGTAACGTAACGTGAAACAAAACAAAACAAAGTAGGTACTGCGAATTACAACGTCGGGCTACTGCTACAGAGTTCATGTGATTCACTTTTTCGAGAAATAGTCAGTTAATACGCCGTGACGCTTCTCAACTAATGCAAAAAAAGACAGAATACACGGCTGCTTCAAACTAAATTCAATTTTTTTGAATACAGCACTGTATTTTTTACTTGTCACGTGGTTCGAATTATCGAGGGTAAAATTATATAGAAAATGACGTGAAGGGAAAAGAAAATTGCTTCGAGTTAGCGGGAGGTTCGAGTTATCGAGGGTTCGAGTTACCGAGGGTAAAATTACAGTAAATGTTGACGGAAATCCAGGGGAAATCGATTTTGGTTCGAGTTATCGCGAGGTTCGAGTTAGCGAGGGTTCGAGTTATCGGGAGTCGACAGTATACATTTTCTAACATTATCATTAAAATAATAATAATAATAATGATGATAATAATAATAATAATCAAATACATGTATATGAAAATTTAACTGCCCCAACCGAGGAATCGAACCCGAGGTCTCTAACAACTGAGCTATTGAGTCAGAACAGTCAAACATCTGCATATACATATTTATACATCGCCCGACTCTCAAATCTCTACAGGAAGACATCTCATCTTTGACGAAGTAGAGCGAAGCCTCTCCCAGGACTTCCTCATGTAGCGAGCTAATATCACTGGTTCTTGTATACAGTCAAATTTGGGTAGTCAAATTTTTATATACATATATTTGACCATTAATAAATCCTCTCTTCATCTAAAGAAAATAATAATATAATGCAAAGTTCACCAATACACACTGAAAACTTGTAGGTGTTATGTAATTAAATTACTTATGCATAAAACTTAAGTAACTGTAATTACTTATTTTATTTGATTCATCTGAAACAGTTTGGTTAATGGTTGACAGATGGTCAATAATTTGCCTCTTCTTATTTTCAACTTTTTCATTGACAGATGATTGACACAAATCATGAAACAATATTTTATTATCCTCAGGACATGGGATCTTTTGATGAACCTTCTTTATCTGAAAAGAAATTGATCATAATATGTTATCCTTTTAATATACATGTACTTCATTTTAGTACTCTGAAAGTAACGGTAGATACAATAGATACTATATTATCCTACTGTAATTACATGTATACTACCTCCTCCGCAGGCGTTTTTGGGCGAGAAGGGCGCGGGCGGGATAAATTGCGGGCGAAGAGAGAAGAAACGCCTGCCAACTAATGATTTCAAGATGGTAGAAGCATTTGACGATCGTACTTATAGGCGTATTGAAAAGCAGTTTGTCGAGGAATCTGTTGGGCAGTAAATAGTTAAAACAACTCTCCTTTTTACCACCAAAGCGTATTCAGTTATACATACATACAAACAAACAAAAACAATGCAAAACACAACCTTTATTAGTATATAAAATCTTGTATTTGAGACGCAAATATCACTTATCACTTAGTTTTAATCTATAAATTGGGTTCAAAACACGTTGGTTCACAATGGGCTGGTCTACATTGCATTGCGCTAAATTGTAGAATACCCGGCCACTTTCGCTATTTTTTGTATCTGTTGACAGTTAGTAAAAGTGATAAAAGGGTCAAATTACGGAAAGTTCATCATATACAATTGCTGCCCGCAATTTCGCCCGCCCGCGCCCTTCTCGCCCAAAAAAACGCCTGCGGAGGAGGTAGACATGTATATGTAACGTTGGGCCATAAAACTGTTTGATTCGGCTTCTTAGTAAAACATACTGATCCAAATTCATTCAGGCTTGCACCATCGTCGTATGAAATAAATCAGTCACACACCAGACAATATAACTTGAATATATTATGTGTCTCTTAAATGTTGGTCTATATATATACATGTACTAACTAATTTACAACGGATTACATGTGACGTAGTTTTACACAATATATGATAATACGATCCCGATTATCATGCAGATGATGTAACTGCAATTGCCACAAAAGGCAATGCATGCGTCCGTTTCAGCACTGAGTCAGTTCCGTTCAAGCGCTGCGTCAGACTGATTTCGGCTTACACGCCTGTTCCTTAACGTCCCAGCGCTATGTCATCGCTATTAAACCACATATTACATAATATAGTGCGCAACTGCTGAGACAACACGTATCAGCGCAACTTATACAAATCTATACTTGAACGCTACATATATACTGTAGTTATACGTTTTTATATATACTGTATATATATTATATATATAGATACATGTATACACATATATTTATTTTCATTTTGTAATAAATTTTCGAGGGCCACAAGTTTCTTAGTACTTTGTACTATTTAGTGTAACCCTCTTTAAATAAAGTTTCTGTCCTAAATACTGAAATACTTCCAAGTGGAAGGATTCTGGCCAATCCTGTAAATATTTGATTGGCTGCAGAAGCAGGATGTTTTTTGTGATATTTGACCATTATTACCTAAAAATGATTTTTTTTTGTACTAAAACATAATTTAATTTAATTAAGCTGGAAAGAACTTGGCTACATCTGTAAAATTAATAAATACATTAATAAATAATATGGAGAAATATGTTATTTACCGGATGGAGAAATATTTGACCGAGGTCTCAAAAACATGGCCTCACCTGGGACATTTAATGTGAGACCAAGTTAGGGCAAATTATTTCTCTATCCGGACCGATCAAAAACAGTAAATATTAACATATCTATATATTTTTTTATTATACAAGGTAAAAGACTGGAGTTACTTTAATTCAGTAAAACTGCATTATTTAGATTAGGAAAGAAAAACAAACAAAATATATACTTATTTCCAGCTTACTGTAGTTGAATCAAATTCTGTATTAGTTTCCATTTTCCAGTTAATAATGAAGCAAAAATCACGATAATTTTTTTAGCATTTTTAATTAGGATTCCGTGACATTTTTAATTAGGATATCGTAAAATTCCACCCGCTGCTGCAGCCAATCAGGTTGCAGGAAAGGCTAGGATTCTTCCCGCTCATCATATACAAAAAAATAATATACAGTACACTTAATGTCTGCTCTTGAGGGAAATAGTTAGTTTTGTTTTCCTGAGAGGCTTGATGTTCAGACATTTGCAAGGGAGCAGACATTCGCAAGCGAGCAGACTGTTTTGTTATATAGCGATGAAGAAAAACTAAACATATGTACAAGGCTATCAGTGGCGGATCCAGGGTTGTTCGAAAGGGGCTCACATGAAAAATCAGCACGTTGTGGTGAATGTTCAAGCCATTCCACCAGAGGGGTCTGGGGGCATGCCCCACAGGAAATTTTTTAATTTTGCAAATCCCAGAAGTGTTTTTCCGGTGATTTCTGATAAGACTTTTTGCGAAATTAGGGCACCACGCCATTGCTAAAAATGGACAATTACAAAGGGGCATCAAGACTATGAAACACTTTAATATAAACTCAGAAGTTCTCAGAAAAACTCAGAAGTAGAACCATTGACATGGTAAAAAACAGAAAACACTTGTTTGTGGGATTTTAAAGGGAAAGAGCGCCGCATGCGCCCCTCCCTGGATCCGCCACTGGCTATCCACGCAACAGTTTTGATAATTTCAAAATTATTGCCCAAGCGGGCAATAGTTAACAACTTATTGCCCGCTCAGTAGACAATGACAGTCTGTAAATCTAGGGAAACCACAGCTATATAATAATGCTATTTATTCTTTATTTATTTTTTACTAAAGTAAACTCACTGCTTCTAGGATCCTTTATAAAGTAATTATTATTGTTATTATTATTATTATTTGTTAATATACGCACTGCTGTAGTGAATGTGGGAGAGCTTGGAGTAGACAGACGATACATGGGCGATCGTCATGCTCATATCCTCAGAAAAATGATTCTGAGTCCCGGACAGGAATTGAACCTGTAATCTGAGACGCTCTAATCATTGAGCCACCGAGACTCAGATGGAGAGCGAAGGTTACAATGATGTGCTGGTTCGATTGATATATGTACTACCTATGCAGCAGTCAGAAATCATGTATCGTCTGTCTACTCCAAGCTCTCCCACATTCACTACAGCAGTGTGTATATTAACACATCCAAACATTACCGATATATAGTAACTGCCGCATTGGCAGTACATATATCAATCGAACCAGTACATCATTGTAACCTTCGCTCTCCATCTGAGTCTCGGTGGCTCAATGGTTAGAGCATCTCACTGGCAATCAGGTTACAGGTTCGATTCCTGTCCGGAACTCATCTCATTTTTCTGATGATATGAGCTTGACGATCACCCATGTACCATCCGATTATTATTATTATTATTATTATTATTATTATTATTATGCTTTATATATACAAAACAAAATTACTATGGTTTCACAATTCACAAAGTCACTGCAAAAGTGGCAGTTTATCAATATCAAATGTGCATTGTCAAGCTTATATTGAAAACATTTTAACTATAGTCTACTATTCTTAATATTATAAAATAAGTGGTATGACCAGTCCTATACGCACATAGTGATTGGTCCCACCAATCACATTCATTCTCAGATTCATTCAGCTTGCTAATAAGTAATTCCTCGAGTAATTCTTATTCGTTCACTCATTTATTCGTTCACTTGATAGTACTGTCCAGTTCACTGTTCCTGCATATTTTATACAAATATAAACTTTTTATTATGTTTGTATTACCAAATGCCAATACTCTGAACTCTTAAGCAGTTATGTAAAGGTAAGCACAACAGTTTTCAAGTACAGTGAAACTCTCTTCCTTTGCATTAGGTTATACACAAACATGGCAAAACTGTTTGTATTTCTTAACTCAGTATTAGTCTAATAATAGTATTACTATAATAAATAGTATAGTATAATAAAATTATTGGATCATATCCGATTTTCTCGTACTTGTTTTTAAACTGTTTGAACAAAAAATCTAAATTAATTAACGTACTCATGAGAGACAATATGTTAAAGTTTGATCGTAAAATAAAAATACTCGGTTGAAGAGTTAAAGTTGTGCAACGGTACCTCGGGACAATGTTTTAATCCTTCTGGGTAATATTGGTGGGTCGGACCTTCTTTCTGAATTTGAGTTGAATCTCGCTCATCTACTGCTGGCCAGCTCAATTCAAATTGTTCGTCCACATTGGAGCATATCTCCTTCCTAAATATCAACAAAGACGAAGAAGCCAAACTCGATTCTTTCCTTTTCTCGATATGCTTATCACACTCTATTTCCGCCATGTTGATGAATACGATACAGATGAAAGAAAATTTCCCGCCTTTTTGGAACCACAGGGGGGCCGGCCCACAAAAGCGGGCGTGCTCGCAAGTAGTGTTGAATAATATAGACTTTATCTCATGAGTCCAATCTCGTTCATGAGTCATGAGCTAGCTACTTTTGTTTTGGTCAGGTGTTATAATGAAAGAATGTATCATTATTTATGTATATGAAATAAACGTAAAATATCCAATTTATCGTTTTGGTGGCATTTTGAATTCACTGTATACTGAAATTTTTGCTCTCACTATATTTTGGCTCCTATTAAATCTATGCTATGCACTATAATGTAACTGAAAAACGAATAAACGAAATTCAATCTCATTGTCAGAAATCAGAATCGACATCAGTGCAGACAGGAAACAGCGCAAGTGTAACATAGTGATGGTGCAGACTGCAGAGTGCTTCTTGGGAGCGTGTCTTCCGTATGCGGCAACTGATCAACGCCTTCCGGCTGGAATTGAACCCGTGACCCTGCGATGCTAGTGCAAGTGCTCTGACCACTGAGCTACGGAGGGCCGTTGGGTAAAGCCTAGTCACGAGTCACTGGAAAAGCTAGCCTCCTCTGCAGGCAACTCTGTGGCTTCTTTTTTCCGAGTCAAATAGCTTCCAAGGCTGTTTTGGCCGAGGCAGAGAAATTATTACTTCACTGCAATCTCAACCAAAACTTGGAAGCTATTTGACTCGGAAAAAAGAAGCCACAGATTTTCTTTAGATCACTAAAGATTTATATATATATATATATATATATATATATATATATATATATATATATATATATATATATATATATATATATATATATATATATATATATATATATATATATATATATATATATATATATATATATTATATATATATATATATATATATATATATATATATATATATATATATATATATATATATATATATATATATGTATATATATATATATACAATATAAAGTAATAAAAATGTGATAGTAATGAAAATAGTAATAAAAAGTAATAAGTAATAAAAATGCGGTAATAAAAATGCGTAAGTGAAAACCTTCGTCTCGTTTATTTTACCTTTATTTTACCTTATATATATATATTATTTTACCTTATATATATATATATATATATAGTAGAGTGCTGCGTAGACAGTGTTTTGAATATATAGCAAAGTGAAAAGGTGGTAAACTGCCAAGAATTTAGTGACGAGATACTGACGTTTCGAGCGGAGCCCTTCATCAGAGTAAGTCTTACTCTGATGAAGGGCTCCGCTCGAAACGTCAGTATCTCGTCACTAAATTCTTGGCAGTTTACCACCTTTTCACTTTGCTATATATATATATATATATATATATATAGAATACTTACTTCCATTTTCCACACACACGATTAACTTTTAACGATAGAAGCCCTCCACTCCCCAGCAATCTTGAAATAAATCAAGACTCCAGCCCTTGTGACACTGGACGGCGGGTTAAAAGGTGGAGGCTAAAACAGAAATGATGTTCAAAGTTCAGGGTCGTGGACACATGTGGCGTTCTGGGAATATTACTTCTAAGAACAGGAAGTGAAAGTACAAATTTTTACATATTTATTTATGTTGTCCACTAGAGTGCTCAAGCAAAGTAAACTGAGCGAGCATATATATATCGATATTTTTGTGAGTGTTTGTTTCACTCTCCAAGATCTACTAGAAAAGCATCGGATGTTTGTCCCGTACCGAAGCCGCACTACGGCACATAATGGGTGACCCGCGTACGATCTAACAGGCGTAAACCCTTTTCCCCCGGATTGGTTTGTGGACGAGAGTGCACAAGCCGGTAAAAGCGTGCTAAGCGTGCTATACCATTCTATATTAGCACGCTTTTACCGGCTTGTGCACTCTCGTCCACAAACCAATCCGGGGGAAAAGGGTTTACGCCTGTTAGATCGTACGCGGGTCACCCATTATGTGCCGTAGTGCGGCTTCGGTACGGGACAAACATCCGATGCTTTTCTAGTAGATCTTGGAGAGTGAAACAAACACTCACAAAAATATCGATATATATATATATATATATATATATATATATATATATATATATATATATATATATATATATATATAATATATTTTTACTCAGCCTTTGGCGAGTGGTGATATGACGAACTACATAAAGAGATATTTACGAAGGGTATATACGTTTGCGTAATATAATAGGTACGTCTGTTATGTTGTAGAACGATATTGATCGAGATAACGTTCAAAACGAGGGATAGGTGACAAAGTCACCTAAAGCTCGCTTATAAGCTTGCCTATAAAGCTTGCTTATAACCATGGGTTGTTTTATAACGCAACACCAATGATCTCGTTTCCTATATGCTACCACCAATCTTTTATTACATCTTTTATTTCCTTATACGACAATTTTATTATTAATAGTATACAAAATTAAGATGTTTGTTAACAGGTTGTTTAAGCAATTAAGGTTTACGGTTTGATTACTCAGCTTTGCAGCTGTGGCGAAGGTTAGTAGGTCAATTTGAACCCTGAAGATGACATCGTAGTCGAAAATTACGTTTGGTATAGTTTTTAAACTTTTTAACTTTTAACCTGTATATAACACATATAATGAAGCGAACATTATGATGTATCTATTTTAAGGCACACCCACACCCGCGGTTTGTGGTCTGAAAAATATGATTCATATACACTCCACTTGTAACGTATTCGTCTGGAATATTGGTGTACAGATGATCCAGAAGTGATCCTTAATCGGTTGTAGGAAGATGCAACTTTTTCTGATATGAGGGACCAAATATTTTAAGTATCTTCATCTGATAGCCACCCCATTTATTGGGTAAATTTATTCAATTCAATTTATAACATCAGGCTAAAACAACAATAGACATTTGCCTTTCTACAGTTACTTGCAAATTCGTTATACTGAATTCCCCAGCCTGATATTATGAATTGAAATAAGTTTTTTCCCGAAGCAGAACACATAATTTTGATGCGCAGTCGACATATTACGAACTGGCTTATTGTCTTACCTTAGGGGAAGGCTAGCCCTCCTAGGAGGGCTGACTTCTGTCACGAAATTCTTTCCTCGGCCACAAAAGGAGATTTGAATTAATGTGAAGATTTGTTTACATCTAAACTAAACCAATTCTCCTTTGTAAATTTAGTTTATACACATTTCAAAACCACAATGCGATCCTAATCAATCGCGTGAGCCGGGTTAGCCCGGTAACCGGGCTAAAAATGTAAACTCCTTATCGACGCTCACAATGGTTGTCCAATTACGTCCTAATGCTTCTTATATAGACCTTTTTCATTATGAACCCAAATTAAATATTCTTTGATATTCATTATTAGCCTTTCTGACCTCGTTCGTGTGTCTGTAATTCCAAAGAATCTTTGCTTTGTAACGAGGCCAGAAAGGCTAATTTACATGCATATAAAAGAATATTTAGACTATCCGCCATTATGAAAGAGGTCTATGAGCTCTCAGCTGGAACTAATCAGAAACATTTTGAATATAGAAATTAAATTCGCGCGAAAATATTCGCCCAACTAGGCGGAAAATAAAATTTTCCTTTTTCTGTGAGATATCGCTTGGAACTAATTACAAAAGACAAAAGGAAAAGTCGAGTACAGTATGAGCACAGAATATGAGTATGCGGGCACAGAAGGAGACAGAAGCGTTCTGGAGCACAGCGTCCGAGCTTGCCAGTTGCTGCCATATTATAAACACCGTACTGCAATCCATTTATGAGGATGTGATATGCCAAATAAAAGCAAATATAACCTATTCAAATCTGGTGAAATTGTTGTAAATCCATAAGCCATTGATCACAACAGTTACTGTAGTCCTTCAAATGCCAGGAACAGTAGGTGATTTTAGAAATGTTGATCGAAACGCAAAGTTGTCAAGTCAAGCGGCGATTTATATTTAGAAACGGCGTAAACACTGACGTAAAACAGTATCAGGAAACTTATGCCTGAAACTTATAAGAATAGAAACCCTTCTAAGCAGGGCCGTAGCAGGGGTGGGCCCGGGCCCACCCAATAATTTACTCAGGCTCAAATGATCAGCGGTCGTTCTGTCTTCACAGCCTACGAAAAACATATCAAAGCAAGTCAAGAGCAAACCGAAAAACGCTTTTTGATTGGGCGAAACCATCTGTCGGAAACAGCAACGTTGAAGAACAGCCAGTACCCGAAAAAGCGGCTGCTTCGGAAGCATCTCGTACGACTTCAAGTGCTGCTAAAAGTGAATGTGAGTTGGCTGATCAAACACCAGTAACACTAGCGCTGGCACAAACTCCTAACCAGCCTAAAAATTTAAATTTCCCTACAAAGACTTTTGATAAAGATAAAGAACAGAAAATCTTAACAATTAAAGACCGATTTCTTGCCAGTTTAGATCCGTGTAAACTTGCTGGAAATTACTCTCAGAAGTCAGGAAATCCTATCATCCCGGGACCAAATGCTATGGCCAGCCGCCAACTGATAGCTCATAACTAACATTTTACTCATGCAAATTTCTGTGTCCGGTACACGAAGTAAGATCTAGCTCTTACTTGATTCTAGAAGACTTAGTATTATCGAGTGCTTCTAGCTCACTTTTCAATTTATGGCTTTCCCTCTCTCCTCTTTCCATACTGGTGGTGTCTTAGCAGGGCCGTTACGAGGTTGCATTTGGTCATGCTATGCTAAATTATAATCATCTGCATATTTTGAAAACAATATATTTCTGAATTTTGAATAATAATATGAGTTTAGATATCTTAGTTTAGAGTTTACATATCATGACCAGTTGTTATGGCCTGCTTCGCCACTAATCAGTATTACAAGGACTACTTGGTTCAATGCTAAAACATTGAAAATGCAACATACGCGGGCACTGGGGACCATGGATGAGGAAAATGGGGTTATATCGTTATGTTTCGCGCATCATTTGAAGGCGGGGGGTTAGGGTTAGGAAAACACTTAAGGCGGGGGGTTAGGATTAAGGATTAGATGAGGTTTAGGGTGTCTATTTTAATATAACATGAAGTTTTACCACCAGGGGTAGGTAGGGGTTAGTGGTAGAAAAGGCGAGCGTGCAGGGGATTATTGCGGATTCATATTTCTAGTTGGATACCGATCCAAGGTATTCAAAATTTTAATTATGTCCATTAATAGAGGTACTTTGAGCAACTGATGAACACCCCATGTTCTAAATATTTTCCCCATCACTTCTCCATAGCATGCCTCCCACAGCCTCTAATTATAAATCCTCCTCTGAAAATCATAAATAGGGATTTTCATACTTTTTAGGCGTTGCCAAGAAACGAGTTCTGTGTATCACCATTTAGTGTCCAGTCTTACAAGTGACACAATATTTCGCGACGTGGCTTTACTCATTTTGATCAGATTTTAGCGTATGTTGAAATGGGCAGTTCTATATTTTCCTTAGGATGACTCCTGTTACTGATGGTACTATATTATATGTGTCATTGTCATTTAATGTAGGATTGTAGGGTGGTTTATAGTTTGAGTGTAAGGGTCTGCGTCGGGATACAACTTATTTCAATTCATAACATCAGGCTGGGAATTCAGTATAACGAATTTGCAAGTGTATGTTTATTATGGTTTTAGCCTGATGTTATGAATTAAAATAAGTTTTATCCCGACGCAGAACACGTCATTTTGATGTGCAGTCGCTTATTTCAGGGTGTTTTGATATGATAATTTATGTGGAATTTATGTTGAGGTCATTTGTCTTTGTTTACTTTGTTGACGTGAATAATATGATGAGAAATATGCAACGCTCTGTAGACTTGGGGGCTGTTTACATGAATCCGGATTGAGTTTCATTCCGGATTGAACTCATACCGGTTCTGTTAAAATCCCTTTAGGTGTTTACATGAATCCGGAATGAGATGCAGCTCAATCCGGATTGAGTTCATTCCGGTTCTCATTCCGGATTGAGTTTCATTCCGGATTGAGTTTCATTGAAATTTCATTCCGGTGTCATGTAAAGGCGGTGCGAGATTTCATTCCGGAATGAAAAATACGACCTAGAAGACTGAAACGAACAACACATGCGTGCTTTTAACAATTATAGACGACAATTTGCAGCTAGATACAGGAATTGCGCCGACATCATATTGTTCAATATAAATAACTCTTTGTCGACGACGTTATAAATTAAAGGTGAATTAAATACTTGTTTACTTGCGATCGCATCGATTATCGTTGCTAGTAATGCTTTTCTTTATGTTTATTCTTCGCCAAATTATCAATTTAGGGTGTAGAAGCGCAGAAATCGCTGAAATGAACATATCCGCTATAATGTTATTGATCGCCATCTTGAAATTTCAGAATTCGCGCGATTTTCGATCCTGGGATAGAATTCCTATGTAAACGCGGTTTGAGTTCACGTTCAATCCGGAATGAAACTGAATCCGGATTCATGTAAACAGCCCCTTGGTCATGGAGAAGTTCGTCCTAAAAGCAACCATAATTATCCTATAAATATCAATGCATGAACAAGTAGATATCGAATGTGGCCTTAATATTTCTAATTCGCGGTGAAATTTCAAGGCGATAAATTTCTTAACACAAATTAATACATATACACGTTTCATAACTAGCCAATACGATTATAGAGTCGACCGGCCAATCCCAGAAAGGGCTGCAAGCAGGGCCGTTGCGAAAGGGTGCGGATTGAGGGGGGGGGGGGGGGGGGGGGGGGGGGGGGGGCGGTTTTGAAGGCCGAATTGCCGAGTAAAAATAACTTAATATACCGACTTTTTTTCCGAAGTGCAAAATATTTATTAATTTCAACTTTATGTGAATTCATGGTAGTTTCTTGTATATGCAGAACTGAGAGTTGATAATACTTGATATCAAAAGTAAAACTATTAAAAGAGTAAAAGTTGATAGTTACATAAATGACAAACGAGACGTTCGCTACTTTTTTTATAACATTTAATCATTTACCGATGTTTAGTGTAAGACAACTCGTCTCTTTTTCAACATGCTCCACCTTCTTGTGACTGTTTCAATGTTAAGAGTGCCTGTAAGATCTTTCTCACAGGTCAAGAGCAAAGACCGGCCAGCCTTGAATCGACCATGGATGTTCTCAGCTTGGTCTTTACAAACAGTTCAATTTGCTAAAAGAAAGTTCATTTGACGCCATTACAGGAGCTGTAAGCATCAAGCGGTCAAGACACTGCATGGAATGGCGCCATGGCAGCTAAAAACCCGAAGATACCCGAGTGAATGTGAGCGATATATGCTGATTGCCGACTCACGAGTCTGCCGATGAAGCGAGGTGCCGAGGGCCGGCCGAGGCTTGCGTAATCACATGTTTTATGTTTAAGTGTGCACAATTGACATTACGCTTACTTAAAGTTATATGCAATTGTTGTCATCATAATACATAGTCTTTATCCTGTCTTTCAGTTTTGCCGATTCGTATGGTCGTATGGGCATAATTTGCCGACTTTGCCGACTGGCTCATATTATTGGGGGGTGGCACCCCCCCCCCCCCCCCCACCCACACACACACACACACACCCGCTCGCTACGGCCCTGGCTGCAAGCAGGCCAGCTATACGTTGCTCTGACGAGCAAATACATTACCCTGAATATTACCAGGGATCACAAGATGTATACCCTAAACCACAAATGACCCCGACCCCCTTAAAAACCGCACCAGCTATATAAAGGCTATAGGCTAGGCTGCTGAAAACATTGGTTTGACGATAGAAATATCACTCTTCCTACACTTCTGATATTTTATGAAATGCGAAGCGACTTCCGGCTTTGAAAGGTTCAAGGTAGGCAATCAAGATTCAATACCTGCTCATCGTACTCCAACTATTTTTACGTTAAATACTCCACTCACCTTCAACACAAATGTTATTAGAAACGATCTGGAACGGTTACCTAGAGTTTGTAACATTTTACAATCTTGGCCGGCCGACTAATAACTGAGCATGCGTAGAATGCTGCATTTCTCCCACATTTCAGAAAGAGTTGTAGTGCAATGTGTATAAATAGAATCGTCACATGAGGTACCTGGCCGTGCCTTCCCAAATATCTTACCAAGTGACCTCTCTCCTCTACGGTGGCCCATATCCGCCACGGCAAAACATTAACACTCGAGGTAAAACATTAATACTCACGATAAAACATTAACACTCGCAGTAAAACATTAATACTCACGGCAAAATTTTGCACGGCCACACAGAGGGGTCTGGGTACGAGAATGACGGTAGATACTTTATCTGACCCCCATTATAGTGACTTAGCCATCCTTACGCATACTTAGCCCTCCTTGAGGAGGGCTAATTAGGATGCCTAAGGAGGGCTAAAGATGCCTAAGGAGGGCTAAGGATAGCTAAGGAGGGATAATCAGGGCTAAGGATGGCTAAGTATGCCTAATAAGGAGGGCTAAGTATGCCTTAGCCCTGATTAGCCCTCCTTAGCCATCCTTAGCCCTCCTTAGGCATCTTTAGCCCTCCTTAGGCATCCTTAGCCCTCCTCAAGGAGGGCTAAGTATGTCTAAGGAGGGCTAAGTATTCGTAAGGATGGCTAAGTATGCCTAAGGAGGGCTAAGTATGCGTAGGAATTATATGATACACTATAATGGGGGTCAGATAAAGTACCTACCGTCATTCTCGTAATGTTTTACCTCGAGTGTTAATGTTTTGCCGTGGCGGATATGGGCCACCGTATTAATGTTTTACCTCGAGTGTTAATGTTTTGCCGTGAGTATTAATGTTTTACCTCGAGTGTTAATGTTTTGCCGTGGCGGATATGGGCCACCGTACTCCTCCGCAGAGGCTTCCAATTCAGTAGAGGGGGCCTATATGTTCGGATAAGGAATGAGCTAGAGGGTAATGGGACGAGGAAACCCGCGGGCGAATGTGGGGATGGCCCCCCAGGAAAATGTTTAATTTTGCAAAACCCAGAAGTGCTTTTTTGGCGATTTCTGATAAGAATTTTTGCGAAATTAGGGCACACGCCATTGCTAAAAATGCACGATTACAAAGGGGCATCAAGATTATGAAACACTTTAATATAAACTCAGAAGTAGTACAGAACTACTATACACTTTAGCTTTTAGGCATCTGGAAACTTCCATCGTTTTATCTTGGAACCCATGTAAAATATCTATGAGTGAAACTGGCTTTTGCAATGAAAATTGGATCAGCTACCAAAACAAATCGGTCATATATATATAATAATATTGCATTTATCACTCCGACTTCTTCGTCTTGACATGGTAAAAAACAGACTGAAACACTTGTTTGCGGAATTTTAAAGGGGCGCGCGCCGCGTGCGTGTATCCGCCGCTGCAAAATATTGTCTCTCCGTTAGGTGCCTACTAAAATGACCCTGGTCAGCTGGTGAAATGGTTAATTAGTCCTACGTTAATAACACACTCTCAATGCGAAATGAAAACATGATGAGCTAAAAGTTAATGATTCTACTTATTCCTGTTAAATCGAGCACGTCTAAAATATATTTTCTGCCGACTAAAATATAACTTCTGCCGACTGAAACTCGTATAAAGATTTTACACCCCCTGTAGCTCCGGGCCTGCTTGTAATCCGTTTATATCTCGGCAATCCTTTTGTTTCTCGTTCGGATTTTTCATGTAAGGAGACATGCGACCAAGAGCGTTTGGCTGACGTCTTAATTTATGTATTTTAACGTTGTTTTGATGCGATGGCAGAACCGGATGATAATTTACACTCGAGCCAGAAGGCAGTTGCTGTTGATATGAACTGTTCTGTAGATTCTAAAGTCGATATTTTGAGCACATCGTTCCAAGATATCTCGTGGTATCAATGGTAAGTTTGTCTAGAACAAACGGGACAACAAGTTTTTCCGCTGCGTCAAGCTAGAAGAAACTCTGTCATGAATTATTCAGATTATAAACGTATGTAACGTTGCTTTCTCGAATATATCAACATGAATTATTCAGATTAACGTACGTCGTGTTTCTCTATCGAATATATCACAGCAGGGGGGATGAATTATTCAGATTAACGTACGTTTAATGTTGTTCTCTCGAGTCTCGAATATATCAAAGAAGATTGCACCCCTTTTGGCGCCATATTTGACCTGAAATCTGGCAGAGGCTTCCTCTCTCTCCTCTCGTTTCTCCGCTCGCCCGCGTTCCGATTTTCAGCGGGTTTCCTCGTCCCATTACCCTCTAGCGCATTCCTTATCCGAACATATAGGCCCCCTCTACTGAATTGGAAGCCTCTGCGGAGGAGAGAGCCAAGTGACTGTGTGTGTTGTCTCAATTAATTAAAGTGGTACTATACGCCTATAAGAAGAAAAGTTCTCACAAAAAAACACCACAAGTGGTCAAAAAACGAATCTCGATGCTATCTGTTCTCTGGGGAAACTAATGACTGCATGTTCACGCTTACGTTGAAGAGATGTGGAGGGATTCACTTTTGCCACACTGGCGCAATTTATTTGTACAATATCGTTAGAAAATAGGGAGTTTAAAGTGCAAATTATAAATTTTGATTAATAAATCTGCAGTACTGATTAAAACAAGCCATACTATATAGAAATACGTTCCGCAATAACCCCTCGCGCGCCTGTGTCAAGACCTCGCACGCGGTGTACGTACTTGTCGACGTTGTGGTAGATTTTAAATGTTATCTCGGTCTATATTTAACCGATTTTCAATTATGAAAACAGATTTGGAATTAATTACGGAGTATATTACGAGACCGTGCATCCCTTACCCTTCGTAAAAACCTGCTTAGGAACTGGTCATTTGTAAGTGAGCTTTGCGGAACCCACAACTTTGTACAGCGCATTGTTCACCAGACCAACCATTCTTTCGAACATTCCTCCCCACCAACTTGCTTTGCTTAGATTGAACTGCCACTTGATGTGATGTTCCTGCATAAAACCATATAATCTCTCATCTCTAGTTGCTTTCTTGATCCATTTTGAAGCAGCGTGAAATGTTTTACCATTGTCCGATATGATCTTCGCGGGCCGAAGATATCTTCTCCACGTGCAGCAACAAAACGCTTTAAACTCGCCAGGAATTCTTCGCAACTCATATTTGGTAACAATTCTATGTGAACCCCTCGAGTCAGGCTGCAGGTGTATATGATGATATATGACTTGAGTTCGGTGTTCGTCTTCTTCCGATAATATATGGGACCGGCATAATCCAACGCGTAACTTCAAATGGCCGTTGTTGGTGGTGGAACAGGTGCTGGCATGGTGTGGAATCTCTTGCATCCATGACACTGGCTGATAACTTTCTTGGTGGTAGCTCGTAGTTTAAGAATCCAATATTCTTCACGAACTTTGCTCATCGTCAATCCAACTCCCCATGTAGAGTCTTCATGCATGTGAGCTTGCGTGATCATTTTAGATAGAAGCTGTTTAGCTGTTTGCAAACATATATTCCTTCGTCATTCCTCTGTAAATTCAGGCGTGCTGAGTCCTCTTTGAATGCTTCATGTTCCAAACTCTTGAGTTTTGCTCGTCATTGTCATTGCCGGTATGAAGCTGTTTTTGTAACGGTCTGTCGGACATTTCGGTAACGAATAGTTCATGTTATTTAACGTGTCCTCGCGGGTAAAAGGTGGTGAAGATGGGTATAGGTTCTTTAATCTTCTTAAAAGTTTTATTGCATAGAACTTGTGGTCTGTCTTCCAGGCGAAGGCATTGTGCGAATTCGTAATGAATTCCAGGATGAATTATGCATAGAGCTCTTTATTGAACAAGTTCAATTTTATCTGACAGATATTTTGGTAAATTAGTATGCCAGACTGGGCAAGCGTATTCAAGGATTGACCCTACAAAAGAAAAGTAAATCACAAGGAGGTCAGACGGATGTGTAAGCGTTTAGAAGCCTTCTTCACCATTACTTCTACATTGTCTTTCCATTTAAGTTTGTTATTGAAACATGGCTCTGGTCATCTGTCACAATGTTTTTGTTTTGTAAGTCGTTTATCCACAGGAATCTCGCTCAGCTTCTCGTATCACAATTTGAAGAAACGCTTGTTTTATATCACCAGCTAGCCAAGCTAGGAACACAGGTTTCATCCGACTTCGCAGGAGGATATCAAGGATCTTTCTTTGCAATGGAGGACCAATCATTCAGTGAAAGAGAATCTTCATCAACCTTTGCGGAAGCATCATAAACAACACGTAGCTACTTTGGTGGATTCTGCATGCACTAGAACCACATGCTTGTGAGGGATATAATGCTCTCGCTTCCCAGTGGGCACACGACGTTGTTTCGACGTCGATTTTCGGTCGAAATCGGGTCGCGACGTCGATCAACCACATATCGACGTCGATACAACGTCGCTTTGTCGACGTGTTATCGACGTCGGAAACAGACGTTGAATCGACGTTGAATCGACATCTATATCGAGTCGTTGAATTTGACGTCGCTTCACGACCAAACATCGACGTTGTTTCGACGTCTGCTTTTCGACGTGTTATCGATGTCGGAAACAGACGTTGTTTCGACGTTGAATTGACGTTGATATCGAGTCGTCAAATCACGTCGGTTCACGAACAAACATCGACGTTGTTTCGACGTCTACTTTTCGACGTGTTATCGACGTCGGAAACAGACGTTGTTTCGACGTTGAATCGACGTCGATATCGAGTCGTTAAATCACGTCGGTTCACGACCAAACATCGACGTTGTTTCGACGTCTGCTTTTCGACGTGTTATCGACGTCGGAAACAGACGTTGTTTCGACGTTGAATTGACGTTGATATCGAGTCGTCAAATCACGTCGGTTCACGACCAAACATCGACGTTGTTTCGACGTCTACTTTTCGACGTGTTATCGACGTCGGAAACAGACGTTGTTTCGACGTTGAATCGACGTCGATATCGAGTCGTTAAATCACGTCGGTTCATGACCAAACATCGACGTTGTTTCGACGTCTGCTTTTCGACGTGTTATCGACGTCGCAAACAGACGTTGTTTCGACGTTGAATTGACGTCGTTAAATCACGTCGCTTCACGACCAAACATCGACGTTGTTTCGACGTCTACTTTTCGACGTGTTATCGACGTCGGAAACAGAAGTTGTTTCGACGCAGTTTCGACGTTGAATCGACGTCGATATCCAGTCGTTAAATCACGTCGCTTCACGACCAAACATCGACGTTGTTTCGTCGTCTGCTTTTCGACATGTTATCGACGTCGGAAACAGACGTTGTTTCGACGTTGAATTGACGTCGATATTGTATCGTCGAATCTCTCCTCACTTAACGACCAAGCATTGGCCAAGCAAGTTGTACTTATATAATTGGTGATAAAATATTTTCGTTTCGACATCATATATTATTGTCCATCAAAAAAATAGTCCCAGACGAGTCAAAATGTTATAGTTTCTTACTTTATTTTGTATGTATAAAAGCAACCTACTTTATATCAACTCGGACATACGATGCAGCGACAGGAAAAAAGCCAGTAATGACGGAACGATATTCAGGGTACCTGTAGACTACTGTAACTGTAGTTGGATTTGAAGTGTCCTTCGGTTCGAAGACTTTGTCGGCGATCAGTGACAAGGACTATGCTTCAAGAACCCATTTGTTTTTGAAGAAACCTGTCTTCCTGTCAACAAGAATTTGTGGCCTAGGGTTTACGTTCATGCTGCTGTCGACTATAGCCGCCGCTTTTAAGTCTGAATGCCGTACTTATTGGCTTTTTTACCTTCTTTGTAAATCGTATTATTGCCTTTTTTACTTTCTTTGTCAATCGTCGAGTACTGTCCAAGTTATTAAACATATATTTTATGTCTAGTTGAGAAAAGTTTTGTTCTGTTCTTAACTTGTAATACTGCAGTCTGCATGCTCAACAAATTTGTAAATCTTCGAAATCAGATTGTTTAAAATTGATTACAAGTAATATACAATATTATACTTTCATTTATACAATAATATTAAAACTTAGCCGGTTAAAAATTTGAAAACGAAAATAATAGCCATCACAGTTCGTAAGTGTCTTTGCTAATTCATTATATACGATAAATATTACTATATATTTAAGATGGGCGGGTTAGAGCAGCGGGTTAGTCGCGGAACATTAGCTAGGTTAGTTAAGTTAAGCAAGCGCGTGTGGTAGGTACAGGTCACCGGTTGGTCTTCCGAAAGTGGGAATCTCACTCCTAAACACCCAGGGATGGTAGTTAGTCCGCATGGGTGTTAGTTTTACTTCAAAATCGGGGGTAATTTTTACTCCGAAAAACGGCAGGTTTTGAACCTTTTTTGTGACTCCGATAACTGAAATTGACGTTGAATCGACGTCGATTTCACGTCGTTCGACGACGTTGTTTCAACGTCGTGAAAACAACGTCGATCCAATTTGCGTTTTCAACCTTTTTTCAACGTCGAATCGACGTCGAAGAGCGACGTCGTTTCAACGTCGTGAAATTGACGTTGAATCGACGTCGAATTGACGTTGAATCGACGTTGAATCGACGTCGATTTCACGTCGTTCAACGACGTTGTTTCGACGTCGTGAAAACAACGTCGATCCAATTTGCGTTTTCAACCTTTTATCAACGTCGAATCGACGTCGAAGAGCGACGTCGTTTCAACGTTGAATCGACGTCTTTTTGCCCGCTGGGTTTCCGTCTGGTGTTTCTGGTGCTACTTCAATGATCCCTTTAATTCATTCCTTTGATCTTCTATGTCACGGATACTTTTCAAATAGGGAAGGTTGCTTCTCAAGTCGGTTCAACAATCACTGTAATCTTCTCTTGGCGATATGGTGGTTTGTTGGTAGTTGAGGATGACTGATTTCCATGGCAATGATGTCTCGTACTTCCCATCTTCTCTTTGAACAAGTTGTTTCTTGAACTCGCTGTATACACTGTGACAGTTGCCATGGCATCAGCTCACTCTCTTCAAAGAGGATCCTTAGAATGGCCTTCCTGTTAATAACAGTTTATATTATCTACGTGTTGTCGTTGCTATTACGAGGTTACACTGGTGGCAGCGGTAAAATGGAAGAAGATAAGTGTTGATTAATATGGAAGAACGGAGAAGACGTAACGAAATGGATCTTACGAGTGGAAACGTACGCTGCTGCACGCGGTTGGAACAACAACAAAATGGCAGCAATGGTGGCAATCGGATTGCCCGATTATAAAGTGGAATTTTTGTTGACCATGTCAACGGAGGATAGAAAAGATTGGCCCAAATTGAACGCCATCCTTAGGGAGTATCGGGCCGATGCAGCGCGTCTTCCGAACAGGCTTTCTCGCCCGAATACGACAGTCTGGCGAATCGTTTCTCGTATATTTTGCCGTGTTGGAGCGTTTGTATCGCGAGGCGTTCTCCATCGAACCGGAAACAGCTCTGGCCGAACCATCAAAGAAAGCCATCACCCGTCAATTTCTTCGTGGAATTTCACAGACTAGTATCTTCGAAATTACAGATGGATTTCCCTGAGGAAACATCCACTAATTTAGCAGAGGTATTGGCTCGTACTCAGGCTCCAGCCAAGCGTGCATCAACACTTCGTGCAGAATTTCAAGAACTGAAAACTCTTCTTCAAGCGCAAGCGACCCCCGATTCATCAGGTGATGTACATGTTGTTTCTTCTAAAAACTTGCCTGCCCGTTTTCCCACAGCCCGCAAATGTTTTATATGTGGCTCGCCGTCCCACCTACAAAGGAACTGTGACCATGCATGCATATGGCGCGCCAAACGGGACAATAATACTTATTGGCAGAAATATAATACTTGTTGAAATATATAATACTTATTGGCAGAAATATAATACTTGTTGAAATATATAAAACTTATTTACAGAAATATAATACTTGTTGAAATATATAAAACTTATTTACAGAAATATAATACTAGTAATCCTGAAAAATAGTACTTTCTACAAAATATATAGTACTTCGAAAAATATAATACTTACGTAAAAATAATACTTCCGTAAAAAAATAATACTTCCTAATATATAAACCGATCGCGGGCGCAGAAAATCGCGGGCGCAAATTGTAACCGCTGACCATAATAATAATCTTCGAAGCTAAATCCAGGCACTAGAGGCAATCCACTGAGGGTCTTTAACCGAGTCGAGACTAGTACTTACGGTGGCCCACAAGTGCAACACTGATAATTAATCAAACATCAAATTCAAATCGCTCACATCAAATTCAAATCGCTCACATCAAATTCAAATCGCTCACATCAAATTCAAATCGCTCACATCAAATTCAAATCGCTCACATCAAATTCAAATCGCTCACATCAAATTCAAATCGCTCACATCAAATTCAAATCGCTCACATCAAATTCAAATCGCCCACATCAAATTCAAATCACTCACATCGAATTCAAATCGCTCATCACTTGGTCAGCAGTAACACTTCGTATAGATTAAAATACTTCATATAATACGAAGTATTTCTACTTTGTTTTGACAATTACGTGCGCTAAGTCTCATTTGAGTAATTTGAGTGTTGGATAACGATTTAATCCCGATTTTGTTCAACATACACTACATACCGAGCAGTCAAAGGCTATACTAATGGCGTGAACGGTCAGTGTCGGCATCGTTGCGTTGTGAGACTTGCCAGACGATAAATTTTGCTTTCGCTGTTACGAGGTTGTTATACCGTATTCAGTATAATGAATTATTAATTGTATTTAGCTACGTACCTGCTGCTCCACAATTCGAGCAAAAATTTAATAAAAAATTCCATCTTTATTTATCTTTCCACCACACGATTGGCAAAACATTTTATTGTTTCTCACCACAGCGAATTAAAAGGAAACCGTTCAAAAGGAAGTTTCTCACCCCCAGGGTCTTATCTCCGCCTTGGGATTGCCATGGGCGTACGGACAATTTTTTCCATTAGCCCAATAAAGTCTCGCAAATTGCTCAATTGTTTACGAAATAATATTTAAAAATAAATGATGGCCATGGTCTTGAACAAGGCCCAACCTCGTACATAAGGTTGGAACAAGGCCATCGCCCATAGGAAGATGTTTCAGGTTAGGGGGCCTCTAGGGGGTCTGGGGCATGCCACGGAAAGTACACCTACACATTTTTATGTGGGCTCAGCCCCCTGCTTCCTACGGCCATGGTTTATTTGCCTTTTTTATAGTCCCGTTAATATGTTCATTCCACGTGAGATTATTCGAAACTGTAACCCTCAAGATCTTAGCATGTTCAGTTAAACTCAGTTCTTTATCATTCACAACCAACGGGTCAAACGCGTGCTTTTCCCGCTTAAAATCGATGATCAACTCTTTACATTTATCCTCGTTTAGCTGGAGCTTCTGCTCGGTTGACCAACTCTCCACAGAGGCAACAGCGCTCTGGATTTGACTGCAGGAACCTTTGGGAACAACTTCAGCAATTGTTGTGTCGTCAACATATTTCCATATACAAACATCGGAAGGACTGAGATCGTTTATCATGAGCAGAAATAACCATGGCCCAAGTTTCGTTCCTTGGGGTACGCCGGATGGAGCATGGCCCCACTCAGATCGACATTCCATAGAGAGCTTGATGCGTTGTTTCCTGTCCTTAAGAAAATCACTCACCCACCGCGCGACACCTCATGGGATACGTAATCCATACACTCTATCAATGAGGATGTGGTGATCGATGAGGTCAAAGGCTTTCCTATAATCAAATAGGACCACCCTTACTGCCGCTCCCGTTGCATCAGTAGCCTTCGACCACGTATGAATCATGGAAATAAGGGCTTGTACTGTGGATGACTTGGGTATGGCGCCGAATTGGTTTGGATCGATGATCTCCAGGACAGCTGAACCAACATTATTAACTACCACAAAATCCTCAGCCACTTTCGATATCGCTGAGATATATAGAAGTCGAATGGATACCCCGCACCTTGAACGAAAAAGCTGACTATTTGAGTAAAATTGTGGATTTTGGCGATTAGAAAATTAAAGACAATTATTTTCAAGCAGTTCAATCGCACTGGGGAATATGCAAAATTGATTGCTTTGCTAGCTGTCAGAACTTTAAAGTTCAAATGTTTTACTCGAATATTTTAAGTAATAGTTCGAACACGAAACGGAGGACTTAAATATTTCAAAACGTCATCACGTGATCAGCTACATGGATCTTCCTCCGGTTTCAAAACACTAATTAAACATTAATTTCTTTTGTTTTTGGTTCATGAATTATTAATGATTTGAGAATCCTAATTCATTAGGTGTAGACTGTTTTTCATTCAGTTGGTCTGGAGAATTATTTTGGTTAGCCCCTCCTATAAAATTGATTCCTATAGGGCTATTAACACCTAGGTGCAGACCTGTATATTGCTCAGTTTTCTGGCAGTTGCTCGGTTACTTGGATTCAGGTCTAAGGCCAATGATGTAACGATCCCCCGCCTTGACCTGTCTACCAAAACTGATATCCATAGGATACTCACGTAACAATATAATATCCAATATTAATAATATCCAAGTAACAATAATATAGTAACATATATAGTAATGTTATATAATATATGTTATATAACAATGTTATGTTATATAATATAGTAACAATAATAATAACAACAATCCAATATTAATAATATCCTAGTAAGTATTAATAATATCCAATATAATAATATCCAAGTAACGACCCTCATTGTCTTCTCGTCACCACCTACCATCCACCGATTTGGCTGTAGCCAATACTGGGGTTGCACCCAGGCTGTAGCTAGTGTAGCTGAATACTGGGGTTGCACCCAAGCTGTAGCAACTGTAGCTGAACATCGGAGTTGCACCCAAGCTGTAGCGAGTGTAGCCGAGTAATGGGATTGCACCTAGGCTGTAGCAAGCGTAGCTGAATACTAGGGTTGCATCCAATCTGTAGCAAATGTAGCTGAATACTCATGGGGTTGCACCCAAGCTGTAGCAAGTGTGGCCGAACATTGGAGTTGCACCCAAGCTGTAGCAAGTACCAGACTGTGTCATGAGCAAGTATAAATCACTGGGGTTGCACGCAGCCTGTGTCATGAGCGAGTGTAAATCACTGGGGTTGCACCCAGGCAGCAAGAGAATAGTGAACATAACACGACACCACAGTTTTAAGAAACAATATAAATATTATCCCCAATTAATTAATGAACCACGAACCAGTCAGGCTTGACTAGTCATATGAGTCGCAATTGACTCCAGCACCTGAGGTGGCGTTTTTATATACAGTTGTCTTGCTTCTCGTAGATTCAACGTCGGATGCATTAGTAATTCTTGAAGTTAGCCTGTGTACAGACGCTCGCGAGCGCAAAACTCCTCGCGAGTTTTCCGCCTCGCTGTATTCCGCGTCCCGAATATAACCCCCTCGCACCCCCGCCCCCCCCCCCCCCCCCCCAAAAAAAAACAACCGTCTGCTACGCAGGCTTTTTCAAATTTCACAGGCTAGACTGGAGTCGGATGAGCTTGTGGAGCAAGGTCGAAGAATGCCTGCATATTTGAAGCGGGAAAGTGCGTCAGCGCTGGTGTTTGTCTTGTCTGGAATGTGCTTGGCACTTATTTTGATGTTATATCGTGCTGTGACCATAAAGAGTGCGAAGAAGATGGATAATGTTTTCGTCCTTAGATGTACCCGACGTGATAACAGACACTATACGCTTTCGTTGTCACATAGGAATTGGATACGCTTTCGGGCCCACTCCCCCGCCCAAACATGACACGCGAGCACAATGGGGAATAATGCCTAAAGGTTGTTGCCGTGGCGATCACGTTCCGTTACACCATTCGCCACTGCATCCGAACATAAGGATGCAACCGAACGCAAACCAAACGGAAGTGCCAAATCAACATAATACTGCTCTCTCCAGTACATGCCCAGCGGGATGAGACGATACGCACTTTTAATGTCGACCTTTCCCATCAACGCGGCCCCTTTTCCGGTTTTCACTATCAAATCGATAGCGTCTTTCACCTTGGTATATGTCAAAGAAAAACTTCTTGTTTATGCCATCGTTTACGCTACGGTCAAACGGATATGACAGACAAATCCAAAATAAGCCGCCAGCCATTCCTTTCTTGGAAATGACTCAATGACGCGTTGTAGCATCTTCCGTACTAATTCTAGTTTTATTATTTTTACAAATTGTATATATCCGTATTAAAATAGTATCGAGACTAATCCTGTAATATAAGCCGTCAAGTGTTAAATATTAATGTGGTTATGTATTAACCGAGGTTAAACCAAAGGAGATATATATGCTTGCGCCTCAAGGCAGAATGTGGAGTATGTAGCCTGACGTCACGCAGCGCAAGGCAAACCGGAAAGCGCAAGCCCACGCTAACAAACAAACTCTAGGCCGACGAGATAAACGCGCGGTACGAAGTACAGTCAAGTGAAATTCTCACGCTTATAGTCCAAAGCAAATTAACGAAATGTCAGACCCAATCGAGGTACACGAAGAGACAAGGTTACGCGAAGATTCGGCGAGAAAGAACATTAATTTCAGAACAGAGTTCCAGCGAACAGATGCCATCGAACCATGCGGAGTTCTTAAAGGCTGTTCAACAAGCAGTTGCGCAAACCCTTAAGGAGCAAAATTTAGCTGTGGTCCCGAAGCAACGACCAGGCCCCACTACCATTAGTCATCCTACGGGGCGAATCCAGGCCTTCGAAGCAGCTGGCAACCCACTTCGAGCTATGTCTTCGAGCGATCAAAGCTTTGGTCAACAGCGCGCGACAACATCCCAGCTGAGCGAAAATCGTATGGTTGAACACAATACGCAAGGTATGTCTCACAGTCTTTCTTATGACGCTCCGTCCTTTGTGTCGCTTGTTGACGGCGACGCTTCAGTGCCACAGCCCGGTTTAGTTCTTGACGAGCTACGGACAGACTATACCGAAATGGGCGATAGCCGAAATATAACCCCAGGCCTTGATCCCCTAACGAATAGTGGGGTACAAAAGACGGTGACATACGCCCCATTCTCGTTGGGCCCAGGTCATACACCGATTCCTTCGAAGCTCGTCACGAAAATTCTGGTTGGGCAGTTTATAGAATTGGCGGATCTCATCCCCGAGAATTTGGATGCTCCCAAAGACCCACAGCGTTTGTTCACTCTCTCTGGAACCTACCTCATCCCTAGTTCATCCTCCCGCTCCAAAAGGAAGGAAATACAGGATGTAGTGGGCTGGGTCGAATGCTTTGTTAGTTATATGTCGGTCCTAACAGCTGGAAACCCGTTGCGTTCCCGCGACTTGTTGGCTTATATGTCGTTAATCTTGCGCACTGCCAAACGCTTTGGTGGACAGAAGTGGCTCCATTATGACAGAGCCTTTCGCCAGGAGGCCGCTTCGAAGGGATTAAAAGATTGGAGTAGGATGCAAACCGACCTGTACAATTTCCATACAGCCAGGGGATTTGTAGACCGTGCCCACTCCACCTCCACCCCCTTTCACCCACGCGACAGCGAGGCTACCAGCACCGCACGTCAAGGGGAAATTTGTCGCTCGTGGAACTGCGGTAAATGCTCCAGCCCATATGCCACCTGTAATTTCCAACACAAGTGCGACACCCGGGATGTTTCAGCAGCCATCGCCGGATCCAATGCCCCTACACCCACTCCACTCGCCAGAGAGACAGCCGCCGATCGCCGATCCGCGGACAACACTACTAAAATCTGTAACCAACTTTACCAGAGAGACCAATTAACCGAGTTTACCACATTATGTTATTCCACTTATGTTTCGCCTGTCAACGTCGAACAGTTCCAACTCGAATTGGCGCCGCACCCCGATCGCACCAAAGCCGACTACGTTGTGCATGGTTTGCGTCAGGGTTTTTCTCTTATGTTTAACCCTGATCCAGACTGAAACCGGCAACTACAAACTGTAACTCCGCACTGGTGCACCCGCAAATTATCGACGACTATTTATCTAAAGAGATTCAACTCGGCCGCGTGGCGGGACCATTTAGCACCACTCCAATGCCTAACCTTCAGACTAGCCGTTTCGGCGTAATTCCGAAGAAATCTAGCAACGCTTGGCGCCTTATTCTTGACCTTTCTTTCCCTGAGGGTTATAGCGTAAACGACGGTATTGATCCTTCATCTTGTCATACGCACTACTGCAAAGTGGATGACGCAATAAACTTAATAATGGCTGCAGGAAAAGGGGCCCTCATGGCAAAGCTCGACATCAAAAGTGCCTACCGTATCATCGCGGTCAACGCCAAAGATCATTACTTGCTGGGCATGAAATGGCGTGGAAAATATTTCATAGACCTAGCATTACCCTTTGGTCTTCGATCTGCCCCCTTTATTTTCAACAGTGTGGCCGACATGCTTGAATGGATCTTGCGCAATAACTACGGGATGGCTGATCTTCTGCATTATTTAGACGATTACTTCACCCTCGGCCCACCCGATTCAGACTTATGTCGTCAATCTTTGGCAACCATCAAGGAGACCTGCGCCCGGCTTCAAATTCCTCTCGCGCCTGAAAAATGCGTCGGCCCTACCACATGTATAATATTCCTGGGCATCGAACTCGATTCGATCGAGCTGAGCGCGCGTCTCCCAGTCGAAAAACTGACAGAGTTACGCGAATTAATTAAAACTTGGCAAACAAAGAAATTCTGCACTTGGAATCCTTGGTCGGAAAATTGCAACACGCTTGCGCAGTCCTCAAACCGGGCCATACATTTCTGCGCCGTCTGTTTAACGCACTTCGCACCCTCCAACGTCCCACTCATCGTTACCGCATATCCCGAGAATGCAAACTCGACATTGCCTGGTGGAGCGAATTACTTACGGACTGGAACGGGGTTAGTTTCTTCGAACGTCCCGAGTGGGAACCGGCCCCCAACATCCATATCTCTACGGACGCCTCCGGCAAAATAGGCTATGGGGCGTTTTACGACAATCAATGGTTTAACGGTCGGTGGTCATTGGCCCAAGAACCAATGAGCATCGCATACAAGGAACTTTTCCCTATTGTACTAGCATGCGCGCTGTGGGGCTCGCAATGGCAACAGCAACTGGTCCAGTTTCGATGTGACAACGAAAGCGTCGTCGCGATTTTACGAACCGGATCATCGAAGGAGCCAAGCATTATGCATCTGGTCCGGTTCCTTTTCATCCTCACCGCCCGTTTCAGCCTGACAATTAGGGCCGTACACGTCCCAGGAAAAGATAACGAGATTGCTGATGCATTATCCCGATTTCGCTTGCAGGAATTTTTCCGCCTGGTACCTACAGCCTCGACCAATCCAGTCGCTATCTCACAAAGCCTGCTCGACAGATTAACATCTCACATCTCGAACAACGCGCCTTCAATCTCATGTCAAATGGAATAGCCTCCTCCACAAGACGCACGTACACTACAGCCCAGAGACGTTTCCTTGAATTCTGCTACAGTACTAAACAATTGGCACCGTCAGGTTTCCCATGCCCAGCTTCCGAATGGACATTGATTCTCTTTGTCGCATATCTATCTGAGTCGTTGAAAGCAGCATCGATAAAGGTTTACCTGGCCGGTGTAAGATCGCTTCATGTCGAGCAAGGATTCGCAAACCCTCTAGAAAACCGACTGCGCCTGGAAAGAGTTCTCCGAGGAATTAAAAGGATACAAGGCAGCGATAAACGAGATCGACGCCCCGTGACGATCCACGTATTACGGCAAATCCAACGCCAACTGGTACTGACACGCTACGACGACGCCATGTTTTGGGCTGCTTCTCGCCTCGGCTTCTTTGGGTTTTTGAGATCTGGCGAATTTACAGTTTCATCCAGTTCATCCTTTGATTGTGACCGACACCTCAGCGTCCAGGACATCCAAGTCGACCAACTTAAGCATCCGAAATACATGCTTGTCAAAAACCGATCAATTTCGCAAAGGCGTTACCCTGCGCTTAGCGGCATCTGGTTCCTCGATCTTTACAGTGAGATCAGTCCTTCAGTATCTTCACCTCCGTGGCAGCAAGTCAGGACCACTATTTATCCATCAGAATGGACAGGCTCTCACACGCGCCACTTTGTCACGATGGCTTCAAACCACGGCTCACCGAGCCGGGTTTTCGGGCAACTTCTCCGGCCATAGTTTTAGAATTGGAGCAGCTTCCACAGCCGCGCAAAAAGGGATCCCAGATCATCTTATAAAAACTCTCGGGCGCTGGGAGAGTAACGCTTATCAACTTTATATTAGGACACCAGTGACTACATTAGACAAGGTTGCGCCGCTACTAACAAAATAGTGGACACTATATATATATATATATATATATATATTATATATATATATATATATCTAGGGCATTGTATTGCTAATCTAGGGCTGTTGTATTGCTAATCTAGGGCTATTGTATGGTTATTGTTATTGTTATTGTTGCTGATAATATTCAGACTAATTTGCACATTTAATACACACTCTCTGGTAAAGGTAAACGAACATTGATTTATTGAGAGCATGAGTACAACGAGCACATGCTGATCCTGGGTATAGCGACTCCAGTCCGAGCATGACGAACACATTCCGAGCTTGGGGCGACGAGCCCAGTCCGTGCCTGGGTATAGCGACTCCAGTCCGAGCATGACGAACACATTCCAAGCTTGGGGCGACGAGCCCAGTCCGAGCGGTATAGCATTCGCATCCCGAGCATGGGCATGACGAACCCATTCATAGCACAATTATAGCGACCTCATTGATGCACGAAAAATGAGTCGGTTGTGTGACCAGACATATATGATTCAACCAGACTGGAAGGAGTGCTTGGAGGCTGAGAACTCCTCAGGTATGAGTTCTCAGATTGGTGATCGGATCAGGACCAACAGGCTCAGTCAACCTGATCCGTCTCCAAGCAACTAGGACAACAGTACGCATCAACCAGTCGGTCTGCCTGTCACCCAACCATCCAAACGGGTAAGTATAAATGTGGCATTCGTGTTCACACACATGATCGACGTGTGGTTTAAATGTGGTTATGTATTAACCGAGGTTAAACCAAAGGAGATATATATGCTTGCGCCTCAAGGCAGAATGTGGAGTATGTAGCCTGACGTCACGCAGCGCAAGGCAAACCGGAAAGCGCAAGCCCACGCTAACAAACAAACTCTAGTAGGTAACCCACAACTATAGCGTATGAAAGGATGCCGCCTCATTAGTATTTCAATAGAACAATAGGCAGAACAAAGAACGTTGCGTACAAAAAGTAATTAGTATTGTCAGTGTGACGCCCGATGTGAAAAAAGCAATTAGTATTGTTAGCGTGACGAACGCGTTGCGAACGCATAGAATGTCTCTTTATTAATTAAATATTCCGTGTGATGGACATGTGAGGGACGGATGTAATTACCTCTAAGCCTCTTTCACATTTATGATCCCTAACCCTAGTCTCGCGTACCTTTAGGACCCCCATCGTATACTTAGGTGGCTCTCTGTGTGAAGTAATTAGCGTTAAGAACTAGCCCTATTCCACTTTCATAACTCTAAATTTAATTATATTTGGAATATCACCGATTTCAATTCCGACTCCTTGACTCTCATTGGGAGTCGTGCGATTGCCTAAGCGTTCGACTGAACCTATATGTCTTCATTCGAATGAACCTGTGTTTTTACCGCTAAGAGATGAACCTTAATAATTTTGGCCGTACTATGACTTATCTCGCTTTAGTGTATGCAATTCCTATGATGAAGAAACACTTCGGGAAACAGTGCGAAGAACTGTTGGCACAACTATAGAATACCCCGCAAGGTTAACTATCAAGAAGTACTGCCTACGCGCCTACGCGCCTACGCGGTCTGTTGACTTCAGCAAAGCGCTAAGGTATTGATGTATTAAGAATATTTGGTCAATATACATGTGCGTTTTATTAAGGTTTTAAATAAAATATTCTGAATGCGTAGCTGTTTCATAGTTCTTTAACTGGTTTAGGTTGAAGGGTCTTAGGGTCATAAATTCTTTTAATACATTGGAGAAATAATATATACAAATCTTCACCACGATTAACGTACCGCCACATAAATTCCGCAAAATATGATGGGTAATGATATTTTCTTCTTCCATGGGTGGGGAGACTGCATTTTAGTTGTTTCCAGTGGCCTTCTATTTTGTTCGTATGGTCTCCGTGTTCGTTCACAAACTCAATGGAATGATTAACCGTTTCATGGGTATAGCCGTACTTCTGAAGATTGATGTAGCCTTTCCAGCAATCAGAAATTATTATAGTTCCTGGCTTTATCCATTTTTGTATTATCGGAATCAGAGTTTTTTCGGATCGATCTTCTACTGCTGCAACAAAACATTTACGGGAGTCCTCCTCAATACCACCGAAAACCCATTGGCCTTCTACGATGTGGCCCCTGTGGTATTTTCTTTTGCCCACCTTTGATTCATCAATTTGTACGCGTTTTCCTGCGCCTCCAATTTGCTGGCTTTCTCTAAATAGGATGACTTCGCAAACCTCTCTGCAAAACATACACCAGTCAACTATTGTGTTGCTACTGAGAAGAAGTTGGGCTTGGATCTGGTTTTGTTCTAAATCAGCACACCACCAATAAGTGAGTGAGCTTCATAATCTCGTTTATCGTGAGATTACTCTTGTCAAACCAGGTGTTGTTGCGTATGCTACGTCCCACTCTGTGTTGCTTCGCTGTGTCAGATTTACGACACACGTACTTGAAACCATCTTATCTGTCTTTGCAACTTGTCCATTCCATTGCTTTACTGCAAACAGGACACAAAACTTCCCGTGCAAGTAAACCGATGTCTTTCAACCATTCTATCATTACTTGTTTGTCGCATAAGTAACTTTTAATTAAATCGTCATATGTGAGATGAGGTGTCTGGCCTATTTTCATTCGTTTTCTTTGATAGCTTGAGTGACCGGCATCAACATGTACGTCACATTGCGTGAAGTTTTCTTGAGTTTTGGATGCAGTTGTAACTTGAACTCCAATGCTTCGTTTTATTTTGACTTGGTACATCGTGTCCAGCAAATGATATACTGACATGGGGTAATTTCAGACCTCGCTGTTTTCATCTCGTTTGCATGTTCACATTATTATGTAAAAAGGATAATTAAATTGATTTGAATAATAATCGTCTGTGGTAGTCTGCTCTGCGTCATAATGAAACTAGGCTTTAGTCAAGAAATGTTTACCTGTTGAAATGGGAATTATACGGCTAACCTCAGTATTGTTTTAATTTGGCATGTGATATACTTTCGAATTAATATATGCGTAAAAACACTATGGCTTTTATTGGGAAATAGGTTGTTTGCAGTCATGTGACTACAATTTTATGGGACTACAAACACAAAAGCAAATGACGGGTAAATAATGATATTATAATAAAATTATTTTGTTAAATGCCCTTCATGTGCGCTGAAGTGAAACCTATTGCAAACAACCTATTGATAATCACTTGATGTTGACTAGTTTCTTTGTCTGATAACTATAGCTTGTGTTTTTACACGATACGATTGAAGTGGAAACCGGCCTTAATTATTTTCATTGTAAGATATATTGTAATTATATTGTTTTATTTAACCTGTATGACAATCGTAAATTGCCGAGTTGGCAATCGAAGGGACTTTTTGGACCGAATGGAAAATTTCTTTTGTGAATTTCTTTTTTTCAGAAGCTTCCTTTCTTTCTTTCTTTCTTTCTTTCCTGGCTGGGGGAAATTGCACTCTTGAGGTTAGGGTTAGCGTTACGGTTATGGTTGGGTTTAGGGTTATGGTTATGCTTATGGTTATGGTTATGGTTAGGGTTAGTGTTGGGGTTGGGGTTAGGGTTAGGGTTAGGGTTAGGGTGATTGATCTATGATTGGGGTGACTGTAAGCGCCCTCATGTAACATACCGACTAGCTAGGAATTCAGTCTGTTGTTTTGTAAATCTCAGTGTGTTTTTGTGCCAATTTCAGTCTGTTTTTTCGAAAATCTCAGTCCGGTGTTCCAACAGTCTTCCAATTGGCACAAAAATAGACTGAAATTGGCACAAAAATGGACTGAAATTGGCACAAAAACACACTGAGATTTACAAAAAACAGACTGAATTCCTAGCTAGTCGGTATGTTACACGAGGGCGCTTACAGTCACCCCAATCATCAGAGTTTTATCAGTAAAAAAATCCGCCATCTTGGAAAAAAACACATGTGTGTGTCGCGGGGACACAAGGGGTTACAGGGGTAATAGAAGGATATCAGGTTGGCATCGACCGTTTGGGTTGGCAACGACCGTTTACGAGACGGAAAATTGCGTAGGCGCGTAGGCCAGTAGGCGCGTAGGCCAGTAGGCGCGTAGGCCAGTAGGCGCGTAGGCCAGTAGGCGCGTAGGCCAGTAGGCGCGTAGGCCAGTAGGCGCGTAGGCCAGTAGGCGCGTAGGCCAGTAGGCGCGTAGGCCAGTAGGCGCGTAGGCCAGTAGGCGCGTAGGCCAGTAGGCGCGTAGGCCAGTAGGCGCGTAGGCCAGTAGGCGCGTAGGCCAGTAGGCGCGTAGGCCAGTAGGCGCGTAGGCCAGTAGGCGCGCAGGCCAGTAGGTGTGTAGGCTAGTAGGTGAGTAGGCCAGTAGGAGGCCGTAGGCGCAGTAGGCGCGTAGGCCAGTAGGCGCGTAGGCCAGTAGGCGCGTAGGCCAGTAGGCGCGTAGGCCAGTAGGCGCGTAGGCCAGTAGGCGCGTAGGCCAGTAGGCGCGTAGGCCAGTAGGCGCGTAGGCCAGTAGGCGCGCAGGCCAGTAGGTGTGTAGGCTAGTAGGTGTGTAGGCCAGTAGGCGCGTAGGCCAGTAGGCGCGTAGGCCAGTAGGCGCGTAGGCCAGTAGGCGCGTAGGCCAGTAGGCGCGTAGGCCAGTAGGCGCGTAGGCCAGTAGGCGCGTAGGCCAGTAGGCGCGTAGGCCAGTACGCGCGTAGGCCAGTAGGTGTGTAGGCTAGTAGGTGTGTAGGCCAGTAGGCGCGTAGGCCAGTAGGCGCGTAGGCCAGTAGGCGCGTAGGCCAGTAGGCGCGTAGGCCAGTAGGTGTGTAGGCTAGTAGGTGTGTAGGCCAGTAGGCGCGTAGGCCAGTAGGCGCGTAGGCCAGTAGGTGTGTAGGCTAGTAGGTGTGTAGGCCAGAGTAGGCGCGTAGGGCTGTAGGTTGTTCATTAAAACGGGTTGCTTTGCTGGCAGGGTATTCTATAGTTATTCCGAACTGTTCAAGATCTCAAACATATTGAAAAATTATAAAGTTAAACGGTCTTGGTTAAACTGGATGACTTGGCTATTTTATGACACCGTTGTCATGATGTATATTCACGTTGTTAAGGTTAAGATTTGCATAAGCCTACATGAACCCTAACCATTTTGGTCGAATTATCGCTAATTATCTCGCGTTAGTGTACGGGATTCCAATTGGGGAAGAAACCCTTCGGGAAACAGTGTGAAGAACTGTTCAAGATCTCAAACGCATTGCCATAGAAAAATAATAAGTCGTTACTTAGTTTTGGCGTAAAGTATTCTGAAGAAACTATTCGCAAAATGATCATAAATTACAAAATAATGTTAGGATAAGTTGGCCTAGCAACGCTTTGAAAGCAATGCCAACAGTTGTTCACTGCTTCCCGAAGTGTTTCTTCGACACAGGAATCGCTTAATTGATAAACGAAGGTTAGATAAGTGATAATTCTCCCGAAATGATTACTCGGCAAGTTATTTCTGCCGATTTGAACGCTTATGCTATCAAACATGTAACCTTTAATTAAGCTTAATGGCTCCCACGCTTTTATCTTTCAAGCTGCTAATTTAGTTAATTCGCTTTATATCCTCGTTCTAACTTCTCGCTCCGTCGTTCTCTATGAAGTAAAGCCGTTCAACCAATTTAAAACTCTTAGATATATAATACTTCTTCTGCCACGGCCGATATTTGCATATTTCGCCTGAACTGAGCATGTGTAGAAACAAGGGCACTTATGGAGATATATAAAACCTTATTAATACGCGACACAAATATAGAGTTAAAAATATTTAAATCAGTTACAAACGTATACATATTTTTCAACGTTTACTTTAACGGGGCATACCTAACAGAAAGTAATTAGTATTGTTGGCCGTTTTATTAAATATTCCGTGTGAGGGACGGAAGTAATTATCTAAGCCTCTTTCACCTTTACGATCCCTAACCCTAGTCTCGTGTACCTTTGGGACCCCCGTGGTATTGTATTAGGCCGATAAGGCCTTTTGGCCCGTTCGTAGGAGGGAGTTTATACGGTCATCACGCTCCCTTCACGCTATTCAGCGTTCGATTGAACCTGTGTTTTCACCGCAGGAAAAGGGGGTGGCACGAATACGAAATCGTACTGATTTTTTGAGCTAAACATAGAAACGAGGCAGGGTGAAACGGACCGAGAAATCTAATTAAAATTCAAACTACGACAAACCCAGTCGCATAAATTATCGAGCATGCATGGCGTTTTTTTGTTATAGCTTTAAGGCGAGTTTAAACGAAGGGCCCTTCGTTTATCTACACTCTTGTTTTGTAATATGTTAGGAATAAAGACATACAAACACTTTTTAGAAGATACAAACGGTTTATTTTTTCTAACTATAATAAATTACATATGCGGATATTAACAGCTAATTACACAATCGTTTTAGACAAATTGTCCGGCTCTTACAGTGTCTTCTAGTTTGGAGCGTTTAACTTTAACACGCTGCCGTCCTCCGTTAACAACAAGTTGCGTTTCTTTCCTTTGTGCTCGACGGATTTTACATTGAGAACTTTGACACGAAGCGTTGTATTTACAAATTAGCATCGCAGCCACTTCTTAGAGATACCGATTGTTTTTCCACTGTCAAAGATGTGTTCGCTCTTTGACTTTGTATGGGATTTAGATTTCTCCCGCTTTTGTTGTTTATTAATAACAGTTTCTCCATGCCGTAATCTTGCAGCTTTTAAATAATTATTAAAGTTTGTTTCCATTTCCTCTTGCCGCTTTATAAGATTTTACAAAGTTTTCTCCAGATAAATCTGGGGTACTTTACTATCTGCGGTAGTCTGTTCACTCTGTCGAGGTACACACATTCCAATTTTACTCCATTTTAACCACTTAGAGCGTTCTTCGATATCCATATGATGTATCTGATCGAGATGGTTTGCCAATCTAACAAGATTAGTGCTTCCACAACCAAAGACAGGACAATTTCTACGTGTACGACCCATTATCTCGAACTGTTTACACCTCCAATGACTCACACGATATGCCGTGCTCTTCTATGAGCATTGCTTTTTATTAGGCCCGTTTAGGCCCTATCTGGCCTTCTTTGGCCCGATAAGGCCTTTTGGCCCGTTCGTAGGAAGGTAGGATTCAATCTTAGGATTCAATTATTCAATCTTAGGTCTTAGGATTCAATGATTCAATCATCGCACGAAAGAGTGATATCGGTTTATGCTTGACAGTCACTGTGTGAACATGTCTTACGTTTGTAAAGTCTGTGAAAAATCATTCGCTAAATCAAGTAATCGATAGAAAAATATAAACTAAAGGTAAAGCGGTTTATCACGTTCAAAGCGTTGCTAGGTTGCCTATAGATAAGACAAATATTTGCATATTCGCCTCAGAGCACGTGTAGAAATATTGGCGCGTAAGTCATTAAAGGAATAAAACAAAAGGACATCACAAAATAAGGTTTCCTGGCAGGTGAAGTATATTTATCTCTAAGATATTTAAATTGGTTTACTTGAACGTCTTTACTTCATAGAGAACGACCGAGTGAGGAGTTACAACGAAGATATAAAGCAGACTAACTAAACTAGCAGCTTGAATAATTTTAGATAAAAGCGTGGGAGCCATTAAGCGTAATTAAAGGATTACATGTTTGATAGCATAAGCGTTCAAATTGGCAGAAATAACTTACAGAGTAATCATTTCGGGAAAATTATCACATATACTAACCCATGTTTATCGATTAAGCGATTCCTGTGTCGAAGAAACACCTCGGGAAGCAGTGTGAACAACTGTTAAGGATTTAAAACGTGTAAAATTAGAAAAATATAAACTAAAACGAACCATCACCGCCATAGTTTAGTAGATTTATCACTCTCAGTTGAACGGAATACCCCAACAGGCGAGAAGCCCAATTGATACGGGGTTCCGAGGGCCTACGATTTAAGGTTAAAGAAAAGTTTATTGAGATTAGAAAACCATTTGTCGGACTTTCACCAACTACCCTTTTAAATTATTTAAATTCGTGTGTTTGTAAATAGGAAAACGTAATAATATAATTTTATCAACTTTGAAATCATCTAATTTATTCATTGTGTGGGATACGAATCCACGTTTTCTGGGGGTATAATTAAACCAACGTTATCTCGAGATTTAACTCCCAGCGCCCTAAACCACTTGGTCATCCACGTTTTCTGGGGAATATAATTAAACCAACGTTATCTCGAGATTTAACTCCCAGCGCCCTAAACCACTTGGTCATCCAGGCATCTACACTTTTGACCGTTTATTTTCGATTTATAATAGAATGAATCCAAAACTAAAAGAAGGGTTGAGTGGGGATAGTATAGGTATATTCCTCAAACGGGCCACAGGGCCACGAAAAAGGCCCCCAGGGCCATTTTGAAGGATGTATCGCCAGAGAAAGGGCCAAAGTGCCACGAAAAAGGCCCTCAGGGCCATTTTGTAAACTTATCGTATAAATGTTATGTAGTAAATTAAACTATTCAGTTAACATCAATAGCCAAACAGTTATACCCAAGCAATGCCAAATTTTTCCCAGCAGGCTTACGTCTCGCAGATGTGATGGTAGAGAGTTGAATATCCTAGGGGATCTACAGAAGAAACTGTTCTGAAAAGTTACGCTATTCACTTTAGGGATATTTAAAACAAATTCATTTGATCGGTTTGTACGTCTTGTTACACGGCTGGAGGAATTAATAGAAATGTAAGAGTCACATGAACCAACTAATACTTTAAAAAGGTATACTAAGTCCAGGTACTCGTGCCAGTAGGACAGAGGTAGTAGTCTTCTAGAGCTGAGGTAGCAGTCGTAGCAGTTTAAACTTTTAACTTTAACTTTAAATTTACTTTAACTTTTAACTTTAACTTCTAACTTTACTTTAACTTTGCTTTAACTTTAACTTTGCTTTAACTTTTAATTTTATTTGGCCACAGGGCCACGAAAAAGGCCCCCAGGACCATTTGGGGTGATTCTCTTCAACGTAACATCACCGCAATGAAGTATCTTCGTGGAAAACCCGCTTCTACCTCAACAACGAAGAATGGAACATTTCGGTTCTGTGACGGAGAAGATAAAGAATGGAAACGAGCGATGAACCTTCGACTTTATATACAAACGATTAACAGTTCTGTAACCGTTGAGTAAATACAGCGTCGTTCCATTCCGCAATGAAGTGTGTTCGTGGAAAACCCGCTTCAACCTCAACAACGAAGAATGGCACATTTTGGTTCTGTGACGGAGAAGATAAAGAATGGAAACGAGCGATGAACCTTCGACTTTATATACAAACGATTAACAGTTCTGTAACCGTAGAGTAAATACAGCGTCGTTCCATTCCGCAATGAAGTGTGTTCGTGGAAAACCCGCTTCTACCTCAACAACGAAGAATGGCACATTTTGGTTCTGTGACGGAGAAAATAAAGAATGGAGACGAGCGATGAACCTTCGACTTTATATACGAGATCATCAACTTGTGGAGAACCGAAAATACGAAGATTTAAACACGTAATTATACTTCGGGCACACAATCCTAAAACTAAAGGAAAGAAAAACACTACAGAAAATGGTTACAAAAGCTAAAGAGGAAACGAACAGCCTTGGAATCCTAATGAGAAACGCAGTTCCTATCGCAACGACAAGTTATCATATTGGTTAACCAGCTACGCCAATATGCAGCGAGAGAAAAAAAGAAGGAAAAGCTAATTAATGTTTGTCAGAGAAGCCGATGATTTTGTAGCGTTATTATTCGAACAGCCGAGGGACTTGCTATATGGAATTAGGGACTAAACATTCTTACCACGCGTTATATTAATTTTAGTGACTGCTGTAACAACACGTAATCTGTATTAGGGAATAAAATGAAATTAAAGTGTATTTTCATCACTCGCCTGACAATTATAGATTGCCCTTCTTTCGAGGGTAGTTGGTGAAAGTCCGACAAATGGTTTTCTAATCTCAATAAACTTTTCTTTAACCTTAAATCGTAGGCCCTCCGAACCCCGTATCAATTGGGCTTCTCGCCTGTTGGGGTATTCCGTTCAACTGAGAGTGATAAATCTACTAAACTATGGTGATGGTTCGTTTTATTTTATATTTTTCTAATTACACACGTTTTAAATCCTTAACAGTTGTTCACACTGCTTCCCGAAGTGTTTCTTCGACACAGGAATCGCTTAATCGATAAACGAAGGTTAGATATGTGATAATTTTCCCGAAATGATTACTCTGTAAGTTATTTCTGCCGATTTGAACGCTTATGCTATCAAACATGTAATCCTTTAATTACGCTTAATGGCTCCCACGCTTTTATCTAAAATCAGGTGGACAAATTTATTCAAGCTGGTAGTTTAGTTAGTCTGCTTTATATCTTCGTTGTAACTCCTCACTCGGTCGTTCTCTATGAAGTAAAGCCGTTCAACCTCTTCTGCCAGGAAACATTATTTTGTAATTTATGATCATTTTGCGAATAGTTTCTTCAGAATACTTTACGCCAAAACTAAGTAACGACTTATTATTTTTCTATGTCAATGCGTTTGAGATCTTGAACAGTTCTTCACACTGTTTCCCGAAGGGTTTCTTCCCCAATTGGAATCCCGTACACTAACGCGAGATAATTAGCGATAATTCGGCCAAAATGGTTAGGGTTCATGTAGGCTTATGCAAATCTTAACCTTAACAACGTGAATATACATCATGACAACGGTGTCATAAAATAGCCAAGTCATCCAGTTTAACTTTATAATTTTTCAATATGTTTGAGATCTTGAACAGTTCTTCGCACTGTTTCCCGAAGTGTTTCTTCATCATAGGAATTGCATACACTAAAGCGAGATAAGTCATAATACGGCCAAAATTATTAGGGTTCACCTCTTAGCGGTGTAAACACAGGTTCATTCGAACGAAGACATATAGGTTCAGTCGAACGTTTAGGCAATCGCACGACTCCCAATGAGAGTCAAGGAGTCGGAATTGAAATCGGTGATATTCCAAATATAATTAAATTTAGAGTGGAATAGGGCTAGTTCTTAACGCTAATTACTTCACACAGAGAGCCACCTAAGTATACGATGGGGGTCCTAGGGATCGTAAAGGTGAAAGAGGCTTAGAGGTAATTACATCCGTCCCTCACATCTCCATCACACGGAATATTTAATAAAGAGACATTCTATGCGTTCGCAACGCGTTCGTCACGCTAACAATACTAATTGCTTTTTTCACGTCGGGCGTCACACTAACAATACTAATTACTTTTTGTACGTAACGCTCTTTGTTCTGCCTATTGTTCTATTGAAATACTAATGAGGCGGCATCCTTTCATACGCTATAGTGGGGGGGATACCTACTAACTCTAGGCCGACGAGATAAATGCGCGGTACGAAGTACAGTCAAGTGAAATTCTCACCCACCATCCCAAAATATCAATTCCATCAGTTCTCGTGTTATCACAAACTGATGTTTGAAGGGTACAGGTAAGCCCGACTGGTGATCGGATCAGGACCAACAGGCTCAGTCAACCTGATCCGTCTCCAAGCAACTAGGACAACAGCACGCATCAACCAGTCGGTCTGCCTGTCACCCAACCATCCAAACGGGTAAGTATAAATGTGGCATTCGTGTTCACACACATGATCGACGTGTGGTTTATTCTTAAATATTATTGTATTAAATGTTATTTTAATCAAGCATTTCCGACCATTACGATAAATAGCTGGACATTTATTCTTAATAAACAATTCTAGTCTTCTTTAACTCGCACGCGTTACTTCGCTGTGTCTATGACTTCGAACAAGTTATATGTTGCAACGTTGAGCTCATTAAGAATACGTTCTCAAGCTCTTATTAGCGTTCGAGTGTTTGTCACACGTTTAACTCGCGCTAAAGCGTTTCGCTAGTCGGTCCAAACACTCGTCCTAGTTGGACTTCTTTCCGTAGATACTCATCTATTATATATGGGTGTTCATAGGAAGACGGACAATTGTACTTTGCGGACTTCAATTTCGAAAGATCATTCGGGGTGAAAACCAAGATGAAAACCGAAACGAAAACCATTTTTATAAGTAATATCATGAAATGAGACGTATTAGCTATTAAACCGCCCGCTCGATGAGGGTCATTTAGTAAAATTCCCGAGGGCCGAAGGCCCGAGGGAATTTTACTAAATGACCCGAATCGAGCGGGAGCGGTTTAATAGCTAATACGCCTCATTTCATGATATTACTTTGTAATATCACGTTTGCGAGTTTTCCCGAAAGGGTGCGGCAGTCTTTGCATATTTCGAGATGGTAGGACGTTTTACATTGATAATTCTATACTGGGGTTCATCCTACCTTAGGTCGTATTAGTGTAATACTACCTGTCGTCACGGTTTGCCGCGGTCGTATTAGTTCTAATACAACTTCAATCGGGGTGTATTAGTGATTAAATCAACCCGTTAAGACAAAGGGAAAACTCGCAAACGTGATATTAAAAACGTAATTAACCTTTAATACGGCGGTTCGTATGGGCGGCCGTTACCACCAAAAATAGTGCGGTGGTGAAACGGAACAGCTTGTTGTGAAATGGTTTAACAAAAACACAAATGGTCCACCTTAATATGAATTGGTTTAACGTTCCGCTGTGAAACCATTCAATACAAATTGAAATGGCTGAACTAGTTCTGAAATGGTTCAACTAAATATGAGTTGATGCAACGTATTGTGCAGTCATTCAATAAGTTATACGATGGTTCAACTATCAGTTGTGAAATGGTTTAACTTGTTTTGAAATGCATTTATTCAACTATTTGTGCGATGGTTCAACTTAATGTGAAATAGCCTAATATATGAAATAGCCTAATGTGAAATAGCCTAATGTGAAATAGGCTAATGTGAAATAGCCTAATGTGAAATAGCTTCGGTGAAATAGCCTAATGTGAAATATATAGCCTAATGTGAAATAGCCTAATATGAAATAGCCTAATATGAAATAGCCTAATGTGAAATAGCCTAATGTGAAATAGCCTAATGTGAAATAGGCTAATGTGAAATAGGCTGATGTGAAATAGCCTAAAGTAATGTGAAATAGCCTAATGTGAAATAGCCTAATATGAAATAGCCTAATGTGAAATAGCCTAATGTGAAATAGCCTAATATGAAATAGCCTAATGTGAAATAGGCTAATGTGAAATAGCCTAATGTGAAATAGCCTAATGTGAAATAGCCTAATGTGAAATAGCCTAATATGAAATAGCCTACTGTGAAATAGCCTAATATGAAATAACCTAATGTTTATGATTCGGCTTTCTTTATCTATCAAAGGGCGGGCAGCACGAATCAATGAGATGCCCGCCTCCTATACTGTTGTCCTGTTGTTTTGTGACAATGCAGTTTAGCTATAAAATGCTTTATGCTCGTGCACAAGGTGATAGAGTATAATCGTATTTCTAGTGATTTCTTTCAGCCCAATTTGGTCTCTGAATATCCCGTTGTTGACGGAAAGCCGTCCATTCAGTGCTTTCTAAAAGCCCTAGAGAGATGTTACCAAGGTTACTTGGCTAAAGGCGAGAGTAATAGTGAATGGTTATATGCAGCTCCTCTATATATGATCTTTCCAGTGTGCAAGCTCACGCAGAAATCGTTGGCACGACTTCCTTGTAGAGATCCTGCTGGGAAGACTTTGGCAGGACAAAAATACGACGATCTTTCGGTAAGTTTGACGGTGTCTCTTGTTTGATATAATTATTTACCCAAAACGAAGAGTAAGAGTAATCCCATTCAACGTCGTTCTCCACTCCTCGTTCTCCACATTGATTGGCACGAGAAACAATCTTTTTTACATGCAGCACTATACGCTTGCTAGCCGCTGTGGCGGTCTGAGATTGTAGGGACTTTTAGGGGCTGTTTAAATGAATCCGCGGATTCAGTTTCATTCCGGATTGAACGTGAATTCAAACCGCGTTTACATAGGAATTCTATTCATATTAACTATGTTCTATCCCAGAATCGAAAATCGCGCGAAATCTGACATTTCAAGTCTGCGGTTGTACATTTCAACATGTGCCTTAAGCCTGGTTTCCATATGATCGCTACCCATTACTAGCAACGATAATCGATGCGATCGCTGTGGGATTCCCCAGGGCTGAGGCTCTACTAGTATATTCTTGGATCTCTCTTCTTTTGTACATAAATGATCTACCAGAATGCTTAACTAAAACAATTCCACGCTTGTTTGCCGACGACACAAATCTAACTGCATCTGGTAAGACTATAGAGGAAGTCGAGACAGCCATGAATGGCGACCTAGTTGGAGTAAAGGAATGGCTATTGGCCAATAAGCTAAATCTTAACGTAGCCAAAACCGAATTCCTTCTTATTGGCTCACATTATAATTTAAGAAGCTAGCAGCAGAGTTGAGTACGTACTGCAACCGTTGACTTAAGTAAGTAGCTTGGGAGACCATATAAAAGCGCATTATACAGCTGTCTATCTTTGAAGTGACAAAAGCATGAATAAGAGTCTTCGTTCATGAGTCATAGCTTAGAAATCGTCTAACTTGAGAAATATTCCTAATGTGGTAAAAAGCTGACTTGCATACTTCATTTACGTGTTTATCAAGATTCATAGTGCTGTCAAAAACAACACCAATGTTCTGTGCAAAGTGAGTGGGAGGGACCAGGACATCGCCAGCGGCAACAGCAACCTCGTACCCAGGGTCTTATCTCTGCTCCCCTCCCGCCCCGCACCGGAGATAAGACCCTGGGTGGCTCGACGACGAGTGCTTCATGAGTAAATCAGTAAATTCAAACGATTTGAACAACAGGGACATTCGAATAATTTTTTTGTCAGAGTCACTGCAACTTAACCAAGCCTCAGTTAATGCCAGGATGTCGATATCACGTTCAACAATCATATCTTTGACAGGTAGCGATTTATTGCAAGATAGAGAGAGATTGTTGACGCTTGATAAATATAAGATTGTTATTGTTATCTGTCACACTCCCGTGAACCCACCTTCGTCCCATAGAACCCCGTAATGGAGTCACTTTGGAACTTCAACTGTGTAGAAGTTTGTGCATGGCCAGAGTCCAGGTTTGATGTGTAGTTATATGCCATATTTTGCAATCGATACGAGGGATAACACGAATCGAATTAATAATCGTTAACAGCACAGTTCTTGAATAGAATGTTGTCGACATTGTTTCAGGGCGATAGATACAGCAAATAAAAGGTAATTTTGTAGGATAAATGATGGGAAACATTAGAAACTCAGAGAAGAAAAGTGAAAGCAAAACAGATGTTTAAGATACTTAACGATATGGCACCAAGTTGCCTATTAGCTGACCATTTCATTAAAAATTCTGGAGTATTTAATTACAACCTTAGGGGTTCTGATACCTCTCTGCCGCCAAAAACAGAATATATACCTAAAAAAAGCTTTTCTTACAGTGGAGCAAAAGTGTGGAATTCTCTTCCCATGCACTGATTTACGCGATTGTAAATCATACCATTCTTTCAAATCCAGAATTGCCTCTCACGTGTATTGTTAAATTCAATTATTATTAGACTTTTACTTAGAAACTTTTATTGTATTAGACTTTTAGAGACTTATATTGTATTGTAGATTAGTATTAGGGTAGATTTGTTCATATTTTTTAATATTATATAGCTACACTTGTATTTTTGTAAATGTTTTGCACGCCCCTTGTAGAAATCAGCCAGTATTGTTGACAAGCGTGCTTAAACTATGTTGGCTTCAGCTCAAACGCAACAATCGTTTTAGCAGAACTTGAACGTTTTGGAGGTTATAAAAGAAGCTTCAAACCTCGTATACGACAGTCAATTTACGATGCCTTGTTTCAAATTCTTAAATCCACACTACTTGTTAACGTTTTGAGGACCGCGTCGTTAAGGTTACCGCATCGTAGATTTTAAAACCCAGCCGTGTTGTGACCCTATTGTTGTAGGTGTGCATTATTTTTCATAATGGACTAGAAGCTATCCATTATTTTACACAATCGTCCATTATTTTTCTAATAATGGACGCTGTCCATTATTTTTTAATATAACGCAATGAATATTTAATTTATGCATAATCAATAACATTAACACATAAAAATCCTTTTTAATTCAATTCTAATGTATGTCTTTTACTTAAAATCCACTCAAAATACTATATATATATATATATATATATATATATATATATATATATATATATATATATATATATATATATATATATATATATATATATATATATATATATATATATATATATATATATATGTATATATATATATATATATATATATATATATATGTATATATATATATATATGTATATTTGGTTTCAGACATGAAAGTCTGTGCCATCCTTCATTCCTTCCCATCTCAGGTGGTAACGATAACCGGACATCCGGTTGGTACCACACATCCTCTTTTATTATTCTTTTATTTAATTTCCTACAAGTTTTATGTTATTTTAGTTTGCTTAGAACTTTTTTATTATTAGCTTATGCACTTTCATTCCTTTCAAGTTTTTGTTTCTTACTGCTTTACTATCACCTAATCCCCTTGAATATTGGACCTGTCATTTCTCCCTCCCCCTCAGTCTGTTTGCTGATCGACCGGTAAAAATAGCAAATGCTTTAACTTTTCGCATCTCATTAATTATTAGTTTGTTTATCTCCCGTGCATTTGATTGGCTACTTTCTACTTGTGACACCCTTTTGGCATATATATAAGCCCTATTTATTTTATTTCATCTCGTCTTACTCTGATGAAGGGCTCCGCTCGAAACGTCAGTATTTCGTCACTAAAAATCTTGGCAGTTTACCACCTTTTCACTTTGCTATATATCCAAAACACTGTCTACGCAGCACTCTACTTTTTACTTTCTAATATATATATATATATATATATATATATATATATATATATATATATATATTATATATATATATATATATTATATATATATATTATATATATATTATATATATATATTATATATATATTATATATATATATATATTTATTTATATATATATATATATATAGATATATATTTTTATAAAATAACATTTTTAAACTTGCGCACTGATTGGCTAAGAGCCGTGTTTATATAACTGTATGCAAACATGGATTTTTCCCGCCATTTTTATAAAATGGACTGCAAGACGAACCTTTGCTCACAAACAGCTAAAATGTTGATAAATATGTTCAGTGACAGCCAACAAATAGAAAAACAAGAAGATTGGATGCTTTTCTTCACAGTTAAGAGCGTTTATATACATTTGAGCAGTCGACGACGCTGTCTAGCGTGAGTAAGGAGAATGTATATTTTCATCATTTTAATAAAAGAGTCTTATTACTTATTTCCTCAGTGTTATTTTATAAAAGAAATAAAAAACATCTTTCCGTGTTTACATACAGTTATAGAAACACTCGTAAAAGTTTGGGAGAACTCGAAATAGCGTGGAAACACTCGCCCTGCGGGATCGTGTTCCCACTAATTTCGAGTTCTCCCAAACTTCCACTCGTGTTTCTATAACTGTATGTAAACACGGAAAATGTTTTCTATTTCTTAATTATAAAATAAGCTTGTCTTACGATCAGGCTCAGTATGGATGGATTACGCCATCGTGATACGCCATCAACATCAATTAGCCATCATGGCGCCATCATACGCAATAAGGAGAATTTACGTGTTGATAAAAAATATATTTGTACATTTTATTTGCTTTCTACGGTCAGTGATCGCTGCTTGACTTTCCAAAGTTAAGCACCGTACAGTACCTCTGGTAATATCGGTCCCGGAAGGCTGAAAATTCGTGTTGTCATAATCCAATGAGCAGTGCTACAGTGCTACTACTCCTCTCGTGTGCGGCGGGCTTAACGTTCAACATTATTTCTCAGTAATTTTTTATAATTGTGACTGTGAGTCGTGTGATAATTGATGCAGATGATTTCCCTCTATTCTTCGCCATGGTTAGTACACTTGCGATATGTTAAGTATTTTATAATGTGTATAATTATATAGAATATAATCAGTAATTTACAAAAGCGTTTTGAGTTGAAATCATTTGTATTTCAATTGTTCCGTTCTAAATTTTATCAGCAGGCTACCGTTTTAATGCAGCAAAAGGCAATCAATACATAAGTCCTTTAGTCTATCTTCTATATGAATTGATGATTAGCTAGCCGGCGTGGAAAAAGATTAAATAGAACTGAGGTAAGTATATGCCTACATAGGTAAAATTAGGCCACATGTGCATACGGGAAGAACAGAGCATACGAGAGGTGTGTTTGAGTCATGTAAACACGGATTACAGCGGGAAGGAAAATGGGTCTCGCTTATAGTTTGATTTTTGTTTCTAAAATACCGTGTTCTATATAGTTGCTTTTAAACACATAGTATGCGTTAATATATACGTAGTGCATGTAGTGCATGGCAGAGCTTGGAGTATATAGACGATTCATGGACGATCGTCATAAAGCTCATATCCTCACAATTACAGGGCCGGCGATAATCAGAAGGTGGTTCGAGTTCTGTCCGGGGTCAGAAACATTTTTATACTATCTGGAGTCACTTTGAGCAAACGCAATAGCACACCCTTCGAACGAAGTCCGTTCCGTCCGAAAGTTAAACGAAGGGCCTTACGAAAGGCCTTACGATTAAGGGCCTTCCCTCGAAAGTTAGACCTTCTACATACTATATCAGCAGTACGGCAGCCTTTTAAAATTTTAGATTTGTGTCAGTTAACGAACAGCGCACGCAACACAATACTCTTATATCATAATGTGACACCATGTGTTGGTCCTCCTTTGGGAATCAATACGCGATTGCAGCTAGAAACCCAGCTATAACGTAGATATTTCTCTCGCTCGCTACGGGACGTCGTGGTTTATGTCGGTCATGAAATTTTTGTCTCGCTTCACAATATTCATAATTAAAAATATACAGACACTGATATACACTAATTATAAAGGTCCATTATTGTAATATGCAGTCAGACCGCACGTGAACAGCGTAATGGACTTTCACTATTGGTCTGTATCTGCAGTAAGGTTTACTAAAGTATGGGCTATATGGCAATCAGCTTGCGTTGATTTAATTCTCCTCAAGCTTTCATAAATGTATTAAAACAAGACGCCCGCTAGGCGTTAACTCGGATAGCTTGTATGGCGAGCCGGCTCTCTGCGGGCGGCTTGTGGGAGGGTATGGGTATGTATGGCCCCAATGGGCATATTAGACAGTTGGAATTGGAAAACATGCTCACTTGTCTTATATTACAAAAGATAATTTTTAACTTTTTCTATTTATTAATATTATACATGTATGGAGAACCTAGATTTGGACAACATTTACTGCATATGGTATTTTACTGTCAATTATTAAACTGAAGTGAAGTACATGACACAGTATTATTGTGACATTTTGTGTACATATATTCTAATAATTTCAGTTGCTGTTTATATACTGTTTTGATGGTGTTCACAATTTTCATTTTTCATTGGATATTTGGACCAGGATAATGATTTATTTATGACATACATCTGATGATTTGTAATTGCCATGGCCCAACAGAACATGTTCATTCTTTATAAGACACAGTCACACTGTTTATGTTCGATATATTCAGACCATTTTTTGCTATTTATAGTCTTCTTTAACAACTCCACATCAAAATTATTTGTAGAAGAGAGATGTACAGTACGAATGGCAAAACATATGTAGTGAATCAAGTTCGCAGCTTAATTTGACCTTTGTTGACAGTTACTTGGTTTGATAATGGCAATGTTACAATCACAATGCATTTCATCAATTCAAGCATGTGGTTAAAGCAAAGTTATTTTGGTGGACATTGGAATATGGTAATTTATTTGGCTTTGAAATTCCTCTGAGTTTGTAATCATGAAATGAATCATAATATTTTCAATGGCCTAGTGCTAGTGCTATTGATGGGAATTATAAGACTATATGAATATATGACTGCATGAATAGTTGAAGAAGACTATAAGAAGACTATAAGAAGAAGACTATATAAGAAGACTATAAGAAGACTATAAGAAGACTATATGACTGCATGAATAGTTGAACTAGGATCATGCAACAAAAGTAGGACCTGGGTTCTTTTCAATGTCTCTACTAAGATTGAACTTGCAGTAATTCACTCTGTGGTTTAAGTTCATGTACATGTAAGTCTTGTTCCTCTCTTTATTTATATTTTTAGAAAGAAATACAGAAGTTTTCGGTCCAGCTGTTTGTTTTCTATGTCGTTTTGATTTTTCATGTAAACCCTTTGGTTTTTTAATTTTATTAACTTGGGGTAAATACCTTACTTGATTGCTCAGCAACCTTTTCCTTTCATGGCTAAATGCATAAACTAGACGATGGATATGAGAAGACCTGGGTACATTTCTTTTAATATGTTTTCGAAGCTGTTTACGCTATTTTCTACTTTTATTCAAAAGGTGAGAGAGTTTTTTAGCTGGGATCCTGCTAGATTCTCGATCACGTCGACCAACATGGCGGTTGTTTACCTCAATCACAATAAATTTAGCATTCTCATATACAGGTCAATGTCAAGAGAAGCAGGATTATTCGATGGCAACGTGCTTTCTGAATTATTAGGCAAAACATGCGACTGTTCATGAACAATTGATAATATAAAACACATACTTTATGAAGCGATATGTTGAATCACATCGAATTTATTTTGCACGACATTTGTAACACAATAAACAATATAGGCAACAATAAAACAAATCATAAATATTAATAATACAGCGTTCGTATAATGTCGAGTTTCCTCGGGTGAATGTTTACCTGACACTTGCAACTTGGCTTCGTCAAGTACGTTCTCTGTGCTTCTATATTTACATCATTTGAGCAGGTAACGTTGTATTCAAGTTTATATTCGTTTTAGTTAGTTTTGTAAGTTTGGCATTCATATAAGTTTTCATCAGATCGCGGAAGCATTGTGCATGAGCGTATTCAAGAATAAGATACTTCCCAGCCATGCACATAACTGACTTCGTACACTTTCTTCCAAGCAATCGCTGGCAAGTCCGCCGAGCGGGCGAAAAGCCTGGGTCGAGGTTGAGTTTCGCAAAGCCTGTTGGGGCCAAATCTCAACCCCAAAAATAATAATCGCGCGCGGAACCTAGACTCGGCTATCCGAGTAATTAGCGTACGTGCGGAATCTTGTAGTTTTGTAGCGAGTTGTGTGGAATTTGAGAGCGCGTATCGTCGTTTCTGAACCCATTCTCGAAGTTGAACTCATCAACTTTTATATGAATTCGAAAGCCGGAGATAGATGTATAGTTATTCCAATTTGACTTTGATCAAACGACAATGCTTTCGTCTATCTATATAATCGAGAGGTGGGGCGCTCTCGTGCATTTGGGGTCAGTATTATAGATCAATTGGCCATCTTACGCCATCAATTAGCCATCATGGCGCCATCATACGCAGTAAGGAGAATTTACGTGTTGACAAAAAAGATATTTGTACATTTTATTTGCTTTCTACGGGTTATTTATACCGAACCGGTATAATATAGTGGTCAGTGATCGCTGCTTGACTTTCCAAAGTTAAGCACCGTACAGTACCTCTGGTAATATCGGTCCCGGTCCCGGAAGGCTGAAAATTCGTGTTGCCATAATCCAATGAGCAGTGCTACTGTAATTGGGGATCAGGCTAGCTCTGGCTGGCCAAAAATAGCAAACATGACAGATATTTTCCTCTCGGCCTTGCGTGGCGAAATTCTCACGGAAACTACGCCGCACACGAGAGGAAACAGCTGATCAAACTGCCTTGCCAGACCATTTGCTAAGCTGTCTCCTCTCGTGTGCGGCGGGCTTAACGTTCAACATTATTTCTCAGTAATTTTTTATAATTGTGACTGTGAGTCGTGTGATACAATTTGATGCAGATGATTTCCCTCTATTCTTCGCCATGGTTAGTACACTTGCGATATGTTAAGTATTTTATAATGTGTATAATTATATAGAATATAATCAGTAATTTACAAAAGCGTTTTGAGTTGAAATCATTTGTATTTCAATTGTTCCGTTCTAAACTTTATCAGCAGGCTACCGTTTTAATGCAGCAAAAGGCAATCAATACATAAGTCGCTTTAGTCTATCTTCTATATGAATTGATGATTAGCTAGCCGGCGTGGAAAAAGATTAAATAGAACTGAGGTAAGTATATGCCTATATAGGTAAAATTGACCACATGTGCATACTGGAAGAACAGACCATATGAGAGGTGTGTTTGAGTCATGTAAACACGGATTACAGCGGGAAGGAAAATGGGATCTCGCTTATAGTTTGATTTTTGTTTCTAAAATACCGTGTTCTATATAGTTGCTTTTAAACACATAGTATATGTAATATGCGTTAATATATATACGCTGCTGTAGTGAATGTGCATGGCAGAGCTTGGAGTATATAGACGATTCATGGACGATCATCATAAAGCTCATATCCTCACAATTACAGGGCCGGCGGCAATCAGAAGGTGGTTCGAGTTCTGTCCGGGGTCAGAAACATTTTTATGCTATCTGGAGTCACTTTGAGCAAACGCAATAGCACACCCTTCGAACGAAGTCCGTTCCGTCCGAGAGTTAAACGAAGGGCCTTACGAAGGGCCTTACGATTAAGGGCCTTCCCTCGAAAGTTAGACCTTCTACATACTATATCAGCAGTACGGCAGCCTTTTAAAATTTTAGATTTGTGTTTTAACGAACAGCGCACGCAACACAATACTCTTATATCATAATGTAACACCATGTGATGGTCCTCCTTTCGGAATCAATACGCGATTGCAGCTAGAAACCCGGCTATAACGTAGATATTTCTCTCGCTCGCTACGGGGCGTCGTGGTTTGCATGCATGCAGGGTTGAAAGAACAATCGACGAATTAGATGTAATTCACTTTGTGTAATACCACTGGGAGACACGGGTTCAAATCCTGAGTCGGACCTCCACTCAGGGTCTTAACAATAATCGAGGAGAAAGTGCTGCCTTTGCAACTATATCAGCAAACGGTAAGACTTTCGGATCTTCTCGGATTATCAATTGGGTATTCCTGCTTGTTGAGGTATTCCGTTCACCTAAAAGAGTGATAAAATCTAATAAATAAATAAAATAAACCCGAATACGAGTAATAATAATAATAACGTCTTCAAATACTTTATTGCAGTATTACTTGGACAACGTGTAGCAAAAATAACATTAATAAGATATTTAAACTCAAACGTTGTTCTAAGGTAATCTTAGAATACAGATCTTTAGATTAGGGGCCTTGGTTATAAACGCTTGGGTAACCGGAATCATTAGCATTCTTATAGCCATGGCATAGGCGGTCAAAGCCACCTTTGAAAAACAGACAGTAACATTTTCAAAGCTCTAATATCTCTTAAGAAAGATCCAGATATGCCTGTTCTATCAGCTGATAAGGGTAATTGTGTTGTGGTTATGGACAAAAGCCAATATCACGAGAAAGCTTTATTGTTGCTTAATGATAGAAATACCTATTCTATTCTGCCATCCGATCCGACTAGTAAATTTCAAAGAAAGTTAAACAAAACGTAACTTAATTTGAAAAAAAATCTGGTAAGATCGGCGAGTTTACATATAAAAAGTTATATATCAGTGATGGGCTATCTCCACGATTTTACGGCTTACCAAAAATTCACAAAACGGGAATTCCTTTGAGACCTATATTGTCTCATTCATTGTATATCGAGTCATTTGGCACATGTTTTGTCACCAATTGTTGGGAAATCGGAGAACACAGTAAAAATTCCCTTGAATTTGCGGATTTTATTAAGAGTATTATTCTTAATACCGATGATGAATTTGTATCGTTTGACGTCGTTTCTCTCTTCACCAAAATACCAGTTGATCTTATACTATCACAATTGCCGACAATAGACTAGACAGGATGTTACTTTAGATCAAAGAACACCGTTAACTGTTGAGGATCTAATAGAACTCTTGACTTTTTGTCTAAACACGACTACAGTAGATTTGTGTATGACGGCACTTACTTGATCAACAGATTTTTGGCACAGCGATGGGTTCCGTTTCTGTTGTGTATAGTGATGGAAGACATTGAACAAAGAGCAGCATTAGCGTCCGCGCCAGTGAAGGCATTTGAAAACGATACGTCGATGAAGACATTTCCGCGATATCCAAGAATGAAGTGGAAATTATTTTGAACCACTTGAACTCAATAGAGCCTTCGATTCAATTCACAGCAGAACGTGAAAAGAATGATTGTTTATCATTTTTGGATTCAGTCGTCAAACGATTAAACGAACAGACCACGGGAAATGAGAAACTGCTGTATAGCGAAAACCAACACGCACTGACAAACATCTTTCATTTGATTCTCACCACCCCATATGCCACAGATCGCTGCATGCTTTCCGACTGTTTCAGCGGCTAGAGTTTAGACTTGGCAAGGCCAAATTGGACCTATTCTTCTTACTAAGCTGTAAGAAACGCAATGTCATCCTGTCGCGAATGTGCCTCCCCAAGTATCCACGACAAGTCACAGTTTGGTTTTTGAAGCTTTTATTTTACCTATAATCACACACGTCTCGGTTCTCACTCTTTCACTCACAAACTCAGTCTCTGGTTACCCTCTTTCGTAACACTCAACTCACTGACAGTTTTATTCTCACCTCTATAATAACCTTATAATTCAATTAACATAAACAGTCCACTTAATTAGTGTTATAATCCCAACACACTCCCCCCATATAATGTAGCTCACATGTCAGCTATATGTTATGTCTCAGACCATAAAGATTGGCCAACACAACAATTAGAACAATTATAAATGTTAAAAGTTAGTGTCGATAATGAGTTCATCGTTCATTTCTCACTTGCTACGTAAATTCATCGGTTTCTTCAGCGTCGTCTTGTATACGTATCTTAGCCACTGCCGCTGCATTCCTTTTGGGTCGGAACTCCGAGGCCTCGGCTCTCAACTCGACTTGTAATTTTGGAACAGTCCGATCACACGACAGTTCTAAGGAGTACAGGTGTTGTACAGCGCGTTCCAAATGGCCTTTTCCAGCACGTAGTCTGGCTCCTCTAACAATACCATCACTTCCGATTATTAGTTGCACAATTACACCAAGGGCCCACTTTCCCCGGTTCCGCTCTTCGCTCTTGATGATTACAACATCGCCCAACGATGGAACATAGGACTTTCTCTCGTGTTTTTAATTATGTCGTTCTCTTAGCCCTCTTAGGTACTCTTTGATCCACCTGCTCCACATTGCTTCCTTGCACTTTCGCAAATACTTCGCGCGTCTTCGCAGATCAATTTCTTGAATGTTGCTAGGCTCCATTTCTGGGATCGCATTTGGTTGTCCAAGGAGCAACGCGTTCGGGGTAACAAGTGGTAATTGAACATCGTCTTCAATGTAGTCGAGAGGTCTGTTGTTGATGGCTACCTCGACGCCCCACCATCCGTTCAAACTGGCCACCCCACCATGGCGCTCTGCTAAGGTTTGATCACCATTTAATCTCTTGCTTGGCTAAATAGTTGTTAACGCACTCATCCTTCATCACTCGCCGAAGCCAGTTAACCGCCCCAACAAAGGTTCCACCATTGTCGGAATATATTATCTTGGGTCTTCCCCTTCTTGCCACGAAGCGCTTGAGGCTACTTAGAAACTCTTCGGTTTCCAGGCTTGGTAGTAATTCTAAGTAGAGGCCTCTGGTCAGGCTGCAGGCGTAGACGATCAAATAAGATTTTCTTTCTGTTCGGCGCTTGGTCAGGTATTTGATGGGTCCTGCGAAGTCCACTCCAATCACCTCGAACGGGTTTTTTCCTTCTGTTCGCGTTGTTGGGAGAGGTCCAGGAGGTGGAGTCGCATAGGCTGTCGCTTGAGCTCGCTTGCATCCGCAACAATTCTTTCTCACGCGCTTGGTAAGCCGTCTCAATCTAGGTACCCAGTAGTTGTTTCGCATGTGGGCCATGGTTAATGCAACTCCCCCATGGAGCGTTTGCAAGTGCGATTCCTCCACCAGTTTCTCGGTGTAGGGATGAGTGTGGGGAAGATAGACCGGATAGATGCCTTGGATTCTTCCTCTACATTCTAGAACACCATCGTCGTTCTCTTGCAGGTTGAGTTCCAAACTCTCCTCCTGGAACCTTGGATGGCTTCTTGCTTCACTTTGTACACGTTTGGTCCACCATCGTTTTTGGTACTCTATTTCTTCGGTACGCAGTGGACCAGAGGTTCTGTTGGCTTGATCACATTTGCAGTTTTTCAAGAACCGGTTGATCCATCCACCCATGCGCAAAGCTCTCCACAGTTGATGTTTGCTAGCTTAGCAGCTCATCGAACTGGTCAGTTTGTCCAGAGGTTGTCCCAACTACTTCTTTTGTGAACTTGGCTTCAGCTTGGCTTTCTGGTGATGATTTGATACTAATTTGTGGTGGCCACTTGTCAGAGTTTCCCAACCAATCTGGTCCGTTCCACCATATAGCTCCGCATTCGTCACGCTACCGCCTCTGCTCCCGAGATCAGCGGGGTTTTCTGTCGTTGGAACGTGGTGCCAAATGATCTCTTGATGAGCTTGAATCTTGTAGACTCGATTGGACACGAACTGCTTGTATTCCCCACGGCCTTGAATCCAATGCAGCGCTACACTGCTGTCCAGCCACGAGTGTATCTCTGTCACGGGAAAACCGACAGTTAGTGTATTCTTAACATTGGAAATGAGGTTGGTGGCCATGTGCGCTGATACGAGCTCCAGCCGCGGTATCGTCGTATTTCGTTTGGCCAGACGTGCCTTCGCTGCCACAAGGCGTTGAGTGGTTCCTGATTCTTGACTCACCACTGCGTAAATTGCTGCAGACACTCCATTTGCACTGGCGTTACCAAAGCCATGTAGGGTTATGGATTGTATTGGCTCTTGATAACGCACGGTGGATCTGGGTACGACGACGTCACTTGGTAGGCTGCTTTTCCATCTCTGCCATCGCTCACCGAGTTGTCTTGGTATAGGTGCATCCCAATCAATCTTGTGGTCACAGATATCCCTGTAAGTAAGTTTGCCTGTTAGCATCGAAGGAGAAACGAGGCCCAGCGGATCGTAGATCTTTGCAAGATCTGCCAAGACACTCCTCTTCGTCGGCTCTGAACTTACTTTGGGATACCTGTACACAACCTTCAAGGTGTCGTTCTGTTTGTCCCATTCCAGTAGAACCGTAAACGCGTCTCGATCATCCTCCCTGATTCTGACTTGCAGAAAGGCCTTCTCCAAATCCCCAGTGATGGTAACAGGATGGAACCTTCCTCTGACCAAGACACTCCAAAGCTTGTTCTGTAGGGATGGTCCCGTATGTAGACAGTCGTTGAGGGAAGGCACTCCTTCGCTTTCTTTCGCTGAGGCATCGTAGACGACGCGTAACTTGGTACTCTCAGCATTTTCTCTTATAACCGGTTTGTGTGGGACATAGAATTCTCTACCTTTCGGTTGGTTGGGGGCATTCTCCACCACTCCCTCTCGCAGTTGTTCTTGTATGATCTCGTTGTACTTTTCTGTGTTGCACGTGCGATTTAACTTCCGCAACAGCGACTGCAGGCGTTGAAGGCTTCCTTTCTTGTTACTGGGTAGTTCTGGATGATTACCTTTCCAGGGCAAACCTGTTTCGTACCAACCAGCGGCGTCTCGGCTGAGCTGCTCTTTGAATTCAGCGTGTACTGTGTTTTGATCATTCTCTGCGGTGTCTTCCAAGCCCAGTACGTCCAGTCGACATAGCTCCTCGTAATCTAAGCTAGAGGTCTGAGTGAGCAGCATTTTGCTTGAATCTGTTTCTGTTCCGGGCGACATAATTGTCCAGGCAAAGACGGTCTTCTCAGCCACTGGTTCACCTGGTGACCCGACCTCTGCCCACATTTCGTCTTTATTCTGGCATACTCACTGGCGCCCAATACCACATGTACTGGAAGTTGATCCTTCTCGTCGTCGTCGATCATCTTCACTCCATCCAGATGGGAGTACCTCTTCAGTAGGTTCTCGTATCGAGGGTTGCTAAGTTCCATGAGCTGTGGTCGGTTGACTTTGCTGAGGGGGACCTCCATGCTGAAGTTACCATCCATTGCGCTGACCTTTACTTTGAAAGTTTCCACCCTCGTTGTGGTCGATCCCAAGGGCATTTCAATTTTCTTGATCGTCGTTTCCGTCGGTTTCTTGTGTAGTAGATCCAATAGCTTTGCGGAAGCGTATGAACTTCCCGCTCCAGAGTCCAGAAGAGCTCGGCATTTCACGCCTTCGACATCGATAACGACAACAGGATATATCACCTTTGGATCGTTGGAATGATGCGCTGTCAACAACTTTTCTGAACTTTGCTTCTTATCACAAATGGAAGTGTGATGTCTTCGACCGCAGTTTTGACAAGTTTGCTTGCTCCGAAGCTCTATGTCTTGCACCAGTACAATTATATATAGCATAGTTTTTTCTCCATCAAAAGTTTACGTCTCTCTTCGCCATTTGTCACCGTGTCGCAAGCTAAGGACTTGTGATTCTTTGCTGCACAGTAAACGCATTCACGATTCTTGAGGTCGGCTTGTTGGGTTTGAAAGGCCTTTGAAGATCCATTTCGGTATTTGGCCGGAAACTCAGGTTGGCTCGGTTTCGTTTCCACCGGGTTTCTTTCTGTCCAGAAAAATAGGGCTGCAACCAGTTCGGTAAATGTCCACTCCTTCCATTTAGGCTCAGTCCTGACCAGATCTCCTTGTATCCCAGGTAACTTATTCAAGGTTAATCGAACATGACCATTCACCTCGTTGAGCTTTCCTAGCGTTTCCAACGATTGTAGCAATAAACCAACTTCTCGTAGAAGGGGTGTATTTTCTCCGGGCGGATACTTGCAATAGTCGGTAGATTGACGATTTCTTCGACGTAAGAATTTACAATTTCACTGTTGTTTCCGTAGCGTTGCTCAAGAATGCTTTTGGTGCGTTTGTAGCCATCTTTCGTAAACGGCAATCCGTCAATGCATGTTCGTATTTTGGGTTCAACAAGTTCCTTAAGATACGAAAACTTCATGACATCTGGAATCTGAGCTTCATCGATCTCAGCAGAATATTGACCCCAAAATCGTAGCCAATCGTGAAACGACCCATTGAACCGCGTAATCACGAGTTTCGGTAACTTGGCAGAGCCTCAGAGGTAATCTTTTTTGCTGGATTAGGCTGCGATTCTTTAAGCATTTTTTGGTATTCCAATTTCTGGTCAAACAGCTTGCGCTCAAATTCCAATTGTTGATTTCTCTCATGAAGTTCGAAGGCTTGTTGTCTTTCGTAGTTTTCTCCTTCGAGCTGCTGTTTCTGTTCTCGTTCTCGCACACTTTCTTCTAACCGGTTTTCGGCTTTCAACCGCTGAATATGTTGATTTAGTTGACCCACCACAACATCTGCTTCGGATATTGTGCGTTCGATGTCTTCGCCCCATGCTGTGACGTCTTCTTCGGATTCTCCCGCAATAAATTTGTTCTCTTCGATCGCTTGTTTCATAAGCATTTTCGTAATTGAAGTCTTCTGTCGGCCGAAGACTTCTTCATCCTCTTTCTCCACTATCGCGTCAGTTTTCTTTAGCGTGAAGCGCAGTGTTCGCAGCTTACCATCGATGTCGGCAAGTTGCTTATCCATTTTATTATTTCGCCGTTTCGGGTTTCTCTTGCTCTTGATCGAGCGTAATCACTTGTTTATCCCGTCGGAGGTGCCACGTGTCGCGAATGTGCCTCCCCAAGTATCCACGACAAGTCACAGTTTGGTTTTTGAAGCTTTTATTTTACCTATAATCACACACGTCTCGGTTCTCACTCTTTCACTCACAAACTCAGTCTCTGGTTACCATCTTGGTAACACTCAACTCACTGACAGTTTTATTCTCACCTCTATAATAACCTTATAATTCAATTAACATAAACAGTCCACTTAATTAGTTTTATAATCCCCAACAATCCCTAGGTTTTTATGGTTTAAAGTACTTTACTGTCAAAGAAAACTGCTTGATGAAGAGGTCTCGCAAAAACGTTCAAGGATAAGAACTCTGACCGCTCAAGGCTTGAGCGGTCAGAGTTCTTATCCTTGAACGTTTTTGCGAGACCTCTTCATCAAGCAGTTTTCTTTGACAGTAAAGTACTTTAAACCATAAAAACCGGCATGTGCTAAAACCTGGACGATGGACGATGGACGATGGACGATGGACGATGGACGATGGACGATGTTTAATCAATAAAATAATATTATTAATCAATTAATTATTTAATAATATTATTTATTAATTGATTAATAATTAAAAAAAAAAAACAATAAAATGTTAAATACATAATAAATAAGAAAGAAACAAAGAAATAAACGAAGAAAATGCGTTTTATTCAGTTAAATATGAAGTACTTTGACAGCACAGCATCATAGATATCTAATCTATCAGTATCTTGTTGCAAAAATTCCAATTAGTTTTTAATTTGTGGATTCGTATTTCATTCATTCACTCATTCTGTCAGTAAAGTTGCGTTAATCTGCGTTCATCATTCTGTCAGTAAAGTTGTGTTAATTTGCGTTTGTCTATCGAGTTTTACCCAAGAATCGCTATGGATTATAGTTACTCTGAAGTTGTGTTCCCATTTAAATTAGGTTGTTTAATTAGCCTAGCCTCCTTTGCAGAAGCAGAGAAATTAGCAAGAGCATGGGGAGAGGGAAACTAAATGCGCCGGGATATATATCCCTGCAATATTTCCAACCAATTGCTCGCACAGGCCTTGGAAGTTATTTGACTCGGAAAAAAAGAAGCCATGGAGTTGCATGCGGAGGAGGCAACTATATTTTATTCTGGCTAACGCTAGCGTTAGTCAGAATAAAATATAAATGACACTACTGACGAAATAGAGTTAAATGACATACTGTATATAATCCGTTTTAATCTCTTAATCTGTTTTAGTTTTCCGTCTCAGTCGTTAACACTTTGAAACACGAAAAGCAACAGTCACGCAAGCCATTATATTTGCCCAAACAGAACACCTGATACGTATACAATGGTGCTGTTTGTATAATACGCAAATCGCATACTATACTGGGGTTTATAACGATCAGGCAACGCGGCCCACCGATAAATTTAGAACTTATGGCCTCTCAAAAAACGCGCCTTTCAATTGCTCAAAATTTCAATCTGCATTATAACTCAAAATTTGAAATTAGACCTACTCTAAGATAACTGTCTTACATCTTGGCGCAAACATCTTGTGAAGTCGTGTCAAGTTTGTAAATAACTAAAGCTTTAGTGACCGATATTTTTAATTAAAATCTACAGTTTTATTAGACCTCTGTTGCATCCCACTGCACTGCATAGTTACAGTGGGCGCTTGAAATTTTATTTTTTCAGACAACGGGTAAAAATAGGTAAAGGTATAGGATTTGATTACGCTTCAGTAAAACTCGGAGACTGACAGAATGAAATTCGAATCCACAAATTGAAAACTAATAAAATACCTTATTCTTTCTTTCTTTCTTTCTTTATTTGTTTGTTTGTTTCTTATTTTATTTATTTTTATTTAATTAATAATATTAATAATATTAATATTAATATAAATAAATATAATAATATAATAATAATAATAAAATATTATTATTATATTAAATAATAATAATAATAATAATAATAATAATAATTAAAAATAATTAAATAATAATAATAATAATAATAATAATTTAATAATAATTAAATAATAATAATATATTAATATAATATATATTAATATTATTAATATTAATAATATTAATAATTATAATTAATATTATTATTTTATTAATTAAAAATCGTCCATCGTCCATCGTCCATCGTCCATCGTCCATCGTCCATCGTCCATCGTCCATCGTCCATCGTCCATCGTCCAGGTTTTAGCACATGCCATAAAAACCTAGGGATTGTTGGGGATTATAAAACTAATTAAGTGGACTGTTTATGTTAATTGAATTATAAGGTTATTATCCTCAAGCATCGACGGCCTGTACAAGCTTGTCCGCCTTTGGTTTCTTTGCTATGCCAATTGCTTCTATACAGTTGTATATTTACATATATCAAAATGTCAAAACCGTCGATGATTAAGACTTGTCTATATCGAGTGTTTTGCCGACGTGTAGCACAAAACTTTTATATCACCAATATAAATTTTAGCTCTTGTTTTTACCAGAGATGCGGGCAATCATTACGCTTTCGCGACAACACCAAGAATAAATTCACAGATGGCTCGCGGAGGGCCCATATTGTGACGCGCATGGCCAGGAATGGCCCGTTTCAAGAATACGTTATTCTTGAAACTGCCATTTAATCCCCCTCCCAAAGAAAAACACTCCCACAGTGTTTAGTCTGCTGTGCTTCAACAACTTCTTGGATAGCGATATCAGCAATCGGGGAGATTTTTGCGACACCAATGAACTTTGTATGCTGAAGCTTCAAATGAAGTTTACGTCTATTCCAACGAGCGTTTTCAAGATATGCGTGTATATATGAAAGTGTTCACAGATAGTAATGGTGTCAAATTCTTAATGCCAGGAGAGGGATTACCTTGTTGGAACTTATAATTCCGATGCTTGTGGAGATTGTTCAGGAGAATGATAGCTTAACTGAAGACATCAAATTGGTGTCGTTGGAAGAAGAAAGGGGCTTGGTTTGACCGATCTTTCTGCTAGCGATGTAGACGCAAAATACGCTTTAATATCGGTGTTGTCTTATCCTTATCCTTTTCTTTATCCTTATCCCTCGGATGAGGATAAGGATAAGAATTAAGGATAATGATAAGGCATGCAACACCGATGTTAAAGCGTGTTTTGCTTCAATATCGCTGGCAGAAAGATCGGTCAAACCAGGCCCCTTTCTTCTTCCAACAACAAGCACTTGATATCTTCAGTTAAAGTGCCCATGACCCCAAATACGATATTAATGATATAGATTCTACATGAAGTAAATAGTTGAATGCCAAAATATTTTATGATTTGAGCTTTGCCTTGATGTTCTAGAAAGGTTTGTTTGTCCGAAATGCTAATGATGTGACGTCATTTACGGCATCATTTCGGATACAATATTCTACTGTCAAAGCAAATTAATCAAACTCAAACGTTGATGATGTACTTGACCACTATATTTATAGTAAAGATTTTATCAACTTTTTCACTCAAATCCTCAACCGGTCTATCACACGGAAAGCAGAAAAGAAAGCCAAATGCCGTCACATCATTATACGACATTAGAATTTCAGTTGAAACAAACCTTTCTAGAACATCAAGGCAAAGCTCAAATCATAAAATATTTTGGCATTCAACTTTTCACTTCATGTATAATCTATATCTGAGTAATATGGTATTTGGGGTCATGGGCACTTTAAGCCTAAGGTATCATTCTCCTGAACAATCTCCAAGCATCGGAATTATACGTTCCAACATTTTCTCGTTTAAGGTAATCCCTCTACCTGGCATTAAGAATTTGACACCATTACTATCTGTTAACACTTTCATATATACACGCATATCTTGAAAAAGCTCGTTGGAATAGACGTAAACTTCATTTGAAGCTTCAGCAGTATCGGTCTCTCATGTACAAAGTTCATTGGAGCCGCAAAAATCTCTCCGATTTCTGATATTGCTATCTAAGAAATTGTTGAAGCACATCAGACTAAACACTGTGGGGGTGTTTTTTTCTTTGGGATGGGGATTAAATGGGATTAACAAGAATAACGTATTCTTGAAACGGGCCATTCCTGGCCATGCGGGCACGATATGGGCTCTCCGCGGGCCATCTGTGAATTTATTCTTAGTGTTGTCGCGAAAGCGTAATGATTGCCCGCATCTCTGGTAAAAACAAGAGCTAAAATTTATATTGGTGATATAAACGTTTTGTGCTACATGTAGGCAAAACACTCGATATAGATTTAATCATCGACGGTTTTGACATTTCAATACTGTATATCATATTAAATCCATATCCACAAGCGCTTCTTTTGTTTCATTCCTTAACGAGTTCTACTTGTGCTCTGAGGCGAAATATGCAAATAACTAGAAATACGAATTCGCAATAATCCCCTCGCCCGCCTTTTCTACCACTACCCCCATCCCACCCCACCCAGTGCCCAGACCGCGTCTGTCGATAACAAATCCTTAAAGAGTGAGTGTCAGGGTAGTGCTTTGCGCGCTTGTGTTTTTGTTTTCATACGATTGATTGCAGTGCATCGCATCGTTAGAACTATAATTTGCATGTGAACTCTAGATTTATTTGGAAATGTTGAAATTGGAGTCCGATCCTGACTTCGGGGCGTTATGAAGTTAATGTTCAAGACGATTTGAACAGTCGCGGTTCGCTTGTTTGTGAACCACTGCGAGAAGAAACGCCGTTTCTGACGAACAAGCTGGCCCGGTCCCCGGATGGCTTTAGTTCCTGAATCTTCGCAAATTCAAATGAACAAAACATCAGAAGAAACAAAATATATTTCTTTACTAGTCACTCATCAAACACTTCCATTGGCAAACTTATTCGTGCTGTTTCAGCAGCATAACCCGGCCTTCCATGCTTCGGAGGCGAAGCGCTCGTAGCAGCTTCTATGTATCGAAAAGATTACTATAGTAAATGATACATTTTACGAAAAATATCACAATAATTGATCACTCAGGTATATTTACTTCATAGAAAACTTGAAAATGGATAATTTATAAGAAGGATTGATCAAATATCGACGGATTCGTTTGTGAACTGAAATAGGCGTCCCATAAAATGGCCGCCAAGAAGAAAACAAGCGCGCAAAGCACTACCCTGACACTCACTCTTTAAAAGCCGGTTCGTCGTACGTAGATTTTGAACGGAATCTTGGCCAATATTTACTCGATTTCAATTCTGAAAACAGTTTTGGAGTCTAAATACATAACATACGTGTCTATTATATTACGAGAACGTGCATACCCTTCGTAAAAACGGTTTATGTATTTAGAAATTATTCGGCAATCAGCCAACCCGGCCAACCGCCTCGTGCACTGATATCCTGCACGTTAGTGCAGAAGAGCTACTGCTATATACCCTCGGCGTCCGCGTCCGTGTCTGCGTCCGGGCCAAATGATAAGGTCAGCGTTAAGATGATGATTTTTTAATGTGTTTACCATTGAACTAGACGTATACCCCACACGATAACAAGTTTTTTCCCGAGCTTTCACTGCGAAGCAGGCCATGACAACTGGTCATGATATCTAAACTCTAAGATGAATTATATATATTATTATTCAAAATTCAGAAATATATTGTTTTCAAATCAAATCAAATTTATTTCAGTAGGGTATCCTGCGTCAGTGATGACTCACTGGTATCAATGAGGGCCCTGCAAATAACTAAATACATACTATAATTTACATAAAAAACAATTAAAAAATGTCACAATTGAGATGAGAATAAATTATGGGTCATATAAATAAGTTTAAAAGCTTAGATTTAAAACTAAATAAAGACGTCTCTAAACGAACGTGTTCAGGAAGATTATTAAAATTTTTAGAAGCTCTCACAAAAGACCATTGGAGATTGGACGATCAAGAATGAAATTTATCTTCATCAAGGAAAGTTGGAATCCATTCTTCCACCAACAAAAGCGAATAAGATAATCTGGATCGTTTATTGACTTCCGTTTGTGTGTTCCAAAAAGAATGGATTCCAACTTTCCTTGATGAAGATAAATTTCATTCTTGATCGTCCAATCTCCAATGATCTTTAAGTCCCCGTTCAAAATTTCGGTAATTTTAGCAACATCCTTTGCAGCGAAGTAGATCATGGTATCATCAGCATACATTAAGAGATTGGATTTAATAGCAGTGTACGATAGATCATTTATGTACATGATAAAAAGAAAAGGACGCAAAATAGATCCCTGTGGCACTCCTGAATGGACCGGAAATGATGAAGATAATGATCCATTTACACTCACATGTATTTGTCGTTCTGATAAATAGTTCTTAAACCAGTTAAGTTCATTATTATGGACTCCAAAATTTTTAAATTTGTGAAGTAACTTTGAATGCAAAACTGTTTCAAAGGCTTTTTGAACATCAAGAAAAATAGCTCCTGTTAGTAGCCCTGCATCAGAATTTCTCCTAATGAAATCAGATATAAGAGTGATAGCTGTAGAACAAGAATACTTCTTCCGAAAACCATATTGATTTTCTGAAATTTGATTTGAATTTTCCAGATAGGTGCTTAGCTGAGTATATACTTCCCTCTCGAGTATTTTAGACAGCGTTGACAGGATTGAGATGGTTTCAAAATATGCAGATGATTATAATTTAGCATCGCATGACCAAATACTATGGCCAGCCGCCAACTGATAGCTCAGAGACAACCTCGTACCCAGGGCATTTTGCCTCCAGGTGGATTCCATAATCCTATTGGCCAGTTCTAAAACTCGATTAATTCAGCTAGAGTATAATTTATTCATCTGAATCCACATGTTAAGAAATTTCCTCGCCTATCAATTTTACCACAAATAAGAAATATAAGGGCTTTGGTTAATTTTCAAGAACTGCAGTCGATATCTACTTGTTCCTCCATGATATTTGTACGAGATAATCATGGATGTATTATGAATTAGTTGCTTTTAGGATGAATGCTTTACATGCACAAGTTTGCAGAGCGTTGCATATTTCTCATCATTATTACATCAACAGAGTAAACAAAGACAAATGACCTAAATTATCATAAATTATCATATCAAAACACCCAGAAATTATGGGTGTCATGTGACCAGCCGATCCCAGGGCCATTTTCGCCGACATTCCACCGTGGAGGCAAAATGCCCTGGGGACGAGGTTGAGCTCAGAGACCCAGGAGCGATTATCCAATATCCGTCAACTTTTTAACTTAAATTTACTGACATAAATCAAGAATGTGAAATCGTATTAATTATTTACTTTCAGCTAAATCTAGAGTAAATATGTAATTTTAAAGAACGAAGCAATTCTATTATGACAATTTTCAACAATTTGACACGGTTTAATGACCATTTAATAGTATAAGCGTTACTGGTATTTTTGTTTCATATAAATATCCCGAATTTAAAACATAGTCCTAACCCCAACATAACCCTAACCCTAACCCTACACCTAACCCTAACTCTTACGATAATGCTTTATTTTAGAAATAACAGCTGATTTTAATTTCGAATTTTACTACTGATAGTCTATGTGACGTCATTTCAGGATTTATATGAAATTTCACCCGTATTCTGTTCCTGACACAGAAATTTAGCACGGTATAGAACTGCTTCGTTCTTTACAAAATCCCGTTTATTTTTGTCGTGGAGTTGTCCAATTCATGAATTAAACCTATCATAGATAAAATAAACGGGATTTTTTAAAGAACGAGGCAGTTCTATACAGTGCTAACTGACATTTTACTCATGCAAATTTCTGTGTCCGGTACACGAAGTTAGATCTATCTCTTACTTGATTCTAGAAGACTTAATATTATCCTGTACTTCTAGCTCACTTTTTAATTTCTGGCTTTCCCTCTCTCTTCTTTCCATACTGGTGTATCTTAGAAGGGTTTCTATTCTTATAAGTTTCAGGCATAATTGCTGCCTGATTCTGTTTTACTTCAGTGTTTACGTTTCTAAATATAAATCGTCGCTTGAGTTGACAACTAAAATCACCTACTGTTCCTTGCATTTGAAGGACTAACTGTTGTGAGCCATTACTTATGGATTTACAACAATTTCACAAGATTTGAATAGGATATATTTGCTTTTATTTGGTATATCACATCCTCATAAATGAATTGCAGTACGGTATTTACAATATGGAGCAACTAGCAAGCTCGGGCCGTGCGCTCAGGAACGCTTCCGTGCCCGAATACTCATATTCTGTGCTCACACTGTACTCGACTTTTCCTTTTGTCTTTTCTAATAATTAGTTCCACGGGATATCTCACAGAACAAAGGAAAATTTTATTTTCCGCCTTGTGGAGATTCGACGTAAGGGGCGGTTTTCCACTGGGCGAATATTTTCGCGCGAAGCGAATTTCTATATTCAAAATATTTCTGATTAGTTCCAGCTGAGAGCTCATAAGAGACATTTATAGGACGTAATTGGACAACCATTCTTTAGAACATGGTCAGCCCCACTCAGCCAATCACCGTACCGTATTTCAATGCTCTATATTCCATAAACGGCCTGAATTGCTGTAAGATATACTTATTAGTATGCTCTACAGGGTGTATAAAAAAAAGCGCAACCTCGGAATTTCCCAAGAAATCCACTGTGTTCTTAAACACAAAATATTTTCGCCCCTGGGAATTTAAAATAGCTTGTAATCGTATTCCAGGGGCATAACTGTCTAATTACTACAAACCCGAGCACGTAAAGCAGAATTGAATCGAAATTTATGCATTTATTTAATGGTAAGTTGTTTAGTTTACAAGTATCAACAACAGTTAAATTCCCAGAGGCCTAAAATCTTTTGTGCTAATAAAAACAAAGTGGATTTCTTGGGAAATTCCGAGGTTGCGCTTGTTTTTATACACCCTGTATAGTCCCGGGAACTGTATATATAATCCCTGCCACGTATGTCAATCAGCTAATCATTTCATTGTTAACCCCTATTTCCCCCAGGACTATTCAAAAGCCGCCGCCAGCTTTTGAAAATGCTCTTTTGTTCTTGGCAGGTTTCTTCGTCAGATAAAACCCTCAAAAGAACAAAGAAAACCGATTTCATCGTGTTTTAAGTGATATTATAGAGTCCCTCGAATTAGATAGACCGCTCGGCCCTCGTGGCCTTCTATCTAATTCTCGGGACTCAATATCCCATAGAGCATTCGTGACCATTGTCTAACCTATACGTAGTTGGGACAAGGAGTGAGTCGATAAGATCGATTCTTTGGTGTTCATTTGACTATTCTAAGAAAATAAGCCAGTACGTGGGGATAAAACTTATTTCAATTCATAATATCAGACTAGAGAATTCAGTATAACGAATTTGCAAGTGTAAATAGAAATGCAAATATCTATTGTGGTTTTAGCCTAATGTTATGAATTGAAATAAGTTTTATCCCGAAGCAGAACACGTCATTTTCATGCGCAGTCGACATTACGTGAACTGGCTTATTAGATAAATTTACCCAAGAGTATTGCATAATATGTGGTGATTTCAACATTGACTGGCTATCAGGCGAAGGGCAGAAACAGCAGATACTTAAAATATTTGGTCCCTCATATCAGCAAAAGTTGCATTACAACCGATTATGGATCACTTCTGATCATCTGTACACCAATAGATCAGTTTACTTGTCCGATCATGATTATTAAACCAATGATGCTTTTCACAACTGGATGACTAACTGATGCATTATTGTAATGTAAATATTTTTATATTCACACTTTTAATAGCTCCTATAGTACCTGAACATGGCCGCAACAATAGACCAAATATTGGAAAAAATTGGAAGTTTTGACAGATATCAATGGATGTTGCTCAGTATTTTTGGTTATGTCATGATGGTTACATCAACATTTCCAGTTATGATAGTATCCTTCATCACTGCCGAGCCTGATTGGATCTGTGTAAAAGGATTTAACAACAGCGTGTGTAATTTTACGGAACCAATAACATTGACAAGTAAAAACTACAATGCAAGGTGCAGTATGCCAAGAGATGCTTGGACGTACGTAGAAGGCTTTACCTCCACGGTCACTGAGGTAATATTATTTTAAATATTGCATACATGTTAGGCATGCATTTTTACCACGAATCACACGAGCGGAAATACTCAAATTTGCCGGCTTTCCTAAAGCCCCTTTTCCACTTCACCATTTATCTCGCCGCCAGAGAAACATTTCGCCGATGACATAATTTTTTCCCGTTTCCTGTCCTTTGTTCGACAACTAAAAAAAATGATGTCATTGTGGAAATATTTCGCTAGCGGGGAGCGAAATGGTGAAGTGGAAAACGGGCTTTATAGTTTTTACCTTTTTGATCTCGTGTATAAAATAAATCTAGTGAAATGCAAAATATTATCTTTAATATACCCAACAGTGGCGTACGTTCATGGAAGCGCAAGGAAGCGCCGTTTCCCTTAGATTTTTTGAGGAAAAACAAATTCTGGCATGTATTTATTGTTTTGGCATTGTATTTATTGTTTTGGCATTGTATTTATTGTTAGATTAAACAATACAGTTTTTGAATCTACTGCAGACTAACTGGTCAGTGATAACCTATATATATTATTACTAAGATTTTGCTGTTAATCTTATTTCAATAAATGGATATTAAAGTCTCACTCTCTTCTAAGCATCCTGCATCGAATTTAATTCAAACTTTAGCCATGGGGAAGCGCTGCTCTCCATCGCTTCCATTTCAGCTAAAAATTCAATAGACAGTATTCATGCGCCAATTTAGGATTTGGGCCTTACCACTCATCGGGTCAGCCTTTCCATTACAGTCAGTTGAACGATATTTGATGTCAAACTGGTAAGCAGAAAGTTGAATAGCCCATCTCTGAATTCTCGAAGCTGCCAAGACTGGAATGCCTTTCTTTGGATCAAGTATTATGGTTAATGGTTTGTGATCTGTGAGCAGAGTAAAACGTCGACCGTATAGGTACTGGTGGAACTTTTTGATGCCAAAAACAATTGCGAGAGCTTCTTTTTCAATCATCGAGTAGCTGCGCTCTGCAGAGGTCAATGTTCTGGAGGCGTAAGCAATCGGTATTTATTCAGAGTTATTGATTTGGTGTGAAATGACGGCTTCTAATCCCTGTGAAGAAGCATCTACAGCCAAGACTATGGGTTTCCTTGGATCGTAATGGGCTCAGATGCGTAACACCTCAGATGATGCTAACAACTTATTGCCATGGGCAGGCTTGTACGCACTCATTGGTCCATTTCCACTCTACGTCATTAGGTAGCAGGACATGTTTGGCACAAAATTCCTGTAGTAGTTCACAATGCCTAACCACAACTGAAGTTCCTTCTTGTTCTGCGGGTCATCTAACTGTAAAATAGCCTCTACCTTCTTCGGCGACGGGTGAATACCATCTATATTCACCTTGAATGCAAAATATTCGACTTCATCTTGCATGAATGAACATTTCTATTCTTTAAGCTTGACCCCGAAATCATCTAACCGCCGTAGGGTTGACTCCAAATTCTTCATGTGATCCTCATCATCCTTGCCAGTAACAAGAATATCATCGAAAATGTAACCAACTCCACCAATCCCGCTCAGAATTTGATCCATGCTCCGTTGAAATATCGCAGGAGCAGCTGCTACGCCGAAGGGACGTCTAGTGTATCTATGCAATCCCAGGTGAGTATTGATAGTTGCATACTTGCTTGATTCTTCATCCAGTATGATATGCTGATATGCCTGTGATAAATCTGTATAGGTAGTGGTTATTCTGGAACATCAAGGGCTGGATTAATTGTAATCTTATATTCTCCACAAATGCGTGCGGTATCAGGTTTTAACACTGGAACAATTGGCGCAGCCCATTCTGAACTCTCCATGCACTCTTTCTATAATTCCCTCTTTTTCTAGGCGAAGCAGTTCATCTGCTATTTTGTCCCTTAGTGCAATTTGTACAGGTAGTCTCGGGTATCACTCCAATTCAACCGCAGCTTGTGCAGCCAATTTCTGCCGAATAATGTTGGGCCCTCGCTTCCCACAACTAAGAAAGGCAATTTCACTCTTTGTAACTCGTATTCCACTTCTGCAGTAAATTCACCAAGTACAGGCACGGTCTCTCCAGTGTAATTTCTCAGAACAATGGAGGAACTCTTCTGCAGAGTAGCAGACTTCTTAAATTTGCTATTATAAAGTGACTGCGATATTAACGAAACTGAGGACCCCGTGTCCAGTTCCATGTCTATGGGACAGTTATTAATATTTACATTGACCTTGATCTCCCTCCTGTCCTCTGGTTTCATGGACATAGTCATGTAAACTGGCCATTCTTCAAACTCCTCTTCATCAGAACATTTCCTTGTTCTAGCTACATCCTCTTCTTCAAGCTTATTAATTGTTGAAGTTTTCTTTTTCATTTTTCCAGCTTGGTGTTTCCCTTTTTTCTCTGGCACATTCTTCCCAGATGACCAATTTCCTGGCAATTATGGCACTTACTCTTCTTATGAAAACACATATCTGCCATATGATTTGACTTTCCGCACCGAAAACACTGGGTTGATAACTGTTACAACCTTCGTTTTTATCTGGAACATCACCAGTTGTGATAAATCAGCTTCCGAGAGCAACTTTCGCTGAATTGCTACAGACTTCTCTCTCTTTGGCCGGGTACCAACCCGAGCCGAAATGATAAATTCCCACCAGATCTTTCTATCCTTCATGATATTAGACAATCCATCCCTCCTACAAATACCAGTGTCCGTTTTGATGTTATCAAGGAATGTGATGTTCCGTCTGCCTCTCTTTGCTGTCCCTCTTTTTGGTTCCCAGAGCACCACCTTCGACGCTTCTTCCTCCGGATGTCGCACACAATGCATTCCTGCTAGACGCAATCTCCTTTCTGTGATCTTCTCACTGACCTTCGGAAGATTCCCATATAGTATTTCGTTTGTAAGGTGTTGTTTCCACGATATATTCAGGGCCATTCTTAGCATCCTTGTATAACAACCATCTATTCGCTTTTCGATCTGTTTTGTCAGCGTCCAAGTTTCACTTCCGTATATAGGAACACAGACTCAACAGTAGCCACAAATAGTCTGATCTTAGTGTGTCGTGGTAATCTGGATGTCCATATTTTCTTTAATTTGTGGCATGCTATCCATGCTTGAGTCTTTCTTGTGTTGTAATCCTTCTCTGAGCACCAAGGTATTTAAACTCATCAACATTTTCTAGCGATTTTCCGCTTATAGTTTTCAGTTGGACTTCTCCTGACTGATTAAATGACATGACTTTTGTTTTCTTTACGTTCATGTGGAGACCTACTTTGGTCACTGACGTTTCGACAGTGCTACAGACGACAACCCACAAACAAATCGATCACGAAGGCATTATTTAGAAACGCCTGGAATTGACAATGTTCACTCAACTTTCGCAACTGGGTTAAATACTGACTCACTGTTTCCAAATCCTTCTGCTTTCGTTGATGAAATTTAAAAAGCTCGGCAATTACAAGTGGTTTCGGCTCCAAGTAGCTTGGAATCAGTGTTTTAAGTTGCTCATACAGTACGTTTTATCACCTGGTTTATCAGGACTGACCAAATTACGAATTAATCCGTACGTTTTATCACCACATACCGTCAACAGGATTGATCTTTTCTTCCCTTCATCTTCAACATCATTGGCGCTGTTGTGTTCGTATTGTTTTAAATTAAAGGAAAGGTATCACTACTATAGATTGCAAATCGACAAGCTCGGTTGAACTCAGAAGTAAAGATTACGCCTGTAATGGATGAATCTATTCCGTTATTAGAAAGTAAGAGTATCTGTTTTCTCACACAATGATTGATTTCATCAATCAGGGGGGAGAATGTTGAAATTGTGATATTTATAGCTGAACGAACACGTGATTATGATGCCAGAGACCTAAAGGGGGGGGGGGGGGAGGTGTCAGAAGTCGAGTACGAGTCGAAAGGTTTTGTTTTGATTATTTTTCTATTGAGTATACTCAATAGTTTCTGTGGAACCGAGTCTGATATTTTATTAAAGAGTCTAAAGGAGTAGTTCTATCGAGTTGGTATTTCCAATTTGTGGACATTTATTCTCACTTGTGCCTGCTATAAGTTAACTTGCAGGCTTCAAGTGAAATTCCTGTAGACACATGTGCGCACTGCGTATCTATTTTCATTGATTTATTAACTATTAGTCCTATCCCTCTGGTCCTATCCCTCTGGTCCATGATTTAATTTTCGCATGAGAGCGTTGAAGATATCCGATAGCATGATTTGAATTCTTGATAATACAATCTTTCTTTTTTCGTCTCTCAACATTTTAGTACGACCTGGTCTGTGACAAATCCTATCTACAGTCCATAGCTCAATCTTGTTTCTGGGCTGCAACATTGGTTACATTGCCTATTGGAGGATTTGCAGCCGATCGACACGGAAGAAAAATCGTTTACTATCTTGGCATTTTATGTACAGTTCTGGGGACATGGGTGATAGTTTTCCCTCAATATTTTGCCGTGTTCATAGCTGCTCGTATATTCGTTGGATTGGGTTCAGGTAAGGACAAATTTTGTCTAGTACATGTAGAAAATTTGCTCAGCTCGTGTTTGTCCAGAGAAATTTGTTGCCGGTCCGTAGACCCATAAAATGGCGGATATCAACGCCTCGTCGGCTATGAACTCACACGACTCCAGCTCATGCTATAATGGTTAATTATATCATCATTGGTTCAGTTTCCTTGTTCTCTAGTGGCCATTATCTATGATATCAACCTCAAAGTTATTCATGTGGTTGATAAGTAGTTATCAACCTCATAAATACCAAACTTCACCAATGGTGATATAAGGCGGTTATATACCTTCGACCTCGGTGTTTAAGCGATATATCAATCCTCGGGTTGATACATCGCTTAAACACCTCGGTCACGGTACTATATAACCTATACTTATATCATGATTGGTTCGGTTTCTTTTGTTCTCCAGCGGGATATAAATCCGATATATCCCCAGAAAACAATTGAAATTATAAATTCAAGGGGCAGTATATATTATCTCCAGAATTATATAGATTGGCCTTGAATTGATAATTACCCAATCCATGGGGGGTCCTGCCTTAATAATCTCCACTACAGTACGATTTTTTAATAAAAGCCCCTGTAAGGGGAATCAATATTTACAAGCTATGTACAGCAGATACAAGTCTCATGGATATTTTACAAATGGAAAACCACTTTTCCGGTCTCACATGAAGCAAGTACATAATTAACACACCATTTATCTCTAAAGCATGCAAAGTCGAGAATATTGTTCGATCTTTAATCTGTTCGTGATGTAATATTTAAAATGCGTTAAACAATCAATTTTAACGTCGCCCCCAAATTGGTAGGAATTTCGCTATTTCCAGGCTGAAAAGTGCGCCACCGAAAATACATATCGCAAAAGTTGTTCATTAAGACTACGAGGCACTCGATTTTTCGGATAAAACTCAAATTGGGCTCTATCTTGTTTCCCAAGATCAAAACTTTCGCCCACATTTCATTAGCAAACGAGAAATGGACCAAAGCATGTGCCAGGTTTTCCCAATTATAACCACAACGGGGACATGCCGTTGGTATGCGCCGGTTCCACTTATTCATAACTGTATTAACATTAAGGACCAGGTGGACAGTTCGCCAGTTAAAATCTCGTAGTACTGGATCTTCCCATCCAGAATGGACCCTTCGCCATATACCTTTCCAGTCCAAAGATCGAAAACGAGCATCCCATTTAATTTGACTTGTTGGGCGCACAGGAGTTACTTTATTAAGAATTTCACGATCGTAGAAGAACTTACACGGCTTGGGGTCAGCCAGGTCCACTGCAAACTCGTTCAACACTCGCAGCAAGGTACAGTAAAAAGGCGACAAGATAGCACTGTTAGGTTTGCTATTGTCATTAATCCCCAGAGATCGGCCAATGTAGTACCTCATTAAAGGTTTCCAAGGCGCAAAATCACCATTCAGAAATTTAAACACACGCCCAATGAGAAGACATTTACTCTTCTTTTCTATATCTACCGCCCGAAGACCACCAGACTGATATCCTGAGATGCATACTTCTCTGCGTACAAGTTCTGGTTTATTTGACCGCACAAACTTCCACATGATACGCGTTAAGCCTTCTATGATGCCACGACTTGGAGGGTAAATCTTGGCAAGATGCGAGATGGAGGCGGCTGCCATCGTTTTTGCCACAACACAGTGCGCGGTCAGTCCACCCAAAGTCCTTTCGATTTGGTTTTGTTCATTTTGGCTCCTGAAGCACGGCCAAACAGTTCAAAGACTTCTATAACTTTGGCAATACCAAAGTCGTTGGTCACTACACAAGTGTTATCATCGGCATATTGCGAAATATTGACTTCATGTCCACCTGGCAACGTCAGCCCCTTGATATCCGGACATTGTCTACCGTGGCGTACGTTCGCAATTGCTAAGGCAATATTTCCGATACCAGAACAAACAAATTGGCGATAACGGACATCCTTGACGAACACCACGGTAGACGTTAAAGAAACCGGATACATTGCCGTTACTTAGTATAGCACTCTGAATGTTGGTGTAAAGGCATTGGATAATCTGCCGAACCATAGTTCCAAAATTCATACGTTCTAGTTCTCTATCCATAAAACCCCAATTGACCGAGTCAAACGCCTTTTCCTGGTCTATGGCCACAAATGCACAGGTGAGGTTCTTGGAATTAACATAATCTGAAATGTCTCGAAGCAAGCTAGCATTGTCTTCAGTTGAACGACCTGGGACAGAACAAGTCTGGTCAGGATTGATGACTGATGTCAGGACTTTAGTAATTCGTTTTGCAATGACCTTAGCGATGATTTTATAATCCACATCCAATAGCGAAATTGGTCGCCAGTTCTTCAGCTCCTCTGGATCTTCTTTCTTAAACAGCAGTATGATCAATGCACGGCGCAATGACAAGGGTAGTTCACCGTTGCTAAGGCAATAGTTGGTATAAAACTCTTTGGGGAAACAATCCAAACCAGGGGTTTTATTTCCAGACATCTGTTGTAAAGCAGCTAGGCATTCCGAATCTGACAAAAATTCTTCACATGATAACATCTCTTCTTCTGAGAGTTTGCGCTCAATCAAATCTAACAGCTGATTTTGGACGGAGTGATCCACCAGACGTTCCGTATATAACTCTTGGTAAAACCACACTTGTTCTGCCATGATGTCGATGGGGTTGGTTATTCTACCGCTGGGGGACGGCCTTTCATTATTCCGTATTACTTTTGCACAGCTACGAATGGTGTTCAGCTTCCAAACTCCACGCCCCCATGTTGGAGTGTTCTTAGTGTTGAAACGATCATGATCGGAAAGATGACATGATTGCCCCGGCTACCCTCCCCTCTCGGCGGGCCTGCCTGTTCCGCCGTTCGTCGGGCAACCACCTGTCTTATCCAACGGTAAGTCCAACATACAGTTAAAATATCCTCCGTATAACCATACGTAAGTAAATGACTATCAAGTTTAGAGAAAAAATCGTGCCGTTCACTACCAACCGCTGGAGCATACAGTAGATATTTACAATACGAAATTGCTGGTTTTCGAATGACAGATCGCACCTCACGATACGTCCTTCATAATCCGGGAATCGGGATGGATCTCGTAAAAGAATGCGAACCCACATGGATAGTACCTAAATTCCAAAACCCACGGCAACTACATTCAATATTCCATTGGATACATTCTTTCTTGCTTATAATGCGGGTATCTTGTAACAAAATAATATCACATTTCTGTTTCTGTCGTATAGTTCGTATGCCATCGACATTCAACGATACAATATACAAAGGATTGGTAGTCATTGTTTTTTTCTTTTTGTCTCTCCTTACAACAACGGTAAACCCGTCGTCGGTGACGCCGGGATTCTTCATCTCCCTTCTTCTTCGTTGTCGGAATCACGTGACCGCTTTTGTGGATCCGACGGTAGATCTATAGATTCCTCTACTACGACCTCTGTCGAGGAAGGAGTATACCAATATCAGACGTACCTCATAGTACTGGGTTACCAGGTTTATTCCCTGCCGTATTATATTGTTGTCCTTATCCCGTGCAGGGCTGTTAGCCTTATATATTTCCTGCATGCAGGAGTATTAATCTCCTGCAATGTACCGCCGTTGGCATCCACCACTTTAGGAATATTAACTTTCGCCGACCTATTATTGGTCTCCGGGGAATTATCCATAGCGTTGTCAGGCACCGTCTCTATCATTGTTAGGTTGTCGCAATTCTGGGCAATTGCGCTTTACGTGACCAAACTTGGCTCAGTGAAAGCATTTGAAACATTCTCGTTGCATATGTGCTGTTTCACCACACTTGAAACAGCGGACATCTTCGACGCACGTCACAACGCGGTGACCCATCTGCCCACAGCGGAAGCACTGGAGTGTTCCCTCGATATTTCCGAGGATATTTCACCTCAATGGGGAAGCCATTAATACGAAGACGTCGAGGGATATCTTTACTTAGGTCTTCCATAGTAACCACCCGTACACCATTCTCTATGTTTGGAAACTTTGTCATCATCTCACGTTTGACCAACTTAACCTTGCCATATGTACTCAACAACTCAGCAACTGCAGCACTGGGAATTTCGACGGGAACGGCGTAAACGTTGACTTCTGTAAGCGGATTAACTATGGATTGAACCACCACTTCTTCCTCCAATACAGTAAACGGCGACACACGTAGGAAAGCCTGCTTAGCATCCCCGGATATGAATGTGACCCGAAATCTAGGACCTGCAGGTACTTGTTGTACGGCCTGGACTGAGTATCACCAACATAGGATATCACTCGATCTGCCACGACATCGATGGTCACTCCCGAAACTCACTGAATATGGAGAACCACGGTGTTAGGTCTTTGCGCCCACCAGGAGGACTGTGCGACTGCGGCATATGACATGTCGCCATCGCTTGTCCTCTGCCTGACACGTTGTTGAAAACTCGAAAAGGTGTTGCAGTGTTACCAGGTCAGCGACACTGGAGCATGGAATCCACCACATGCACCTTTGTAGATAACTCTTCTTTAAACTGTTTAGCTCTATCTGGAGCTCCTCAGCATAATGTAGCTGCCCCCATAGCAGACAGAAAGGCAAGCATTTGTTTGTTTCAAGTCAGGAATTTATTACAGTTTGCATGTAGCATAAAATGTGGCACTAATACTGAATGGATACGCATGCGCACATCGCCATAGCCTCCCACATCCAGTAAGCCATGTATGTTTTAAGAAACATTACCAATCATGATATATATATCGTCGGTTATATACCTCGACCTCGGGTTATATGATCGCTTCTCGGCCTTTTGGCTGAGGCCCATTTTGGGTAGAAACCGCATATCTCTAGCATGGAGGAGGCAAATGCGAGTTGATTGTTTCGGGAAGTGGACGTAAAACTAGTACCTTAGTACTATACGGGAAAAGTACGTTCGTCTTCTCCACGTTAAAGTGCTTATAAACCCAAAATGGGTTTTTGGTGAGTCGGATAGAGCATAAAAAGTTAGTTATAAGTTCTAGATTAGTTTTTGCGTTAAACTTTTAGTTTCGGAGATATAAGGGCTCAAAGTCACAATTTGTGAAAAAAAGTAGCGCAGGCCGGGAGACTGGATCCGAGGAACGTGTTATGTTTCAATACTTATAAAAATATATTACAATTCGAGTAGACAAGGTAACATCGTAAAGACACATCGTTTGGGCATTTTTCAATAAAAACTCTTAAGATAGCTGTCTTCTCCTATACAAAAGCCTAGTTGTTGTTGAAGATGGGTTCCTCGAATCCAGGTCCCTGTGTGTTATTTTGGTGGCGCTACTTTTTTCCAAAAAATGGCACAATTTGCATGTTTGAGCCGTTATATCTCCGAAACTAAAAGTTTAACGCAAAAACTAATCCAGAACTTATTAACTAACTTTTTATGCTCTATCCGAATCACCAAAAACCCATTTTGGGTTTATAAGCACTTTAACTTGAACTGTCTTCCTAGTAGACGTAAAACGTTCGCCTTCTCCAATTCGGGCTTGCCCACACACTGCGACTGGTTCGTCCATCGCACGCGGCTTCGGCCACGGGTGAACCGAGACCTCACAAAACAATATGTTGTTTATATCCATATAAACAACATATATTGTTTTGAGAGGTATATAACCTATACATAGCATAGAACAGATCTTTCCATAGCATAGAACAGATCTTTCTATAGCATAGAACAGATCTTTCCATTTCTTTTTTTTAGAGTCGCGTGTATGAATTCATAGCCAAAGAGGCGTTGTGATCCACCATTTTATGGGTCTACGTACCGCTTCCCAATTTTCTCATGCAGATAGAAACTTTGTTTTGCTTTAAAATTATATGTGACACTCACAAATTGAAAACGTCCAAGCAAAAATTGTTTCAGATTGTAAAATATATAGAAGGACCTGGCAGGTACGAATCTCACAGGATAAATCCACACAAACTTCACAACGTTTGACAATTATACAAAATCGAAACTATATTGGACTAAACTGCTTAAGGAAGCGTAGTTTTTTCCTTCATAAAATTCTCCATTAAGATTATAGTGACATTCTCGCAATTACTTTTGTGTTGATTTTTACCTTTTCAAGATCATTGCTACCTGTATGACAGCAACGAGTCTAAAATATAACAGGTTTTTTGATATTTTTCATTTAATTTTCTATGCCATAATTCTTGCGTTTCCTTCGATGAAATTTCGTCAAACTTTACAGTCTTGTGGGACTTCCAGAAATATTTTATTAAAAATATAAATGTAGGGTTGTTCTGATGGTTTTGTGAATGTCACCATATTTAATGTTTTTTAACATTAAGCAATTAAAAATGTACAAGCTTCATCTTGGTGTGTGCGACTTTTCAAATCAATTCACGAAAGGTTTATTTTCGGGCTTTTTTCCGGGACTCAGAATCATTTTTCTGAGGATACGAGCTTGATGATCGTCCATGTATCGTCTGTCTACTCCAAGTTATCCCACATTCATTACAGCAGTGTATATATTAACACATCCAAACATTACCGATATATAGTGACTACATCATTGTAACCTTCGCTCTCCATTTGAGTCTCGTTAGCTCATGGTTAGATCGTCTCACCAGCAATCACAAGGTTACAGGTTCGATTCCTGTCCGGGACTCAGAATCATTTTTCTGAGGATACGTGCTTGACGGTCGTCCATGTATCGTCTGTCTACTATATATATTAGCGCACGTCTTATCAGTAAAATTCCCGCCAAATTAGCAACCAGTACGGTCTTGAGTACGCACTACGCTCAGCACCTCAAGCTGTTTGGGTGTTGAGCGTACTATACGTACTCTAGACTATACAAAGATACTCAACACCAAGAAAGCGATAACCGCAAACGCAAAGTATAAAGTCTTCCTCATCTCCGATGGGTTGGTCAACATCGTGAACGGTGATTTTAAACAAAGGGAAGATGGAGAGTTAGATAAACACAGTGTGGCCTACTTAGAAAAAGCATCCGCCGCAGCAATCACCGAAATATAAGCAGAATGTGAATCAATTGGCTAGGGCAAACGAATTTTTCTACGTCTCGTCGTCTCGACCATGCTCTAGAAAGCTCTTTCAATGTCCAGCCGGCGTGTTTGCTCGTCCAGTTCACCCGCCAGTTTTGGCGCAAATAATATATCAAATGATGTAATATAAACAGCTCACTTAACCGAAGAGAAGAACACGTTTATCCTAAATCTCATTGGCTTATTTTTGTCACATGATTACTTTGCGTGTAACCCGCTTTTTGTTTCACTCGAAACAAACCTTCGCTCGAAACGTATACGCTATTTCGGCAGTATATCGACCTTTTAGACAGCGAGCCTGGGTCCCGCCCATAATGTCCCCCATTTTTTTGTTGTAGTAATAAAACCCAAGCGTACCTTGCTTGTTTTTTAGGCTTGAAACTGTCATCATCATTTGTGCTGCTCACTGAGTTCACTGGTAAACGGCATCGTGCTACCATTGGAATTTCGTTTTTTAATTTTTGGGTGATTGCTTTGCCAATTTTGGCTCTCCTTGGTTACCTTCTTCCAAATTGGCACCATTTCCTGCTTGCAACAGCTATAGCTGCAACGCCTCTTTTCTTCTTCTGGTGGTAAGTATAACGCTAAAAAGTGTAGCTGTGATAAATAATCTTACTGCTAAAGTACTATATAGTGTACAAAAGCAAAGAAAATACTAATAACATAATTACTAATGAAAATTGCTAAAATACATTTATCAATAAGTAACTAATGTATTTGTGATTATTAAAAATTCAATATTTGATCCGACATATATTAATTGTCCAAAGATTGTTCCCGAGATTGTTCTATTGAGTAGATCGATTAATCGAAATTGTTAAACCGAATACTATGCAAGTAGTATAGCAAGTAGGGCTGCGAGCCCAATCGACTTCAAACGTGAATATAAACACCAAAACATCACCAAATTTTGCCAAATCGCGATTCGACAAATTTGGTGATGTTTTGGTGTTTATATTCACGTTTGAAGTCGAATAAGCTCGCAGCCCTACTTGCTATACTACTACAGCGATCGTTAGTCAATCTAGACACCCTTCGCACGTTTTCTACTAAATTGATGTCAAACACACGCGAGACTAGCGAAACAATACCAAGTTTATACTAAATTTGACACCATTTTAGCCACATTTAAAAAATAGAAAGTGCCGTTTCAAAATTCTCACAAATTACATTTAGGAAAAAATAGAAAGTGTCATTTCAACATTTTCGCGTGTTAAAAAAATAAAATGTGGTACGAGCCCACTCTCACATATTAAAAAATAGAGAGCGTCATTTCAACATTTTCACAAATTTGTCAAATCACATTTAAAAATAGAAAGTGCCGTCTCAACATTTTCACGAATTTGTCAAATCACATTTAAAAAATAGAAAGTGCCGTTTCAACATTTTCACAAATTTGTCAAATCACATTTTCACAAATTTGTCAAATCACATTTAAAAAATAGAAAGTGTCGTTTCAACATTTTCACAAATTTGTCAAATCATATTTAAAAAAAATAGTCGTTTAAACGTTTTTACAAATTTATGTATCGTAAAAGTGTCTCACGCGTGATAAAATTGCCACCTGTTATGCAAATTAGGTTATTGCCACCTGTTAATAATTGATTAGTCCGTTTGTTCACTATTTTCAGCGTTTGTCGCCTCTTTTCTAAAATGGTGATCGTACACATATTTCGACGTTGTGATTCCTCCCGACAACAAGCCCAAGAAAGGCACGTACGGCGTCACAATCGCGACAATGCTTTCGACGTCTTTCTTTAATAGTGGGTCTTTTTGCAACTCGTCATTTAGTTCGTCAGGATTTTCAATAGCGTTCAACCCATCTAGTAAGCTGGCGAATTTGCTGATTAGCAAGTCGGTGAGAAAAGCGTTTGCGATCTCCATTCTCTTCAACTCGTATTGGTGCCATATCTTGTCGATGACCTTTGCGGACGCTTTTTTAATATACGCTTCAGATTGGCTCACCACACCATCACCAGACAGTCTAATAAGTTCGGATCTCCTAACGTCAATGTTGTCTTCCACAGTCGAAGTACTAGCGGCTTCAGTGTCCTCGACTAATTCCTCAATCGTGGGGTTTTCCTCACTTTTGCGTTTTACCATCACGCTATTACTTATACCCATATTTTATTGCGGAATAACAACTTCGTGACTGTATGGATAGCGTAGTGAGATTTCTAGTCTAGCGTACTTATTATTTTTTAATGCGGTCACAATCGCCGACGATTTTTCTCTGCTGATGTTTCCAAGGTAATCGTCGATAACGACCTTCATATCACTCCTACTTGGGCAGTAGAAGCAAACGAGCTTACTAATATTTTCTCTATACGGTTTTGCGATCGACGTCAGTTGTTGTGTGATGACAATAACGCTCAACATAAAATGTCGCGCACTAAAAGCCAAGTTGACCAACTGACTAGTCCTATTCTTGACATCTTGAGAGCTCGCACAGTCGTCCAACACGATCAGAGTGTTAGTGCCTTTAAAAACATTTGTTACACACTTGAGAACAGCGTCGACATTGTCCTGTGTGCAGTCTATCGCTAGCACGTCAGGGTCGCGCGCATATTTCCAATCTTGGTACGCTTTGTTCCACTCGAAAGTAGGGCAAATCAACACAATGTAGTCAAATTTACTAAAGTACTCAGATTCCAATGTTTCCAGCAAATAACGCGTCTTACCACAAGCTGTCATACCAACAATTAGCATATTAAACGGAGTCTCCATTAACTCACGTTTGATTTAATACTGGATTGATTGCAACCCATTGTTCATAAAGTTGACCAGCCCATCACTCATCACAAACACCCTGCACATGACATTCGCAGTCGTCGCTTTTTTAGTGATCTCAAGGAGCACGCCAGATTGTGTGTTCACAATTTTTTTACCAGTGGCGACGTTGTAATTATCTTGGACGCTCCTCAAGTCAATGACCAACGCAAAGCCATCTTTATAGAACTTCTGTATGGTCATAAACTGAGCGTGTTCTTCACCCAACCCAAACAATCGTTTTGCCTCTGCATAGAACTTCGACTTTGGGATGCCTTGTGAGTACACACTATTTGGCACACCTTCAATTGTGACTCTAATATTCTCAATATTTGGGTAAAGAAACTCCTCGCTGTCTGTTCGCACCTTATTCGTGAATAGCAACACAATTGCCTTCATGCTTTTTCTTGGTAGGTTAATGTTTTCATTCACAATGGTCGTGCCTTTGTCCCATTCGGTGGTTTTCATCAACGTGACGTGCTCATATGACAAACTACGACCACTTGCATAGCCCGACGCTATTTCGTCAGCGAGCTCCTGGTTATCAATCGTCTCATACTCAAGCTCGAGGTTCTCCAGAGTGTACCCACCCACAGCGCTACCGGATTGCGCCACCATGATGTCTGTGGCCTTCGGAAGTGTGATCACATACTGCAAGTTGTTGTTCATGCTAAAAGGAGCGTACAACCCGTGGTCATTCATAATCTTACCAAGCTTTATCCGCTGCTTCGTCCCAATCACACCAAACATTAACGCGTCACTAACTTTAGAAACGTTCCCACTCGTCGCACCACTGTCATCCTTAGAAATTAGCTTTCTCAAGTTCTCACCGCCAACACCATAGTCAATCATTTGGTCTCGCGCAGTAGCGCTTTCCCAAAGGTCGCGATAGACACCAGTGTAATTTTCCCCATTGTTGTCATACACAGTTTCCCCAGCTAGTCTTACAACAAGCTTCTCAACCAACAACTTGCTGACATTGTTCAAGAACCAGCTTTTGGCGTTTGCATTCTTAAAGTCGAACACTAGACCCAACGATCCAGGCACCAAACAGCTACTAACCTTAAGCTTCGGTATATCGATGTAAAGTTCCTCACCAGGACTGACCTTATTAGGGTTCAACGTGATTACGTGTTGCGTTCTCACCCCTTTTATGCCACCCATGGTCGCTCGTCTAAAACCAGGGCTCAACTCTTCCGACGTGACGTTCATATACTTTACATATGTTTTATCATCTTCGAAGCTGAGACCCTCGAAGCTGAGACTACCGTTTTAGCTTGTAATAATCATAAGCAAACCACGCGAGTACCACTGCGAGTACCCAGAGATTTTGGGCCAACCAAGCAAGACCCTTTGCACCCAACGTCAACATATTGTAAACTAAATTAGCCAACCCAACAGCCCATGGACCCATCTTCGTGATTGCGTTCTTAACAGCCTGTGCGAATGACTTTGTAGTCATAACGCCTCTCATAACAGCAGATCTCCCAGCGATAATGATAGTTGTTATAATTCCAGCCACTGAAATTGCCACAGCGCTCAACCCAACCATATTCTCTTTAGCCCATTCCTTAAATTTCTGCAACCTGTCAATGTCGACTTCTTGTTGCTCTCTAACCTCCTCTATTTGTCGCTGCTCAATAGTTCTGTCTCGAGCTTCTTCAAGCCCCACAACACGCTCTACCAATTCAAAGATAACGCTTTCGTCGTCTTCACCGTCTAGTTCGTCTGACGTTCTATTTATCACTTCTTGAAAGTGGTCCGCTTGTATTTGCAGCGTACCATCGTCACCTACACTGTAAAAACGAAATGGTTATTTCAAGCAAAAAAAAATGGTTGAAATGTGGATCTGAGACAAACAGTTGTAAATGGTTATAACAACCAATTAATAAATGGTCGCCATTAACCACATTTAAATGGTTACATTTACCATTTTATAATGGTTGAAACTACCATTGTGAATTGTTGTAACGACCAATTTCCAATAGTAGATTTAACCATTATATTTTAGTAGAAATGATCAATTATAATGGGTGTATATGACCAATTAGATTTGGTCATTCGAAGTTGTAACCAATTAACAACAGTAGTTTTAACCTATTTAGAATAGTACCCAGGGTGGATCTGAGGTAATCAATTCTAAATGGTTGAAGTGTGTTATTTTAACAATTTTTTATTGGTTGTAGTATTAACCATTACACAAATGGTTAACATTTAAAACACAAATCTTATCCATCTTATGAAATATAACAAAAAAAAAACACAAATTTGATGGAAAAAATTTAATCTAAATGCTTCCTGTTTTACAAATGTTTACAAAATTCTTAACAGCAAAAAGTGCTATATAAAGGGCTTATTACATGGATAGTCTCAGCCTGGCCGGGCTAAAATCTCAGCCCGGTAAGCTGGACTGAAATTTGATCCCGGCTCACAGACAAATTGCTTAGTAGCTAAACAGAGAATGGCTTAAAATTGGACCATTGCCCTCATTGGCCAAACAAAGTTAATGAATATTTAAAATGGTTCCAGTCAAAATCAGTCGTGGAGCTTTTGTCTCATGGATTGATGTCTGTACATCATCTTCATCCTGTAATTATACATGAAATAATGTTATATTATTTTATTTTATACTATAATATTAGGTCATTATACTACAATTATAAAATAAACTAAGAAATGGCAGTTACTGTATTTACAATGTTCCATTCAGGAACATATTGTGCCTCTAAATGGAAATTGAAAAGTGCAAATGAATTGCAAACTTACAAGAATGATTTTCCAAAACATCTCCCCAGCGATAAAGTCAGTTGACTTCTTCTCACCAAGCAGGTGTGGTAGGGCAGCCATAATACAGCGATTGTCCACTTCTGAAGAATAAAATTGGATTTTTTGCATGTCAATTTTATAATTAAATTATTATTAAGCTAAACATTGCTATTATGGTGATATCAGTGCAAAGTACATACAGAAACTGAATGTGCAAATTAAACAATGGCACTGGAAACAGATGATGTTAATGATTTTAAGAACACACGATGCTTTATGTGTATGAAGTGTTAGTGACAACTGACAACCTAGCCATTAGGGATGTGCCAGGGCAAAATCTAGATGTTTGACACTATCTGGTAAAATGTTGTGGTCCAACACTGGGAATAACTTACAGTGTGCTAAAAGTAAATCATAAGATATAGCTATGGTAAAGACAAAAGACTGATAATAAAGACTAAAGAGATGGTACAGAATAGAGATAAAACTCCATTACTCATGATTTGTAATGGTCTACTAGTTAGTTTCTATGTAATCGCAGTGCAAAAACTTGTTATCACAGTGCAAAAATCTGTTATTACAGTGCAAAAACTTGTTATCACAGTGCAAAAACTTGTTATCACAGTGCAAAAACTTGTTATCACAGTGCAAAAACTTGTTATCACAGTGCAAAAACTTGTTATCACAGTGCAAAAATCTGTTATCACAGTGCAAAAACTTGTTATCACAGTGAAAAAATATGTTATCACAGTGCAAAAACATCATCATTGAGATAGAGAAAGTTCTATGTGTACCATACTGAACTTGTCAAGTGAAAACTTGTCATTTTGTGCTGTACAGACAAGCAAGTTTAAATTTAAGTTTGAATTAATATTGTCTCAAACATTTTCCTGTAGTATGTTATTAATAAGTAATAGTATGATTTTTCGTGCAATTTGAAAAAAAAAAAACACTCGTGAGTTTTTCAAAGACCCCAAATAGCACTTGTCCTTCTGACTCGTGCTATTTTGAGATATTTGAAAAACTAACTTGTGCATATTTGTTTCCAAATTGCACTCAAAATCATACTATTACTGTACCTATACAAAACCAGTAAGAGTGCTACATATTAAAATAATAATGCATTATGATAATGGTCAACAGAAAGTAATCATGTGAGAGTGATAAAGAAGAAATTTCACCCACTCAACTCTTTCATCTTATTAGATAATTTATAATGGCTGTAAAAAAGAGCATGGGAAACCTCTTTGTTTATTATTCTCATATTCCTTTCTGTTAGCTGTTACAGTAAGGTGCATCAAATTTTGGTGTGACAAACATTATACTGGTTTTGGTAGTATCACTTACCCCATTCCCTTTCTTTTCTTGAAGAGGGGTAGAGACACTCTTACCCCATTACAGTCAAATGTCTTAAAATAAATTCAAATAAAGAACTTATCAATGAAATTGCTGGTTAAATAGTAAAAAATTGCTAAAAAAAAGGCCCATACCACTAAACAAGAGATTAGCGATTAATTTAAGTGACAAAATTCCCCTTAACCTCAAAACAACTTAGACCCTAACCCCCTGCCTAATGAGTTTTCTAACCCTAACCCCAGTTAATATGACTGCTGACCAACAAGAGACCACTGGTGGGCACTACACAGCTAAAAATCGCACAAGTTGTTGCAATGTTGTTGGCTGAACAATACTGTAACAAGGCGGCTATCATGCGTGAACAACATTGTTGAACGAACAATGTTGCTCATCATTGTTCCAACAACATTGTTCACAGGGTGCAGCACAACATTGTTCACGCCTGTTGACAACTTGCAACAGCTTGTGGATTTTTCGCGTGTAGAACAACCACTGAGACCAATTAACCGTGAGGGAACTGGGACTAGCCCTAACACAACCCTAATCCTAACCATACATTAGGGTTACCTAAACCATACGCATGTCATGTAGGGTTAGGATTCAACCCGGTCTCTTCCTTAAATTAACTATTATCCTTAATTTACAAATCGCTCTGAATTAAGGATAATGGTTGTTAATCTAATGCTAGAACCCAACCCCAACACAACAAAGATCCTAACCCTAACCCCCCGCCTAATGGTTTTTTTTAAACTAATCCCCCGTCAAAATGTTCTCCATCCCTAGCCCCACTCATCCACTCCCCTACTTGGCTAGCTAAACTTATAAACAAGTGAGAGATACTAAGCTTGTGGGATAGTAATTGACTAACACACGCATGTGCGACTTTCACGATCGCCTCTAAATTAACCATTATCCTTAATTTAGAGCGATTTGTGAATTAGGGATAATGGTTAATTTAAGGTAAGAGATCGTGTTGTAGGATTATGTTAGGGACTGAATAATAAGCATATTTATTTTCTAGTCCCAGTTCCCTCGCAGTTAATTGGACCACTGACCTATATATAACCTCAATATAATATATATAACCTCAATATAATATATATAATATTAGTCCAATTATATATAGATCAGTGCCCGTGACACAGTAAAGGCACTTAAATACGTTGCCACGATTATTTGACATCACAACCAATCAGCAGGCTTCTTCGCTCGAATCATATGACACTTATGTCCTACCCAGTCTTTTGGTGTCGTTTAGGCGCGAAATACGAATGGAAAACGTTCAACGCTAGCTTTAATAGCAACAACTATAAACTCAAAGTTATATCGCAACCTTTGCTTAATTAGCGGCATGTATCTCAAAACTTCTAAATGATGAATACTTACCAAGCCAGTGACTTTGCTCCATACAGAAATGCATTTTTTCCGTAGCTTTAGTAGAATCGGGTCATTGTTGTGAGGACAATGAGGTCATTCATCTCGAGGCCAAAAAGTCTTCCCCGTCAACTTGGTTTTCTATAAGCAGGCTCGTAAAGTGTATCTCACTATTGTCGTAAATCAAAGGATACTTTATAATAACATATATATAATAATTGATACATTCTTGTCGAAATGGCCATATTTGACAATAATTTGAGGCCGAACGAGTTGTTTATCGATTCGAGTCACGCTAGTTAATATTGACGCTTGTTCGGAATATTTTCTGCCGTTTATTCCGTAAAACCATTCAATGAATAAAATAATCGTGAACGCGAAAGAAACGAACATTTATAGTTAAACACTTACATGCAATGTTCTGTGCTAGTGGATTATATACTTGGACAAAACGTCACAAACGCAACGCGGTATGTGACTAATATCTTACCTTTGAAATATGCGTCCATCAGTGCGCCCAGGTTTGACTGCTCGAGGAGTTTTAAAATGTCTTCTGATGTTGATGCTTCGTGTATCGTTAAGGCCATCTCAAACAATAATTATCGCAAATAATTATAATAACAATAACGCAAATGATTTCTGAAGCCGCACGAGCAGCCCAGTGTTATTAAATCCACTGTTTGAACGAATATGGATGCCAACGGGGTCAAGTCACTAAAGTGGCAGATGAGGCCAACTCCTGTCATGCGGGCAGGCAAATAAACCAATCAGCGACGGCGAAAATGGCCCCCAGTGCCTGCCGCTGACCACCCAGACTGTTGTGCCAGTTGGGAGAATAATAAATAATAATAGTTCATTTCACTCGAAATTCAGTCGATAGTTGATAGATCCACGATAGATCTGACATTCCGATTTAGTTTAAACCGTCGAAGGCTTTCCGCTGGAGAACATCATTTACTGATTGGGAAGACGTTGTACCGGATTACAGGAGCTGATGAGCTATTCGTCCCGAAGTTCGCAAAGATTGGCAAGCATTTTGCTCTCAGGTATAGCGTTTCCTTTGTTTCTTCCTGCCCTTTCGGGTTTTACTATAAAACCCAAGTACCCCGAGCTATTGCAAATGATTTCAGTTGTTTATTAATAATCACGCGCGAATTTGCCTAAGTTCGGCATCTTCCACAAACTTTGAAGTTCATACCTTTTAAATTTATTGGGCTAGTATTTATTGGACTATATTTACAAAATAATACAAAACACAACTGCAGCTTTTGTATTAAATTTATTCATGGTTTTCCCCAGTTGACCTTTATTTTTGAGACTCATTTAATATGCATTGCATATCTGACTTCGCCATTTTAGCCAAATAAGCTGTACGTGTCATTAATATAGCCTTTGGTGGTGGGGATTTGATATTTATTGCATTTCATTTATGCTGACATTAGAGTAATAAGCCTAGAGATAAGTAATGCATTAATAATACATTACTATCCGATTCCAAATCTTGATTTTATCTGTCGAATGCCTGGACCAACTATACCAGTTTCAGTCAATGGGCCATTCCATTTAATATCCGCATCCCCCCTATTGAGGGGTTGCTTCACAACCTTTGGATAAAAAATTATTTGTCGCCTCTAGGATAGATTTTAACCTAGTCTCCCCTAGGATATCTTCATTTACCCCTTGTATATTGTTAAAACACTAAAATATGGGCCAATTTGCTCTTGAACAAGAACATTCTTAACACTACTTAATTTTTACTTCAATTTAATTTATATAATATATATATATATCCCGGCATTACCACCACTGCATATATACAGAACTCGTGACTGGGCTCTCGGCAACGGCTTCCATGGCTCGGTAGTCAGAGCACTGCACTAGTATCGCAGGGTCGCGGATTCAATTCCAGCCTGAAGGCCTTGAAGTTGCATTTTTCGCAACTGGTCCCGGTTTGGTCTTAAAATGTATGTATTCCAACACTCGAAATTTTCCTTCACCATAAATCCTTTCAACATGTAGTTTGATCGAGTGAAATGCCAAATATTACCTATAATATACCCAGAATCTTATCCCGGCATTACCACCACTGCATATATGCAGAACTCGTGACTGGGCTCTCGGCAACGGCTTCCATAGCTCGGTAGTCAGAGCATTGCACTAGTATCGCAGATTCAATTCCAGCCGGAAGGCCTTGAAGTTGCATTTTTCGCAACTGGTCCCGGTTGGTCTGAAAATGTATGTATTCCAACACTCGAAATTTTCCTTCACCATAAATCCTTTCAACATGTAGTTTGATCGAGTGAAATGCCAAATATTGCCTATATATATATATATATATATATACTGTATAATATATATATACTGATGAAGGGCTCTGATGAAGGGCTCCGCTCGAAACGTCAGTATCTCGTCACTAAATTATTGGCAAAATAAATATATGATAAATAAAATAAATACCTTTTGCTATATTATTTAAAACACTGTCTACGCAGCACTCTACTTTTATATATATATATATATATATATATATAAATTATGGATAATTTTTTGGAAATTCCTTCGGATAAATTGAGATTCAAGAACCCATAGGACATCCAAATCCCTCAATAGGGGGGTGAGGCTTTCCATGTCAGAATCACTGGAAAATGTTTCAAGTGTTTACTAGACATATTGATGAGCTTTGATATTGAGTGAAACAGGCAGATATATTGCTGTTGCTATTTTTACTGCATTGGTATTTCTACTGTGATGACTTGACCCGGCTAGTCTTTCAAATATTTTGGTAACAAGAGCATAATTTTGATGAACTCCCCCTGGAATAGTAATTTTTTTTGACTAATGTAAAAAATTCCTGGATCCGCCCCTGTTTACTACTGAGAATAATTAATGAACAATCGCACACATGTTTGCCGAAATATTCATAATACCACAAGTGCGAAGCATATGCGAATTCATAGTTTACGAAATTTTACTACGAAGCGGAAAAAACTGATGTTTGTAAATATTAAAATCCAACATCCCGGATGTAATTTTTTACTAGCCAAGGGTATTTACAAAAAATACCACAATAAAAAAATTTAAATACCCCTAGTAAAAAAATTTAAGTTTAATATTGATGACATTAGCCAATCAGGAATGAGTAAAATTGATTGAAATGGTATTTGCTGCCTATGGCAGCATACCAGTCTTGACTTGGGTTGCTGTATCCTTGTGCCCAGATCTCTTTGTGGACCTATGTACAGTATAGTCAATGAAATCTCGATTTGTGTAAATTGCCCTCTGTTGAGATGTTCAGTTTTATGACGTTTTGTGACGTAGAAGTTTTATCATGTGTATTAAATTTCCTGCCTTTCGCCGTTCAGAACTTGTCAACGCTGTGAAGTTTGAACGATCTGTTCTGCCTTCAGTGAGGAAGTATAAGACGACTAAGATTATGTGTACTGTACTTAATTTTTCTTGTTGAATGCTCACCAAACAGAAAATATGGCTCAGTGACTGCGAGGTATCTGTGATTTCTTGCCATCACAGCATCACTTGTCATGGGCTAAATATATCATGATATCAAATTGTTTTGTTTGTGAATACAGTTTTCCTTCTATTTTAGGTGTATACTTAATGCAATGTCTGGTAGCAACAAAATAATAATGAACAGTTTGTCAGTTTGTCTCAATATAAATGCAGTATCACTTCCTTCAACAAGGAAACTAAAAGAGACATGTTTTTTCTTTACTGTGAATTAAAGCATATGAATACACCATCTCCTCAATCTCTGGCACTACGTCTATTTATGCTATGATCACATACAACTACAAACATCTAACTTGGATTTGAGAAAATAATTATCTACAGTGGTTTCTACAATTGATTTGTGCACAAAGCTGTAAAACTACATATGTAATAAACTGTACATCATGGAATTATTTACCTCAACTTTGTGAAAACTCAGTGGACAATGGAAATTATTTGTTTGCAAGTTCTTTGGGAAAATAAAATACAGTAGTTGCAGTGGTGTATTCCCAAACGACAACTACATTATATGTGGAGTCGTGCACATGTGCAATGAACTAATACATCACAGAGAGTATTGTATTCTCAACAAGAACTCCAATAAAAGTTAGACAATATAAACAATGGATCAACAATACCAGAAACATCTGTTACATACCATTTCTGGTTTTTATTTTGTCAGTGCTTTGCTTTGCCATCACATATCAGACACTTGCAATTCCACTGACAGTTTTACCACAGTACTAAAGAAGCATGATTTATAGTGGCAGTGATTTATCGGAAATTTGTTTACCAAACATCAAACATAGTCATAATTTATGAATACTGTGTATGCAGTCAAATTCAAAAGCCTTGCCAATTATATTCAGATAAGTGATAGTTATTTGTAATTTAAGTCTGCTGTATTTAAATATAATAAAATAATTGAAAACAATGTGTATAGTTATCCATGGTACAGAGTATAGAGTAGGAGCTGTGGTATCTACTGGAATATCAGATGACCAGATTCCTGAATTTTCATTGATTAAAAACATTGTTGTCAATGTGCAGAATAATGTTATTTTTTATCTGACAAAATTTACTACAATTGAATTTGTTCCACATTTTCATGCTTTTAAAGTTTGCAGCGAAGCGATTAGTGATAATTTCTTTTCCTCACAAAAAGAATTTCTGACATATATGCCAGCACATGTAATTCATCCTTTTGGTACTGAACACAGAAATGGTGCTTACTATATTGCACCAAGATTCAGTATATGTATTATATAATGTATATAATTTATATGATGTATTAGTATAGGAAATAACACAGTTTGAGAAGAATTAATGAAAAATCACATGTGTGTTAGGTGAAATATTCATAATACCACATGTGGTTAGTATTTCGCCAAACACAAGTGTGATTTTTCATTAATTCTTTGAGAACAAATGTTATTTCCTTTTAATACTTTTTCAATCAATTTTATGCGAATTCATAGTTTACCAAATTTTACAAAGAAGCGGGAAAACTGATGTTTGTAAATATTAAAATCCAACATCCCGGATGTTATTTTAAAAAACTATTTTAATATTGAGGTCATTAACCAATCAGGAATGAGTAAAATTGATTGAAACGGTGTTATAATGTATATAACTTAAAATAATATTAAATTTGTTTAAAATTGACCATTGTTTTTTGTTGATAGTAACATTGTGTATTGGTTAATCTTAACCAATTTAAACCGGGTTATTTAACCAATTCCACTTGGTTATACTAACCACCTATTATTATTGGTTACATTAATCACTGTTTTTTGGTTGAAACCACCATTTTACATTGGTTAATATATAGCCAATTTTGAGTGTTATTTCTACCAATTGGTTAATATTTTAACCAATTTAAACCGGGTTATTTAACCAATTCCATTTGGTTATACTAACCACCTATTATTATTGGTTACATTAATCACTGTTTTTTGGTTGAAACCACCATTTTACATTGGTTAATATATAACCAATTTTGAGTGTGTTATTTCTACCAATTGGTTAATATTTTAACCAATTTAAACCGGTTTATTTAACCAATTCCATTTGGTTATACTAACCACCTATTATTATTGGTTACATTAATCATTGTTTTTTGGTTGAATCCACCATTTTACATTGGTTAATATATAACCAATTTTGAGTGTGTTATTTCAACCAATTTGATTTGGTTATAACCAATTTAATTGGTTGAAATAACCATTCCGTTTTTACAGTGTACTCTTGATTCACGCAACACACTATCGCTTGGATTAACCACACCACTCAGCTCGCGGTTCTCGTCTGGTGACAGCCCAGGTATGTCGACGTGGTCCACTTTTGTTTCAATTACTGGGAAGTCGTCTGGGACCACTTCTGTTGTGGCAACTGTTGTTTCTGCATTCTCAGGGATTTGACTAACTAACTTTTTGAACTGCTCAATCGCGTTTTTACTACGAGCGTCTTTACTGTAGACCAAACCTTTATTCCCATGTTTTAGAATTAGTTTAGGACTCCCACGCTCACCATCTTTGTTTATCGGTTTGAAAAGAATAACCCCTGAGTCCGTCACGTATGATCTGTTGACTATTTCCCTTGACGCGTCGTCGGGACCGAGTTTTTTTTTATACAACTTACGTATTTTCTCACCTATAGCCTTGACTCTTTTTACTTGATTTTTTGCTATCTCTTTGTTGACTGCGTTTAGCTTGTCCAATCTTTTATAAAGATCGTCTGACCTCACTTCAAGAGCCATACTGTAGCTTGTGTCGTTGACGTCACCATATGACTCCTGCTCAACAAACTCCACCGCGGGGACTTCTGTGTTAGTTCCCCTTATTGTCACCGTCTTACCATCGTCAGTGTCAATAAATGACGTCTCTTTTTGCAAGTCTCGTCTCACGTCTAGCTCACTCCTTATCTTTTTCGCTTGGTCTTGATAGTCGTTGTAATTAACGCGAACATTTTCCGGCATGTTGTCTTCAGTGTGCTTACCGTACATACCTTCAATAACGTCTTCGACATCGGCGAGCGTCTTTTCTAATTGCTCATCGCTCATGTCTTCGTACTTATTGAGGGTTTCCATCTCAACCTCGTCGAAAACTTCTCCACCTTCAGCCATACTACATTAGCTCACATTTTGAATATCGCTTTCTGGCACCCACGAATTATGTTTGCTCTCATAACCCAACCATTTGACCAGCGCCATCTTCTTCCCTCTGACTTTCTTTCTTTTCAACACCTTTTCAACTCTGTACACATCGTCGCCATGTTTCCTATTGACCAGCGATAATTCCTGCTCGTAAAACTTCCCAATGATCTGTTCACCACTTATGTCCTCAATTTCGTACACATTCGGATCACCACGAATAACCTTTACCACTCTAAACAGCTCTTCAGTGAAGTTGGCTTCATAACCCTTTGTGAACACACTCTTGTACTTACTAATTCTCACTGACTCACCAACTATAAACTTTGGCAATGGGTTGTCTGCAAATTGGTGACCAAACAAAGTGGTCCACACTTCGCCTTCGTTTGACTTATCGACATCCTTCGGTTTCATCATAATGCTACGATTCACATTGCTATTGTAATTGCCCACAAACTGGTCAAGGACGTCAATCCATTTATACGTTCCACGGGTGTAAAAGTACTTCCACATAATGCTCTTGAGGCTTCTATTGAAACGCTCAACAACAGCAGCCTTTTTATCGCTCTTAGTGCTGAAATATTCAACACCATGTTCTTTCAGTAAACTTTTCACACCAACATTGTAGAACTCAAGTCCATCGTCAAATTGCGCTAACTTAGGCGTGGTTCCAAACCGATCTTTGAAGTCAACCAACAATTTTCCAACAGCCTTAGTCATGTTCTTAGTGTCTTTTCTATAAACTGCAATTCCAAAAGCGTATCTACTCAATATTTCAATACCTGTTAGTATCCAATGATACCCTCCATTCTGTTTTGAATACTTACTCATATCCACTAGATCCATTTGGAGCTCTTCACCAAGAAACCCAACAAAAGTCGCGCGGAACTTATGTCTTCTCACAATAGGTTTGTACCTAGTGTAGGTGTCCTGCGCTGTCAACCATTCTTTCACTGTTTTTCTAGTTACTTTCAATCCCTCTCCCAATGCGCTTTGATACAATTTCTCTGCACCACTGAACCCCGTCTTGGGATTGTAGTAAATATCTCTCAACCCTTGTTCTGTTTCCACACCAAGCTCCATATAATTCACACAATATACAGTTCCAATAACACCGCACCAATTTTGGGATCGTCATTATTTGGTTTGACACGAAATGTCATACTTGAGTAAACACCTTTTTTAATACTCACCTTAGACTCGATGTCCACATGACGTTGCACTGACCCATTCAAAGACTGTTTAGTGGGTATTGGCAACGTTGTGATCACACTGCTTCGCTTCCCATCAATACCCACATTGCTCTCAGTTTCAACAATATCACATAAGATTTCTATGTACTTCAGACCTCTAAGCATGTCGACCTTGTTTGGGCTGACGTACCACTTCGAGTCACCCTTAATCACCCTACCCAACGCGAAACCAAGTAGAGGCCCAACGAGTTCAAGGTTAATTGGAGTGCTAGCCTTAATCCTACATCTACTTGTGAGCGGTATTTTCTCTATCTCAACGTCCCCCCTACCACGTTTTTTAGTCGTTTCTTTTATTGCTTCGACCAGTGCGTTGAAGTTAGCATACCCCCTACTCGTTATCGTGCTTTTAAGATCACTCGAAGGGTGGCTCAGAATGGGGATAAGTACGTCTATATCATCACGTAGGTTATTGTAGTCCCAAAACACAGTGGCTGTCTTGACCATAATGCACGGGTTGTCGTGCGTGACCATTATCGCGTTGTCAAAGGACACAACTTTTTCTACGTCTTCAATGAATACCGTCAACTTTCGCATTATGTATAACATACGGTATATTATATGCAGAAAGCCCTTCGTGAGTACTATGGAAAGTACTACAAACGTGCGATGGCGAACACGTCGAAGGCTACACACGACGCGAAGGCAGACCTCATCAAAAAGTATCCTCACGCCACTTTAAGCAAATTCGAGTTCTATCCAAATATTTTGCAAGATGGTGAGATCATGAGTGTCGATGTGTATTTCAGAAACAACGACATCCTCAGCACAGACATAACCAGCACAACCTTCAAAAATGATCAAAGCATGTGGAAGTGGCTACACAATAGTAAGTTCCCAATAATATGGCAAGGTGGTGGAACTATCCAACCACTACCAAAAGGTCATAAAAACCATTGGGGACTTTGGGACGGTTATCCAACAGAAAACGTGTTGAATTATCCAGTGAACAACTTTAAAGTTTTCGTTAACCAAAATAGCTACTTCATGTCAAAGCTACCAGTCTTGCTAGTCACCACGTCAAAGACAAAATCAGAGTGGGATGACAGCGAATCTTACTACCGCATTGTGTTTGCGACGTATTGTGCAAGTTTCTGTTGTGGTGTTTCGTTGCAACATCTATCAGTGTCACAAGAAGTTCACCCCGTGGTCACAAGTGTAATGAGATTTCATTTGTACTTCACCATTAGAAGACTTCTGAGAAGAATGGAAGGTGGTGAGACCATGAAATCAATAAGTAGAGAATTTAACGCCTCTGAATTGTATGGCAAGATTTCCAAGATTCCTAGAAGGCACTACTACCAGAATAAAGTCCTGAGCGATGGTACAACAGGCGAATCCAGAGTGTTCACACTCAACGACGTTCAGAACGATTACAAACGATACGTCGCGCGACTCTCAGATGGCTTTACCAACATTGGGCTGCAATATCTAAATCAGAGCATAGAAGCCTTTGTGTACTCCACACTTGGTGCACAAGCGAGAACACGTGTATCTGTCGTTGGTGGTTCTGCAGGAAGTCTAGAGACCCAACAAGAATTCCGCAAGTTGTTTTCTGACAGTGTTATACAGTACGACGTATCAACATGGATTCTCAACATGAATAAATCGATTAGAGACACCAACGTTGTCCAAAATCTTGCAGTGTCGCCAAGTACATGGTTGATGCCGAGTAACCTAGTGATTCTCAAGAATAAAATCACTGGGTACAATAACTTATTAAAGATTGCCACAGAGTCTATGAAATTTGGGGTGAACACTAGCTTGAATGCAACAACACCAACAATTACGGCTAAAAAAGTCCACCAAGAAAATGTGGTGACTCACTCATTAGTAGCGTCAACGATTGTGAAGAAAAAAGCTCACCAAGAAAGTGTGGTGGCGCCAACGACTGTGGCTAAAAAAGTTTACCAAGAAAATGTGACACCACCTCCTATGAAAAAAACAGTGGTCACTACCACAAGTAAGTCAGACACGACAACGTTGGCGATAATCTTAGGGTTCTCAGCAGTCTCTGGTTATCTGCTAACCAAATACACCTTGAAGTAGTAATGAGTCTAAACTATGGGTATGAGTCTGACGACCCTCACGATAAAATACTGAAGAGAACGAAAAGACATCTGGACGAAGATCCTAAATTAAGCGCGACTGGTGGAAGGATGTCTGGAATAATAGACATGCAAGGCTCAGCGATAAAAAACGTAGCAGATCCAGTCGACGACTCAGACGCTGCAAATAAAAGAACTCTAGAGCAATTGCTATCAGGCTACCTCAAGAGTCAGTCCTACAATGTTGTGCTCGACTTCAACGTTAGCACACACGCCTTGAAAAACGTGGAATTTCACACCAATGGTTCAAACAAAGTGAAAGCCATTGGTGAAACAAGTAAATTAGTGCAAAACAACCCGGCTTATGGTCCTATTGTTGGCATCAGCAGTGTGAGTCAAAGTTTTCTATCACCTGTGTTAACACCAATCCCACTTGAGTCAGGTCTCCATTTTAATTGCCCGAGTATGCAATGGTGTGATCTTTCCATTTTTGTTGTGGTGAGGTTACCTACTCGCACCGCTGGATCAAATTGGGAGACAATTATATCAAACGACGATGGTCAGTGGGATAAGTTCATAGGGTACAAGACTGGTATGACTAATGGACTCGCGTATGGTGGCAGCATCCCAGCAACGGAGAGCGTATGCACTATTCCGAGTATTATTGACATAAGTAAAATGCATATGATATCAATACACTGGCAAATGAGCAATTCACATGTCAGGGTCAACAACGTTAAGTCAGCCGACTCAGACTTCGTAGCGAATATGAAAAAGATAGGCACACCCTACGGAACAATTTTTGGAATACATCGACCAAGAATACCACTCGCACCTTATGCGTACCCATCGTTGATAGAGTTCTACGGTGTGAAAATTGTGAGTGGCTACATGACGAACCGAGACATCATAATCATGGGTGGAAAAATGATGAAGGAATATGGTGTAAAGTAAATGGGAGCATGTATTTCAAAAGAGCGTGAAATATATAAGATAAATAAGACGACTGATCACATGTTCAAAGCTGGTGGATCATTTGGTCGCGGTGACGTTACTCTCGAGCTCCACGCTGAGATTGGTATGAGGTCTAAAAAGACTTACGGCAAACCTATTACGTTACCAGAGTCAGACAAAGTAGGAGTGGTAGGAGACGTGACCTAAGTTAAAATGGGTTGGCTTAGAAAACTGGTTCGTAACATTAGAAACTTTTTCAGACGACGTAGAAAACTGAGGACTAATAAAACACACCTACTGCATTGGTACACAACAAACCAGATCTATAAAAAACCTGACACCTATGTCGAGTAGTTTTTTGTAGGAGACTATAATATAGTGATGACTTCCACAGCGCTTCGATTATTCGACTTCGACGGTCACCAAATCACGACGGTCATGGACAACGGTGAAATATGGTTCAAAGCGAGAGAAGTCGCAAGTGCTCTAGGCTATGCTAGACCAAAAGATGCAGTCAACGACCACGTCGAACCTGATTGCAAAATGAAGATGGAACAGGCCTCGTTTATCAACGAACTTGGGGTCTACTCGTTGGTGTTCTCAAGTAAAATGGAGCGTGCGAAACACTTCGGAAGGTGGGTGCACTCAGAAGTTTTACCAAGCGTTAGAAAAAGTTTAGCCGACGTTGGTCTCAAACACAACCAGTTTAAAATGATCACCGAGTTCGACCTTCATACGAAAGTTGTTGGTTTTCTTAGGAAATATTATCCAGAAGCTATTTTGATAGCCGCTTGTGGTGAGAATCAAGACACCTCGAGTAAAAGAATAAATTCGTGGAAAAAAGGTTACCAACGTGGAACACCTGACTTGATTATTGCCAACGCAAACCGACAGCATAGCGGGCTCGTGATTGAGTTCAAGAATCCAGGTGGCACAGGCAAGACGTCCAAAGAGCAGGAGTCTCTGTTGCTCAGATATAAATCCGCTGGTTATCTAACACTCTTGTGCGACTCGTACGACGACGCTATTACCACGGTAATAAGATATCTCTTTGACGTTGGGTTTCAGTGCTCTCACTGCCTTCGTAAATTTAAAAATAAATCAGCGTTGAGTAACCATGAGAGACGTTATTGTAAAGAGACTTTTTAGACAGTGAGTAATAAGTCGAATTAGCACTCGTTCTCGTTGTTGAGACGACGTTTGAAGCGACAACTGCTCTAGCGTTTTCTAAAGACGTTTTTAACTTGGTAAAAAAATATCTGCAAAACTTTCTCTATTTATTTCACAAACCTTCTGACCACTGTGTGAAAAAATGTTTCTATGACATTGGACGCTTCATGTGACCAATGTCTAAATTTAAAAAAGTGGGGTATCCGAGAACACCCTTAATTTTGTGTGGAAGGATGATGACGTCTGCACACTGCGCGATATTGCTCAGCACCACCAACGAATGATGGTCCTGGATTATATCTCCAATTGAATGGTGCGTCAACAGTTGTTCCGTAAGTGTCACGACAAACGGCGCAATACGCTTTTAGAAATGTGATGTCGTCTGCCACTGAGAACAGTGTGTCGAGCTCACCAAGTTTTTTTAAGTGCTCTGTTGTTATGAGACCGCAAATAATGACGTGAGTGCTAGCTTTAATGTATTCGCGAATAATTGGGAGTAACCCAGAGTACCAATGGCCTTCATCAATGCCGATGACGTCATAATCGGCTATCTCGGAAGAACTCGGAAGGTTGGTGATTAACTTCGCAGGTAAACTGTCTGATCCAACAACAATGGTCTGACGATGTGTGGAGAACGCGTGGTCAGTTCGCCTAGTGTCACCCGCGTTGTTCATGTAGAGGACTTTGAGCCCTGATTTACTTAACGTGACTAACCTGCGAAGAGTCTCGGTTGTTTTTCCTGCAAACATGGGACCAATCACGATTTCTAGTTTACCAACTTTCTTCATGGTTACTATACCTCCAGAGAAATGCTCTCCCCTCTTGCGGCAACTGTTGCTCGTTGTTAAATATCCGCTGAAGCTCTAAGTTTTTAAGATGGGACCTCGAGCTCTCGTGTCTTGAGCGATGCATTAGGTTGTTGGTAACCACACCGCATGGGTAACAATTGTACGACGCGCCGCCGTGCACAAAATCCAGGTGAGCGTCTGAGAGTATGTGACTCATAATATCGCCCGCACTCAGTATTTCGTTACACCCCACCCTACAAACGTTAACGTCACAGTTTGCGGCGAGGTGTAGCCACGCTTTGGCTTTGGTTGAGCATGGTTTCCATAGAAGGGTCGCCAAGAACACTTCGAGGTAGTTACCGAGTAGTGTGGCGGCGGACTCGCAAGGGTTGCTCAAGTAGTGGCTACTTGCTAACGTAAGACGTTTGAATGGTGAGTAACACCACACAGGGATCATCTTGGCTAGTTCGTTAACCATCCTGTTGGCTCTAACTTCATCAAGCCCGACCCAAGCCTCATGAGCGAACTTTGTGTAGAGAATCTGGGTACCAAATTGTCTTGACACCTCTTCGTTTCTACGATCGGGGTCGCACAACTTGAAGACTTGCGAGTACCCTTTTAAGACGTTGGGTCCAGAGGCGCCTTGTGGGGTAGACGCATCGACAAAGGACATTCTCCGCATTGCGTCGATCTCCTCTTCTTGGCGGGCTTGGTCTTGAGTCATCTCTTCTGCGATGTCTTGGACTTGAGTCATTATGTTATACTCTCAGAAAAAATCCTAATTTTTTAGTGCGTTTGGTCTGGAACTGTGAGACAACTGTGAGGTCAACTGTGAGACACCTGTGAGGTCAACTGTGAGTAAGATAACACGTGATAATGTATTAGATGGTTGAGGACTCACAGACGGCTGTTGAAGCGAGGATCACGGCTGATGTGAAAAGTGTTAAGGTGAAGGACCCAAAGCGTGTCGCTGCTGGTAAAAAGTTGGCTGAGATATCGAAAGCTGCGAAAGAAAAGAAAATGCGTGAAATGATAGTTAACGAAGAACAGGGTGGTGAGTGGAGCTATGGTTACATTGTCGGAACACTTGGTGTTGTCATCGCCGCTGCTTCGTTGTGGTACACAATTAGCAGTGAAAAAGAAACGCAACTGGAACCTGTGAGTACTGTGGTTAGCACGTCAGAAAATCGTAGAACTTGTCGTCCAGCGCTAGACACGTTTGATTCTTGAACAAAACACACGACAATGTATATGACTGCGATCGATCGAAAAGAACTCATGAACGAACTGTACGACGCGCTACTTGTCACGACTGGTGCTGTGGTAGTGAGTATGATTTCGAAAAAGGCTTTGGGAGAACCATTGGGAACACCAGAGACAGTGAAAGGCACAGTCAAACTTGCTGCAGCTGTTGGTGCAGGAACGCTGTTAGTAAAATGGGTGCAATCGAAAAAGTGGATACCGACAGATCCATTCAAATCAACGTAAGTTAATGGCGAGTGTCGTGGCTGGAGGGATATTTAATGCAGTGGCTTTTGCAGGCGCTGGTTTTATGTTTTCAAAGTTCAATCATTCGGGTTATGAAGCTGAGATGAAAAGGCATAACCATGCGTTGGAACAGTTAGCCAGCGCGAAAGAGGTGTGGTACGAAAATGAGGTCGCTAAGAAAGATAAGATCCAGCGTTTGCGACAACGGCTCTCAGATGCTAATGCTGACATCAATGACACAAACCACGCGTTGGAAGAACTTAGAAGCGTAATGACCATACGGCACAGCGGACGAGTGTTCACTAACCTCCCGAAGATTGCGGATTACTACCAACCGAGTGCGGAAATGAAGGAATACCAATTATTGTTTGTTAGCGCGCTAGGTTTGGGTAGTGGAATAGCGCTACGGGTACTAGTTCGGTGAAAAAAATATGTTGGAGTAGTATAAGCGATGGACAAACTTATGAGGCAGATGAGTTATGGCTTGACAATTGACGAAATCGCGAGTGAGACACAAATTGAGTGTGGAGGCACCTTCAGAATTCACTACTGCTCGGATTGTGACGTTGTGAAACATCTAAGTGACTGCGGTGGGTATGCGTGTCCAAAGTGTGGTGACATCGAATGGGGTTACACTCAGAGTTACAGCGACATGAGACTCACGCGACTAAAAAGCGTTCACAAACGGTCTTGGTGGATGGGGAGAAGACTACGGAACGTTGTGAAGTACGAGTACCTTGAGTTGATAAAAGAGGACTTCCTGAAAGTTGTCAACGCGCTGCACTCATGCAATTTGGTAAAGGGTAGAAATGTCAGCAGATATGGGTACTACATTATTAGGTTGTGCCATAGAAGACGAGTCGAGACACTCAAGAAGGTGTCAGACCTCAAAGACGGGAAGGTGAAAGACTTGTTCGACGATAATTTGTTTGGGGTGGTGTACCCAAAGCTGGGATGGTGTGAGAGTGGCGATATTTATTACAATGAGTGGTTTAGGAAAAAAATAAATAAGTGTAGTATATAGAAGCCAATGAGTCGGGCTGCGAAAAACTCACTGACAAAAAGACGGGCGCATAAGACGAGCGCAGCCGTTGTCAATTCACTAACAGATGAAGCGACCAACGTTCACGGCTTCTCTAGAGATCAGGAGGGACAACGTCTAGCCCAAGACCTCGCACCGTCAACGCATCTGTTGGATCGAGCACTGAGAGGGTTCACAAGGTCCTATGGAGTCGAAGTGATTGACGACAGAGACATCAATCAGGTAAATGGTAGTAGAAGCGCTGTCACTAACCTTTTGAGACGTGAACTAGGTGAGACCAACGGAATGAAAGTGGTGGAGACAGTCAAGGTCACTTTTGAAAAAGTTTTAGAACTCAATAAGACCACATACAAAACTGCCTACTTTAACAGCGAAACGTTCGTCGTCATTAATGACCACGACATCGAGGGTGTCGCCAATCGTGGGTCGGAGCAGATTTTGACGCGGATAGCTGGGTGGTTATCTGAGGGGTCTGGATGGACTATCGACAAAATAGATGCGCACTACGTCAACGTCGCTATTTACAGACCTTTGCATGGGAGTAGCTACATTACGCTGCCAAAGGAGTTGCGCAATAGTATGAAGGGCTTGGTAAACGTAAATAACGACGATGACAACGAGTGTTTTAGATGGTGTCACCTTGCGCATAAGTTTCCTGTTGGAAAACACTCCGATAGAACGTCGAAGTACGCTAGGCATGTCGGTGAGCTGAATTATGACGGAATTGACTTCCCAGTCACACTCAAAGACTACAACAAGATCGAAAAGGCAAACGATATTAGCATTAATGTTTTTGGGTACGAAGATAAGCAGCCATTCCCTGTGTACGTTTCTAAGGAGGCGTGTCCCGACCATATGGACCTATTGTTGATAACTAATGACGTGGGCAACAAGCATTATGTGTACATTCGCGATTTTAACAAATTCATGTACCGTCAGACAAAGTATAAGGCGAGAAAGCACTTTTGTAGGTATTGTTTGCAGTGTTTTACCCGAGCGGACGTGCTTGAAAGTCATATTGAAGTGTGTTTGGTCATTAATGGGAAGCAAGCTATTAAAATGCCGCAAAAAGGTGCGAAAGTGAAATACGAGAATTTTAGCAGACAATTAAATGTACCATTTGTGGTGTATGCAGACTTCGAGGCTATCACACAGAAGGTGCACACAACAAAGCTGTCAAGCGAGTGTAGCTACACAAACGCTTATCAGAGGCACGTTGACTGCGGTTATGGGTATAAATTAGTTTGTTGCTACGATAACGAGTACAGTAAGCCAGTGAAAGTGTATCGCGGTGAAAATGCAGTTAACAAGTTTATTGGGGAAATGTTAGAAATTGTCGAATATTGTAAAGAAACATCTGAGAGTCACTTTAACAAAGAAATGGTGCTGACTGACGACGATAAGAAGAACTTTGACGAGGCTAAAAGTTGTCATATTTGCAGTGTTGAATACACTGGTGCTGACGTTAGAGTGAGAGACCACTGTCACGTGTCAGGTAAGTACAGAGGGTCCGCACATCGTCAGTGTAATGTGAACTTTAAGTTGACTGATAAAATTCCTGTGATCTTTCATAACTTGCGTGGCTACGATAGTCATTTCATTATGCAGGAGATTGGCAAGTTTGGTCAAGACATAAATGTGATACCAAACAACATGGAGAAGTACATGGCGTTCATGCTTGGAAAAAACTTGGTATTCTTGGACAGCTTTCAGTTCATGAGTAGTGGTCTAGACAACTTGGTGAAGAACCTACCAAGGGACGCTTTCAAATACACGTCAGAAGTGTTTCATGACGAGGGTTTGGCACTCATGACAAGAAAGGGGGTCTATCCCTACGATTATATGGACTCCTTTGAAAAATTCGACGAAAGCGAGCTACCCTCCAAAAAAGATTTCTACAGCGTTCTGAACGATGAGCACATCACGGAAGAAATGCACGAGCGCGCCATCGACGTGTGGGACTACTTCGACGTTGAAAGTATGGGTGGGTATCACGACCTGTATTTGAAAAGCGATGTGCTCTTGCTTGCTGACGTTTTTGAGAACTTTAGAAAGACATGCCATCGCGAGTATAAATTAGACCCTTGCCATTATTTCACATCGCCCGGATTGGCTTGGGATGCCATGTTAAAGATGACTGGAGTAGAACTCGAATTGTTGTCCGACATCGACATGTTCCAGTTCGTAGAATTAGGTATGCGTGGTGGCGTGAGCTACATATGCAACAGACATGGCGTGGCGAACAATAAATATATGAAGGGGTACGATAAAACGCAAGAGTCGAAGTATTTGATGTACCTTGACGCCAACAACTTGTATGGATGGGCGATGAGTCGAAGTCTACCTACAGGTGGCTTCAAGTGGTTGACTGAGAAAGAAATAAAAAAAGTTAATCTGCGTGAGTATCACAACAATAGTAAAAAGGGTCTGTTGCTTGAAGTCGACTTGGAATACCCAGACCATTTGCATGACCTACACAACGACTACCCGCTGGCTCCTGAGAAGATGGAAATAACTGTCGACATGTTGTCGGAGTACTGCACGAAAATCAAAAATAAGTTTAACGTGAGTGTTGGTGGTGTGAAGAAGCTGGTGACTAATTTGATGGACAAAAAAAAGTATGTGTGTCACTACGGAAATCTGCAGTTGTACATGGATCTTGGATTAAAAATCAATAAGATTCACAGGGTCCTGCAGTTTGACCAGTCCAAGTGGCTAGGCAAGTACATCGACTTTAACACAGTCAAAAGAACCGCGGCTAAGAACGCTTTTGAGAAGGACTTCTTCAAGTTGATGAATAACAGTGTGTTCGGAAAAACGATGGAAAACTTGAGGAAGCGTGTGGACGTAAGATTAGTGACCACCGAGAAAAAGTTAGAAAAGCTTGTCTCAAAGCCAACGTTTGTGTCTTGCAAGATATTTAGCGAGAACTTAGTTGCTGTCCACAAAGTTAAAGAAACGCTGACACTAAATAGACCCGCATATGTGGGTATGTGCATACTAGACTTGAGCAAAACGTTGATGTATGATTTTCACTATAATTATATTATGAAAAAGTACTCTAGCGACACCTGTAGACTACACTTCACCGACACTGACAGTCTGTTGTACACAATCAAAACTGATGACGTCTACTCTGACTTCATGGAGGAGCGCGAAAAGTTTGACAATAGCGATTACCCTGCAGACAACCCATTCGCTTTCAAAGAGAACAAGAAAGTCATTGGCAAGATGAAGGACGAGTGCGCTGGAACACCAATTATTGAGTTCGTCGGGTTGCGCAGTAAAATGTATAGCTATTTGAAAGAGGATGGGGGTGGTGGGAAAACTGCTAAAGGTATTAGAAAGAATATAATTAAAAAAGTGATCAGACACGAAGATTACAAAAGTGTGCTACTAGAGCAGAAACAATTGCGACACACAATGAAGACCATTAGAAGTGTCAAACATCAGCTCGGTAGCTATGAAATTAATAAAGTATCGCTATCCTGCTTCGACGATAAACGATACCTTTTAGAAAATGGTATTGACTCCTATGCGTATGGTCACAAAAACGTTGTAGCGAGAACCCTGACGAACTAAACGACGAACTACAAAAAGACCCACTATTAAAGAAAGACGTCGAAAGCATTGTCGCGATTGTGACGCCGTACGTGCCTTTCTTGGGCTTGTTGTCGGGAGGAATCACAACGTCGAAATATGTGTACGATCACCATTTTAGAAAAGAGGCGACAAACGCTGAAAATAGTGAACAAACGGACTAATCAATTATTAACAGGTGGCAATAACCTAATTTGCATAACAGGTGGCAATTTTATCACGCGTGAGACACTTTTACGATACATAAATTTGTAAAAACGTTTAAACGACTATTTTTTTTAAATATGATTTGACAAATTTGTGAAAATGTTGAAACGACACTTTCTATTTTTTAAATGTGATTTGACAAATTTGTGAAAATGTGATTTGACAAATTTGTGAAAATGTTGAAACGGCACTTTCTATTTTTTAAATGTGATTTGACAAATTCGTGAAAATGTTGAGACGGCACTTTCTATTTTTAAATGTGATTTGACAAATTTGTGAAAATGTTGAAATGACGCTCTCTATTTTTTAATATGTGAGAGTGGGCTCGTACCACATTTTATTTTTTTAACACGCGAAAATGTTGAAATGACACTTTCTATTTTTTCCTAAATGTAATTTGTGAGAATTTTGAAACGACACTTTCTATTTTTTAAATGTGGCTAAAATGGTGTCAAATTTAGTATAAACTTGGTATTGTTTCGCTAGTCTCGCGTGTGTTTGACATCAATTTAGTAGAAAACGTGCGAAGGGTGTCTAGATTGACTAACGATCGCTGTAGTAGTATAGCAAGTAGGGCTGCGAGCTTATTCGACTTCAAACGTGAATATAAACACCAAAACATCACCAAATTTGTCGAATCGCGATTTGGCAAAATTTGGTGATGTTTTGGTGTTTATATTCACGTTTGAAGTCGATTGGGCTCGCAGCCCTACTTGCTATACTACTTATGCAGATGTTTCTCCAATGGTACTGGAATTCAAGATCAATAGAGAACTTAACATTCTTTCGCAGTGGTTCACGTTAAATTCTCTAACTATTAACTCATCTAAAACCCAAGTTCTTTCGATAGGACCATCTAAATACGAATATAACTTCAACATGGACGATCACTCTATTGACATTGAAGATTCTTTAAAAATCCTTGGGTTAAGTATTGACCCTTTACTGACATTCAAGGTGCATATAAAGAATCAATTAAGAAAAGCGTATTCGAAAACTGCAGCTCTCCGAAGAATTAAGCGATTCATACCGCAAGATGTGATGATACGACTGTATAAGTCTTTTATCTTACCACATCTTGAATACTGTAGTCCGGTTTTGGTGGGTATTGGTAAGACTGAATCTAGAAAACTGGAAGATGCAAATTACTATATCTTAAGAACGATACTGGATGCAACCAAGACCCGTTCCTATGAAAGCCTTCTTGATCAAGCAAAATTAAATCTCTCACCAACCGAAAATATTTTCAATCACTAGTTTTACTTTTTAAATGTATGAAAGAACATGGACCTCAGTACATTCAACAATTTTTTAAGTTAAGAACAGTTAGCTATAATCTTAGAGGTTCCGGCACGAAACTTGAACAATAATACCATTTAAAACAAAATGGCTTAAAAATTCCTACTCGTTAATAATCAGCCGATTGTGGAATAGTTTACCATTAACAATTCGTCAAGAAGATAATTTTAATATTTTTAAAAGTCTGCTAAAAGAAGTTGAGTTTGAAAAAGTTACAGAGTATTCCTGAACACCACTCACACGAATTTTCGAAAAAAAAATTTCATTATAATAGAAACAATAAAAATAAGAACATATCGATTAAGATAAATCTATTTATTGATATAATAACTTATGTACGTTAACAGAACAGCAAGAAATAATCCTGAGAAAAACCTTTTTCGAACTGCTTCACATCCTATTTTTGGACCGATTAATGTTATAAGGTCACAATTTGTTGCCATGACAACAAAAATATAACGTATATTCAATGTTACCATGCCATCAATCTGTGAAACTTTCATTGGCCAACATCTAATAGCTTGGGAGATATTACTCGCGGACAGATCCCCCCCCCCCCAACCCCAGAAGACCAAAAAAGCCCAGTCTAGATAGGGTTAACTGGTCATCCCAAAAAGTGTGATTTCTACTTCGTGGATATTTTTCCATCGATTTTCCTGCACGGTAAGGCCAAGGTATGTAAATTGATTTCTATGGGATCAATTCCTTGGTTCATTAAAACCATAAATAATCAACTGCTGATTATCATAATCCCTTTTTTGTTCTAGTCATTCGGTAAAGAAAAGTAGTATGTCCTTTATCATTTGAACGCCATTAACAAATTAAGTAATTATACCGTTAGATCGAGATTTGTATAAAGTAATCACACGCAGGGGCGTCGCGAAGGCAGTTGAGCAGCAGGGTGTGAGTAATAAATTTGCCGAAAAAGGGTGTGGTCAATGGACGTGGTCATTTAAAACACGTGCGCAAATCCACAATGAACACGTGCAAAAATCGAGAATGGACATCCTGAGAGAAACCTATGCACTTCACTCATTCTAACGTTGTGTTTACTGCAATATTTTAAAAATATGGCTTCAGCTGCATAAAATAAGTATTCGCTGGTGAATAGGTGTACTTTAAATAAACGTTGTTGTCATTAAAACCTGTCTTTTCACAGGTTTATACCAGAATCAGTACGATGGTTTCTACATAATGGTAAACCTGACAAAGCCATAGAGCAACTGGTGAAGATCGCTAGAATCAACAAAAAAGCATATCCACAAATGGAGCTAAAAATACCTGACTTAGAGGAAAAAGGGAACTTTTGTTATCTTTTTTCCAATTTGAAAATGACAAAGAGGACTTTGATCTGTTGGAATATTTGGTAATGGTGTCAAACTAAACGTTTCTATATGAATAGTCTCGAGTATATTTTGTATAAAAAAATCAATAAAACACTCTACTTTATATAATTAAGTAAATTAATTGGAGAATGCAATTTTATCAAGTGTTTGTTTCGTTATAATATTCTTAGGATAACTGTCAACTTGGTTTACTATGGTGTATCGTATGGCTCCGTTGATCTTGGTTGGAATAGATATCTGACGTTTGCTTTAACTGGTCTCATTGAACTACCTTCTAACTATGCATCTATCTGGTCCATGGACAGGTAATTTAATCACTTCGCCGAGGACAACCGGCGTAAATTTGATTTCCCACGTGAATTCCAAAACGGATCAAGTATATATAACTTCAAGGCCTTCCGGCTGGAATTGAACCCGCGACCCTGCGATACTAGTGCAGTGCTCTGACCACTGAGCTACGGAAGCCGTTGCCGAGAGCCTAGTCACGAGTTCTGTATATATGGTGGTAATGCCGGGATAAGATTCTGGGTATATTATAGGTAATATTTGGCATTTCACTCGATCAAACTACATGTTGAAAAGGATTTATGGTGAAGGAAAATTTCGAGTGTTGGAATACATACATTTTAAGACCAAACCGGGACCAGTTGCGAAAAATGCAACTTCAAGGCCTTCCGGCTGGAATTGAACCCGCGACCCTGCGATACTACTGCAGTGCTCTGACCACTGAGCTACGGAAGCCGTTGCCGAGAGCCCAGTCACGAGTTCTGTATATATGGTGGTAATGCCGGGATAAGATTCTGGGTATATTATAGGTAATATTTGGCATTTCACTCGATCAAACTACATGTTGAAAAGGATTTATGGTGAAGGAAAATTTCGAGTGTTGGAATACATACATTTTAAGACCAAACCGGGACCAGTTGCGAAAAATGCAACTTCAAGGCCTTCCGGCTGGAATTGAACCCGCGACCCTGCGATACTAGTGCAGTGCTCTGACCACTGAGCTACGGAAGCCGTTGCCGAGAGCCTAGTCACGAGTTCTGTATATATGGTGGTAATGCCGGTATAAGATTCTGGGTATATTATAGGTAATATTTGGCATTTCACTCGATCAAACTACATGTTGAAAAGGATTTATGGTGAAGGGAAATTTCGAGTGTTGGAATACATACATTTTAAGACCAAACCGGGACCAGTTGTGAAAAATGCAACTTCAAGGCCTTCCGGCTGGAATTGAACCCGCGACCCTGCGATACTAGTGCAGTGCTCTGACCACTGAGCTATGGAAGCCGTTGCCGAGAGCCTAGTCACGAGTTCTGTATATATTATATATGAATTATATATATATATATATATATATATACCAAGTATGGAAGATAACAAAAGAGTCACGATATTGGCGTATGGTTTGAGAGCGCTCAACGCCATTATAGGTAGAGCGGGATGATAATATATTTGGCGAAATTTGCTGTCGCTACTCTGAGTTTCACGCGGTTAGACGATCATCAAGTTCGGTAACTTTGTAATGACGTCACAAATAAAACTCTTGGCTTAAGACGAGAGGCTTGGGAACCAGGCAGAATGACTTGGTTGTACTGATCTCTAACTGGATCGAGCAACTATTGTTCAGAAAATGATCCTGAAGTAGCTCGCGACGGATTTTTGTTGGGATCACGTTATATGGTTTTACTATAGGCGACAGAGACTATCTGATCTTTTAACATGCTAAGATGAATCACTTGGGAAAGGTTTTCCGTAATTTAGAACACAAACTGCGGCTCTATTACAATACCCATGAAGCCGGGATTAGCACATAGAGGCCATAATGGAGGGACCACGGTGGTCACTCCAATATGGCCGCCGCGAAATATTCTCGGCTTTTTTGATAGTAACTGTAATGGAGCGGTAGTTTTTTTTCGAAATTATAGGGGCAAACCTTCGACAACTGATTCATTTTAGAATCTTAAAAGATTAGAGACAGATAGTCTCTCGGACCACGCTATATACAGGTGTTTTACTGTAGGCTCAAGATGGCCACCGCGAAATATTCCCGGCTTCATTTTTTCGCAGCATCCAAACAATAGTTGCTCGATCCAGTCTTTATTTAGAGATCAGTGCTTGGCACAAATACTCGATCATTTCTAAAGAGAAAAGAAATAAAAATCACATCCATACTGGAAAATGCAGATCATTATTATAGCAGAAATAGTTCTTATAAAACGTTTAACTAGTTTGTGATGCACATTTTTACCCCCTACCCCGAAACATTTTTTCATCAGCCCTGATTAGAGTGTGTTTAGGGTTAAGATTAGGTTGGGATTAGTGTTAGGATTGGGGTAAGGCTACGTGCCAAGTTATTTTGTTAGTTATATCACTAAAAAATTAAATAGTTTGAGTTATTTAATTTCTCAGAAAATCTATTCAGATTGTTAAATGAATGGGTTGTTAATTATCGACACTATAACATTTTCAAATTGCAGTAAGCGTGCGAGGAGTTGTTGCATACACGTATTTCTAGAACTAACTTCTGTGCAATATAGCAAAGTGAAAAGGTGGTAAACTGCCAATATTTTTAGTGACGAAATACTGACGTTTCTGTTCACATTCGGAATAATTAAATGAATAAAAATTATGTTCTTGAGTCACGGTGAATGAGATTATGTCACGGTGAATTAGATTACGTCAGGGTGAATGAGATTTTCAAGTGATTAGATTTTCAACGACATTTTTAATATATTCTATATTCACAGCGAAAAGGCTTATTTTCTTGCATAGATTTTGTGAGCGTCTTTCACTGATCAGCGGAATAAAATGAACTTTTTTTGCTGACTATTTCTGAACTAAAAAATAGAAACTCTTGTTGTCTTATCAAGTAAATCACTTATTTCTTGTTCATTCACTTTAGCCGAAAACCTTCCTCAATTTCGTTTTATTACTAATGGTATATTAGCTGATTTACTGCTAGTATAAGAACCAATCAGATATTGCAGAATAGCACATATTATGGTGTTGTCTATATTATTATATGTATGTATTTCCTGCACGTTCCTGTTTTATATTTAGATACGGACGCAAGAAATCGACAACCTTCGGTTTGATTATTGCTTGTGTTGCATCAATAGTTGCAGTGTCCATTCCTTACGAACAAACCAGAAAAGGTATATTATTTACTTGAGTGGATCCTTAGCATATTCTAATTTCCTCAAAAGAGCGACTATGTTGTATATATATTTATTATGTAGATATCGATGAAATACTAGGTTTTCTTCAATTCAGAAAAAAATGAAATCTTCACCTGAAGATAAAAAACGATATCTTCTGCACTCGTGTGATATCATTTTTAACTATACAAGTCTTGGCTATTTGATATGTCACCTTCGCGAAAGTTCTTTTGATCTATCTGGCATTTCTTCGCACTTCTTGTGTCTCACAACAACCTCCCTTTATGAAATAAGTGAAGAAACATTGTAGAACTGATAACCTATAGTGTTAGAATTACGTCACGGTAGTTAGTATACCTATTCCCTTTGAACTCGGCCAAAATAGCGAAGCTTTTATCTCGATTTTCCATATTTTAACAGCGCACAAAATATCGAGCATTTAACTAAATCAAAAATATTTGCGTAGAGAAGGTACAACAACTTATTTAATGAAATAAAATATTTGTTGGTTACGGTACTTTAATATTTGTGGGTTACGGTACTTTAACACAGTAAAAAGATTTTAGTTCACATGAGATGTAAATATATAACTACTTTTCTTGTATTGTAATATCATGTTTTTGCCTATTTATTTTTAAGCTTCAACACCTGTAATGTTTCGGATAATAATGGCAGTGTTTGCAAAGTTTGCAATCAATTTTTCTTTTTCGACTATCTATGTTTGGACTGTTGAATTATTTCCAACAGTGATAAGGTAGGTAAATTGATCAGTTTATAATTAGTAAATCTAAGGGGCATGGTGAATAAGGGTGAAGAATCGTTGAATGATTACAGATAATTCTTAACCTTTATTTTCCGAAAATCTCTGAGTGGCTGATGGAAATCGAACTTGTAACCTTTTGATTATTGGTAAGCTGACACTCTAACCAGGGTTTCTTTTAGGGGGTTGAAGGGGGCATTCCCCCCTTGAAAAATATTAGCCCCTCCTTGTAAATTTGAGACCCTAATTTTTGAATATCATATATATATATTATGTAATATTGTTTAAAACTTTCAATACTATTGCTGTATTTCAGTAATGTATAAGCTTATATTGTATATATATATATTTTGATTTTAATATAACACACTGCATGTTACTGTAAATCAACGTATGGAACAGAAAGCCTAAATAACTACTGTTTAGATAGTGCTGTATATAATATATATATATATTCAAATACATATATAGAAAAAGCCACTGCCCCAACCGGGAATCAACCCTGGTCTCCGAATCAACGTTTCGGTCAGTGATTTCTCCATATATATATATATATATATATATATATATATATATACGCTTTCACTGGACACCAACAGGCAGATATCGCATCTAACGATAACGTGGAGCAAGGCCTTTCGAGCGCACTTCCCAAAGTAGCGAAGCGATACACAACTTCTTGTATACAGAGGGCTTTAAGAATAATAATAAATCTTAGAGAGGATTTAATATAGAGTCAAATACATATATGGAAAAAGGGACTTACCCAACCAGGAATCGAACCCTGGTCTCTCAGAACAGTCAGTGATTTCTCTATACATATTACATTCGCCGCTTTCACTCGACACCAACAGGCATACATCACATCTAACCATAACGTAGACAAAGGCCTTTCGAGCGCACTTCCCAAAGTAGCGAAGCGATACACAACTTCTTGTATACAGAGTGGTATCTGTATCAGTTATATGGTATGGTGCATTCAATCATGTATTTGAGTATTTTTGTTTGACATTATGTATCCTTCAAAACTCTCTTAGACCCCCTCAAAATGCAGGAAATGCTATTTCATAGACTCTAAAATTCAAAATTTTCCGACCCCCACTAGCAGTTTGTGGTGCATTCGATGCTCCACTGCCGGGCGCTCGATCCGCCCCCCAAATTTTCATTATGGGGTGTTTCCCCCCTTGTTATATTTTCTGAAAAACCGTGACTCTAATCATTGAGCTACATGGATATAAGTCCGAATACCCTTAAGCCGGTTTTCCACTTGGCGAATTTGTTGGCGCAAACCGACATTTCTATTGTAAAAATTTAATAGATGGGTAATTCGTTCCTGCAGAGGGCTCCGAAGACAACAGAAAAAGTCGCTTGGCGTAAACAAATTCGCCTAGCGGAAAACGGCTTTATTGATATCTTTTATGAGGTTCGTATCAATTCAGAAATGTCAATTTCAGAAAATGTAAATTTAAAAGCTTCGGGAGGGATACTCGATAATGAAACTATCCACTGTAGCCTATAATTTTAATTCATGGAGCCGATTTTAAAGGGACACTCCAGCCCTAAAACAAGTGTTGCTTAGATGAAAGTTCTTTGTAGCCTTGCATGAGAATGTGTATTAGTTTGCTTCTAATCTTTTTAGTTTGAGAGAAATTTGGTTTTGTCTATCGTATTTTTATTAAATTGAAGGCCGTCATTTTTGTTCCGATTGCGGGAGAATGCCAATGCCGTCGCTCCCATTAATTTTTTTACGACATTGTGTGAGTCTCAGCTGGTAGAAGCTAATTTTTATTGGTTGTTGGTTACTAACCAACATATAACAAGATCCTAACCAGTGGGCGTGTTTACTAAGTTCTTGAGTTCGATTGGATAAAAAGGTCGGAAAACGACCAATCAAAAATGTTGTTTAAGAAGCTACGTCTGACCCTATTGAGTGATAGAAACAATATACAAAGAAACCATTCACAATAGCATAACAATAACGTGGTCTTAGTCTATTTATATGTGCAGGATTTCTATCCACGCTATTGTGAACGATTTATTTGCATTGTATCACTCAATGACGTCAATCAGAACAAAAATGGTCGCCTTCAATTAATCAATAAACACGAGAAACAAAACCAAATTTCTCTCAAACTAAAAAGATTAGAAGAAAACTAATATCGATTCACATATATTAGGCGACAAAGAACGTTCATTTAAGAAACACTTATTTTGGGGTGGAGTGACCTTTTAATAAATTAAGATAACCGAAAATCATAATTAGTACGAATTTTTCCCTTTTTTATCTTTTCATAGAAGTATTGCTTTAAGTACGTCTTCAGCGAGCGGAAGAATTGGTTCTTTTGCTGCTAGTTACGTCATTTGGCTGGTGAGCAAACAGCTTTTGTATAATTGTAGATTTTGATATTTGTATATAGCTATACTATGATATTTTCTTAAAACATTCAAAGCCGTCGTAATAATACTGCATAATTCTGATATTCATTTATCTTGCCTTTGTTAAACTGTTTTCGATCCCACATTTCTAACTCTCAAAGTTAATTGTTAGAAATGGCTTGGTTTGTAAATATGTTCCGTAATTGTTGAAGATTTGAACGGCGTTCTATGCATACATACAAGCAAAAGTCTGCGTTGTAATAAATGTAGAAGAATGTTTTAGTAATAACTTTTTGTGTAGATACATCTGTTAAAGTGCCTATCTCACGTTTGGGGATTTTACATATCCGTAATATTTGGGTCTTCCTGAGCATAATCATAATATATATTTTCAGCCGAAAATTCCATCTTCATGGAGTTTTTTGCTGTCAAAGTCACCGGATGTGATATGTTACAAGAGGCATTCCAAACCAGTTTTCTTTTATTACTTTTCTTTTATGCCTCTCGTGACATCACGTCCGATAACTTTAACAGCAAAAATATTTTCTACTGACAAGATATATTATGATTTTGCTCAGGAAGACCCAAATATTACGAATATGTAAAATCCCCAAACGTGAGATAGGCACTGAACTGAAATTTAAACTATGTACGCTCTACACTAGAGATCAAAATTGAAAGCTGTTACGTATGTGAAACATTTAACCCAACGTACGAGAAGTTGCTAGGAGATAATCTCGTGATTTGGAACGTTATTATTACGTTTGAACGTAATTAATGGACGTTGCGCTGAACATGTGACCCAGGACCTCGTCCCGTACCTGATGCAGTTTGTGGCACCCGCTTAGTTCAGTTTATCATCAAATATACACAGATGAATCTATATATTACAAGACAAAAATATTACGAGACAAATGGAAATCAGATTCTACGTGAACGTCAGAATGTTGGAAAATACGTTTCGAAAAATTTCCACGAACAAGACTATAGGTAACCTTCCACTAGGGACGGAAGTAATTAGTATTCAGCAACGTAACTCACGGAATTAATTAGCAACAAATGGTACGAATGGAAATTGTAAGGAAATTGAATCATGACGTGTCATCGTGTCCTACTGAACCCTCTTTGTCCTATTTTCTACCGGCCTTCTTATCTGGCATTAGTACGTCATAGATATTATTTTAGACCAATTAAAGAGAAATGACGTTGATATTGATAAAGACACCTTATCATTTCATGCCAACACTTGTCTCGACCAACATCGAGCATTGTACGACCATTTGAAGGAAAAAGTAAGCCGTTTAGAAATTCAGCATTTTACAAATAGACGTATAGCCCAATAACTTTGGCCGAATCGTCACGTCGCTTATCTCGCTTTGGTTTGCTGCGTAAGGGCATTCCTACGAAGAAGAAATAGATGGAATTAGTTGGAAGACATGACGGTGGCTGCAGTAGACAGCAACTGTTGCATACTACAGACAAAAGGGAATTGAGAACTGACAAAAGGGAATTGAGAACATTCAAATGGCCAAACAAAATTTTTAAACCCTAGCTCGCGGTTCTATAATATATATATATATATATATATATATATATATATATATATATATATATATAATATATATATATATATATATATATATATATATATATATATATATATATATATATATATATATATATATATATATATATATATATATATATATATATATATATATATATATATATATATATATATATATATATATATATATATATATATATATATATATATATAATATAATATATATATATACATATATATATACATATATATATATCGATATTTTTGTGAGTGTTTGTTTCACTCTCCAAGATCTACTAGAAAAGCATCGGATGTTTGTCCCGTACCGAAGCCGCACTACGGCACATAATGGGTGACCCGCGTACGATCTAACAGGCGTAAACCCTTTTCCCCCGGATTGGTTTGTGGACGAGAGTGCACAAGCCGGTAAAAGCGTGCTAGGGAGTGGAGGGCTTCTATCGTTAAAAGTTAATCGTGTGTGTGGAAAATGGAAGTAAGTATAGTAATGAAACAATCATTTTAAATACCATTCTACATATATATATATATATATATATATATATATATATATATATATATATATATATATATATATATATATATACATATATATATATATATACATATATATACATATATATATATATATACATATATATATTATACATATATATATACATATATATATACATATATATATACATATATATATACATATATATATACATATATATATACATATATATATATATATATATATATATATATAATATATATATATATATATATATATATATATATATATATATATATATATATATATATATATATATATATATATATATATATATATATATATATATATATATATATATGTATATATATCGGATAAATATATATATATCGGACAAATATATAGATAGATAGAGAAGCTATTGTTTTATCTGTCTCAAAGTGCTGTTAAATTGATTAATCGTAGATAAGAATTCATCCAATGCTGCCTTTTGGAATTATGGGACTTATGTGCTTCCAATCCGCCATTTTATCCCTGTTTCTACCCGAGACCAATGGACAACCAACAACGGAGACAATGGCAGATATGGAGCAGAAACATGACATTCTTCTTCATTCTTCCTCACAAGAAGATTCAGGCTATAACAACAATAAACGTCACCTCGGTGAAATGTACCTTGATCAGATGTTGTAATCAGTTTACTATTATAACGAATAGGGTTACATTCTGACTCGTGATGTATTTGATGATATAATAAATCTATCACCACTGTAATAATAATAATAATAATAATAATAATAATAATAATAATAATAATAATAATAAAAAAAAAGACGTACAGTATTAGGAGCATTATACAATAGTCTCAATGCTCTTACAACAATATATTATTAAGTAATATTTAAAGGCCGAGAAAGAGGACTAGACCGGGTTTGTTCTCGGATTTGTTCCAGTCCAAGGCGAACCTCGGACTGGAACAAATCCTCGTACTTGAAAACCCGGTCTAGTCCGATTTCGAGGCCTTTGAATGACTTCTCAAAATCAATTAGTGTAATCCCTAAGTGGATTATCCCTAAGTGGATTATTAATGACAAACGTAATCCCTAAGTGGATCATTAATAAATGATACATGGATGATTTAATTTGGTGCAGAAAATTTATGTCTTCAGTTATTTGAATAACAGCATGCTAGCGTTTTCATTGAGGCCTTAAACTTTCGGTATGTATTCATGCTCGATTAGTTCTTGACGTCATATTCGCAGCACCGGACTGGAAATATTATTTCTAGTCCTCTGCCCAGTACTTTTCTGGCATTTGTAGTGTCATCACGTGGTTCAATTTAGAAGATCTGATTGAATAATTTGCTCATGAATTATTAATGAGTTTGAGAATGTTACTTATAAAACTAATTACAGTTTCATTATAAGATAAAGCCTACCACATATATATCCACTATGAACAAAAAAAATATTAATTAAAAAAAAGAAAAGTCTTAAGTGCTGACTTATCAATGCTTCTAATTTCCTGTGGTAATGAATTCCACAGTTTTGGTGCGGCAACTGAGAATGTTCTGTCTCGATACTCATGGAGTTTTGAATTTTGGCTCAAGTAGCAGATTTCGGTTAGATGATCTTAAAGTACGAGTAGGTTTATATTTAGTTAGTAAATCAGTAATATAAATAGGTGCCTGGTCATGTAAAGCTTTGAAAGTAAATAGTAGTATCTTAAAAACAATCTAATGTGATGAACATATACAACGGCTTATTTCTATACGTTTTCTCTTTCTTGTAACAATATATTTCATTTTTCGCTCAACAATTATTAAAAAATATTAGAAAAATTCAAACAAAATGTATCATTGGTGTCTGTAATGGGTGTTTTGTAACGCGTCTTTTGTTAAAAAATGAAGGATCTCAATCAGAAATGCATCTTTTACTAGCCAAATTTAGAGAATGTCTCCACCTGCTCAGTAAATTCTGGTCAAGTATTAATTTATGCTCTATGTTCCATAGTATTGTCAATATTGGTACTCACAGTGAGTTTATGTCATTAATTTGCTCTAGGTAGATAATTATAATACCATAAAAAGAAGCGTATTAGCTATTAAACTTTCCGCTCGATAAATTATCGAAATTTTTGCTGAGGTTAATTCCTCGTGTTTGAGATACTTTGAATCCATTGACGTCAAACCAGGTCGTATTAGAACTAATACATTGTAAAAACAGATTGGTTAAAACAACCAATTTGCTTCGGTTGTCTGACTCATCAATTGACCATTGCAACAGCCAAATTTATTGGTTGAAACAACCAAACTAAGGTCATTTTAACCAAAATATTTGGTTAGTTTAACCATTCACATTGGTTATGAGTCTGAGACAACCTATACAATTGGTTGTTTCAACCAATCTGTTTTTACAGCGACTCGGTTTGACGTCGGTAGAGGTTGTATTAGTGGAGATTAATTTTAATGAGGTATATTAGTTGTTAATGTGACCTATAAAAACAAAAGAAATTCAGGCAAACAAACATGGTATTATCCTAATAAGGCGACAAGACAAACGGTAATCCAAACGTCTTATAGCAGTGCACTATATATAATGTTCATTAAAATTGTGATTAAACTATGATGAATTTCAGGAATGACCATTATTGTAAATAGCCAAACTCAAAGCAAACTTGATCAAAACTGACGCTTTCAACAACCGTTGCAATTAATTATGATTTAATTCAGACGAATTTAATTGGGATCATGCAACTATACGTGTGCATCACGACGGTTATGGCACATCTAAAACGAATTTAATTTGTCTATAGAGAGTTAAATTATTCAAAAACGTTGTTTTCGTCATGAATAAACAGATTCAACTTATATGAAATGAATTAAATACATGCACCGTTGAACGTGTAATAAGATGCCCTCTATTAAGCGGTCAAAGTACTAAAAACATTCTCAGTAGTTCTCATTGTAGAATGTCCCTCTGTCAAACAGTCACCTCTATAAAGCGGCCGCTGCCACCTACGCAAGATTTTTCTATTAAACGACCAGCTTTAATTATCTTTGATACAATTTTTACTGGAAGGGAACCGAAACTAAAATCTGAGCCAAATGAGAAACCATATATATAACACTTATATTTAGTTATTAATGTCAGTATTTCATTCAACACATGTCATTTGTCGGTTACTAAAATACAGTATCAGCTGCATATCGGGCAGATATAACGCTTCTTTTCACTTCGCATCAAATCCTTCTGTATTTAACTCTGTCTTCAGTCAATTGATTGAAAATGCATCTCCTATGAAGCGTCAGGTCCATTGGGTATGCTGAGAATCTCTGGAACTTTGAACTGTTTCACGGATATCAGGAGCTAGCTCCATGATTTGCGTTTAGACAAATAAAACTCAGTGCAGCGACAGATGCGAATTTTAACCTATAACAATTACCTAGCTGTCACTTCATGGATCGGATGTGTTGTGTTTTTGTAATTTTTGCTCGAGTAATATAGTTGTTATTCGTTTCGTTTTAATGTTTACTGCTATGGACCGAATGCCACCACAGACCGAATGCAACGCTTCGAGAATTAACCGCGACCCTGCGATGCTAGTTCAGTGCTCTGACCACTGAGCTACGGAAGCCGTTGCCGAGAGCCTAGTCCCGGATAATATACGGTGCAGTCTAGTTTATCTTTAGGTTTCCGAAATATGGATAGAGATAGATAGACAGTTTATTGAACATAAAAACTTACAGCCCCTTAAACAAGGTTGGCTGAATTACAACAAGATGAGGTTATTGGATGGTACGTTAGCGGGTTTGAACTACCTGAGAAATTACAGGCGTGATGACACCTTTTTACAAACACCCGCGATATATGCATGGTTTTCCATTTGAGGTCTTCAGAGATAGTAAGTCCCAGCAGTTTCACGGAAGATATGACCTCAATATTTTTACCATTAATAACTAAGGGATGGTAAACTTTGTTATTCGTGGAAAACCTTATACGACTAGGTTTGGCTGATGTTGGGACTCTTCTTATTGATGTAAAGTCAGAAAGTCTTGAACCGGTTATTTCAATTTCCTCTTGTACTGTACCGTCTATGGAGTCGATGTTTACTTGGTAGATTGGCATGGATTGTTTAGTGACACTATTCAATGGATTTCCCTGGATTCGTGATGTATTGCAGCCAATTTCAACTTTTTTGCTGCGTCCCGAGAGATGTCTAGATAGGCCCATAAGGCTTCCCCATGTATCTTTACAGGAACAATAGCTGGGAGTGACGTTTCTTCAGCCGATGTGGTGTACCCAGTTAGTATAGGATCAGTTCCTTTCTTGGTAGTTTGGTTCTTTTCACACAGGCTTGTGTGATGCTTTGATCCACATTTAAAACAGCCTCGGCTTCGACATTGGTTTCCTCTGTGACCTTCTCGTCCACAATTGAAGCACTAGTTCTTATCGGCGAATAATTTCTTCCTCAGTTCGGGTGTTGCGATTGTCTTGCACTCATTACTCCAATGCTCGCCTTCACAAAAGATAAAGTGTGGTTTCTGTTTACCATCTTTCCCTCGAGTAAACCAATTCGAATCCTTCCCTCCGTTGCCGCCCCCTTTGCCTTTTGGTTTCACGCTGTCATGCACTTTGTTTCTTCTTAGCCATACTTGAAGATTATTGATAAGATCATCCATTTTCCAGTTTTCCCACTGTACATCCACTCTAACTAGATCTGGCTTGACATGGGGCAATCTGTTTAACGTTGTCATGACAAATCCCTGCAGCATATCTCCCTGGCCAAGTGTCTGAAAAGCGTCATAGTTCTTACTCAGTTTTTCATAAAACTCTTGCACTTTTTCGTAATTTGATCCTTTCACAGCAGGCAAGTTAATTATTTCATCCAAATGAGCATTAATTACTAATCTGGTTTGACCATATTTTGTTTAAGCCGATCCCATGCCATCTTATAACCCAATGTACTTGGTTTTAAATTAGATATTCGATCTCTTACCTTGGGCACGACGGATTCGAGAAGATATCCAAACTTTTCTTCGTCGGAAATGGGTCTGTTGTTCACTTATGTGAGAAACATGTTCTCAAAGCGAGTCGGCGGCTGTACCTTTGAAGGCTGTAATTTTCAGTTGAAGAAGTTTTACTAGACTGACTTTCGCTGTTTTCTCCATTGCCAGCTTCTTCTCAGTCATCTTTAGCTCAGCAGCGAACTTCTCCTCCCACATTTGCCTCTCTCCGTCAGCTCGGCTTCGTTGTAGATTTCACTGGACCTCCGTTAATTTATTCATTTTAGCGACCAAAGGAGCGTACTTTTCCTTCGTGTCCTTTTTCCATTGGCGTATTGCTCGTTGTGTTCAGTCCACTCCACGATCGAGTTTGAGCTCTTGCACACTCGCCACGAGATTATTTAACTAGTCAAAGATGTAAGATGGCTGTTGTTCTTTTGTTTATCACTTCGATCTCGATAAAAGTCGCATTCTTCAATAACATCGTCGGTTTGTTCAAGATAATACTGGAGCTTTTCTATTTCTTTATTTATTTCGATTTTTTGTTGTTTTTCCTCTTCCTCAGTTGGTTGTGACAAATGATAATGAGTGTGACGTCATTTACGGCATCATTTCTGATACAATATTCTACTGTTAAAGCAAATTAATCTAACTCAAACGTTGATGATGTACTTGACCGCTATAGTAAAGATTTTATCAACTTTTTCACTCAAATCCTCAATCAAAGCAGAAAAGAAAGCCAAATGCCGTAAATGACGTCACACTCATTACCATTTCTGACAAACAAACCTTTATAGCACATCAACGCAAAGCTCAAATCATAAAATATTTTGGCATTCAACTTTTCACTTCGTGTAGCATCTATATCCGTAATATCGTATTTGGGGTCATGGGCACTTTAAATCCGCACTTTCTTCGCTTCATATATCCTGGTCACGGCACCACTATGTACCGAACTTCGTTGCTTTCTTCGATACAACTCACGTTGTAGTTTTAAATATTTATTATTAATGACTTTACTACACAAAACATATATAAAAGTTTTCAAATAAACTATACTTTGTCTCACGATGTCCGATCCTACTTCCCGTCCGACACGTGATGTAACAAAAATGTTCTATGGGGAGTAGGGTAAGTTGCATTCTCCCGCTTAAGGTTCGCGGCAAAATCCGCGAACAGGATTTGTCTTACTCATGTTCCCCCCCTGGAAACATAATCCTGCGTACGGCTATGTTTGTAAACATTCAACTTATAATCTACCTTAATTGGTCCAGATTTGCACTATTTTCTAAAAATTTCCAAAAATTATTCACAGCATGAAAGCGTAATATGTAATTAATTATTCATCATCATGTCTGAGACATGCCCCTGTATGCTGTCATTTGTAGACAGATCATGGTTTGGTATAATCTATCAACTTCCTTCATATTTAAAGTTTAAACAAGTCAGGGATTTAAACTGACTAAATGTACTTCCTGTATTATTTCTTGAGCAGACAACTGCACCAGAAGAAAAGCACGATTAAGATATGCTTTTCATCTTCGAATTTTGAGTATATTTGGGTCAAGGGCTATTTACATATATGATACCGGAATAAGTTTCATTGTGAAATGAACTCATCGGTTCTGTTGAAATCTATTTATCTGTTAACATGTACAGTATGATTCCGGATGAGTTCATTTTTTGCTTTAAAAAAAAGAATTGAATGTATAAAGGTTTTTTGCTTGCTGCAATTCAGGAAGTATTTCACGATGATTAACAAGGATATTAGATGCGGATTTCCAATTCTTGAATGCAATGTGTTTTACAAACAATTTACTGTATTCATCTTGTGAAATTCTGACAATTACGTTTCCGTTAGCTTGTACTACGTAATCCTTCTTTTAAAATTGTCGTCTATGTTCAAGGCAGACTTGTTTTGGTCTTCACTTGCTGTAGCCATTGATTAGCAAGAAGCCGTGCTTTGAAAAAGGAGAGATCTTTTCGATGCTGGCGACTTCTTGCCGGACTCTTGTTAGGAGTTAAATATCTTTTTGTGCTCCCTTGATTTCCGCGCGATTGACTTTCTTCGCCTTGATTGACCGATTTTTAAACAAACAAATTGCCCTGCAGATTTCTTATTTTTCTTGCACAAGGATTGCAAACTCGTACAGAATATAATTCTGGATCACGAACTAGTTGAATATGTACTCCGTGACAGATATCATCGAGCACCGTCCCATCACTACCAGTTCGATTTGAAGGCTTGTATAGATCCTCTGTGGATATATTACTAACCCGATAGGTGTTTCCAAATTTTAATTTAAGCAAGCACTTGCAAACCCTACAATTGTTTTTACACATTCGCAAATATACACCTGCTGCATTTGTTTATACCGGAAGTGGCTATGCTTCTTTGGTTAATTTTCCCTGTATTTAATTGGTTAATATGGTAATTGGTACCCAATCGCTCATTAACTACTCTCTATTCCTTCACAACATAAACCAGTTATTGTTAGATATAAACCATTAATAAAGGCACGACTATCGATCTACGATTAGCTTTGGAGTATTGCAGGCTGCAGGGGATGGAATCAGAATACCTCGAAAGATTACCAATACTTGACCTTGGGCCTGCCGGAAAGGTTACCAAGGTTTGACCATGCGCCTGACGAAAGGTTGCCAAGGCTTATCCTTGAGCCTGACCTCGCCTTGCGGTAACCCTTCTCCCATCCCCAGCACTGCAAGTCACCTGTACAATGTACAGGGAGAGTTACCTTCATTACCAGCAATATAGCTAGATAAAAAAAATGCACCCTCTGGCCAATGTGATCCACCAATGTACACCAGTGACCTGATAAGCTTAGTCGAAGAACTTCAGATCTTCATAACCAAGTGACATCATCGCAGACGTTGTCCACCATATAGGGTCCTGCAGATAGGTGCGGGCGGGTGGGGCGTTGCCATACTGTTGCGTGTGAATCTCGGCATCTGTTTGATTACCTGTGAACAATGCTGGGCTTCGTGCTGCCCAGTCACTTAAATAGTCGTGCTCTGCAGCTGCAAGAGCGGATGCTAGCCCCATACCCCTATGACACAACATTGCCCGCACCCATACACCGATGGAATGTTCGCTGTTAACTGTATTTATTGTATAAATATATTCATCAATTAAGGAGGCGTTTTTTAAGTTTGAATAGCGTGGCGGCAGGCTTTTCCTCCCCTCACCGTTTTTTCCTCCCCCCCGTTTTCTCCGCCCTTCCCCTCCCGAAACGCCTGCATTGCAGGCTAGAACTGATCCTGAATCTTGTAAACAGTTCCTAGTTGAATTATATGTAATTATGTGCAGTATCCTTGCAACTTCCGGTAGACGTGTTTGAACAGGTCACGGCGCATTTAAAAGACCAACGCACTTCCTGTATTAAACAGCTGCACTTAAAGAAACAATTACACACAAGGAATAGAGGCCAGCGACTCAAATAAAAGCTCAACATTCGAAAGCTGTTTAAAAAAAAAGATGTTTTTCATCTTCAAATTGAGTGGTTTTAGAGGTCAAGAATCCATATAGAGAACTTTCAATTTTTGTCAAAGGGTTGCGTAGGAGGTAAGTTAACATCTTTATGTGCAAGATTTAACCGAATGTAACTTTCAAGAACCAGATTTAAAAAAAAATTGTGACTATAGCTGTGTCATCATTAAGTACACTATGTCCTAAGTTATGAAACTACCCTAAATATTTGGAGATCGGCCGTTCGATTAAACAGGTCGTCCAAATAGCCATGTTCATTCTATTAATAACGTACACAGCAGCCCCGTTGTTTTCCAGGAAAAATACTTTCGTACAACGTTCATAATGAAAGTAATTATTTTTCATCGGAAAAACTATAAGCCAAGTTTCCTCTTGTCCAGAAGGATTTAGTATTTCCTAGATATGATATAGATATTTAAGTTCTAGTTAGGATAATAGTTCAATTTATTTGTAAACCAACGAACGGTACAGCAGTCAGCATTCAAAGTACATGTTTAGACGTGTATCTTTTTTAAAAAACAAACTAATTTCTATTTTATGATTCATGTTTGTAAATATTCAACTTATAATCTACTTTGGTCCAACATCAAGACAACGCAGAAAGTATAACCATATTTGCTGCACTATTTCCTAAAAATATTCACATCCAGCTGGTGTACGTATAATTAATTATTCATCATGCACTCATGTCTGAGACATGTAGATTAATGAGATATGGTGTCTCGCAATAGAACACTGCATTTACCCCATTGTATGGTTTGTTATCATTCTGTCAACTTCCTTAATATTTAAACAGGTCAGGAATTTAAAATACCAAAATGTATACTTCCGATAAATATACTTTCTTGAGCAACTGCGCCAGAAGAAACAACGCAGGATTAAGATAATTTAAGGGATCGCGGCTTTCAAAAGCTTTCTAAGAATAAAGGCTCTTTATCTTCGAATTTTAAGTATATTTGGAGGTAGAAGAGTAATTATATATAATTATAAGCTCGAGTAATTATATATAATTATAAGTATTCTGCCAACTTCCCGGCAAACGTGTTTGAACAAGTCACGGCGCATTTAAAAGTCAAACGCACTTCCTGTATTAGACAGCTGGACTACAAGAAAAAATTATAAAACAAGGAATAGAGGCCAGCGACTCGAATAAAAGCTCAACATTCAAAAGCTATTTAAAAATGAAGGCGAATATGTTTTTCATCTTCAAATTGAGTGGTTTTAGAAGTGAAGAATCCATATAGAGAACTTTTATTTTTGTCAAAGGGTTGCGTAGGAGGTAAGTTAACATCTTTATGTGCAAGATTTAACCGAATGTAACTTTCAAGAACCAGATTTAAAAAAAATTGTGACTATAGCTGTGTCATCATTAAGTACACTATGTCCTAAGTTATGAAACTACCCTAAATATTTGGAGATCGGCCGTTCGACCAAACAGGTCGTCCAAATAGCCATGTTCACTCTCAAACACTGCAGCAGCCGCGTTACATAATGAAAGTAATTATTTTTCACCAGAAAAAAAACTATAAGCCGCCAAGTTTCCTCTTGTCCAGAAGGATATAGACTATAGTATTTCCAGATAATATTGATTTAAGTCCTGATTAGGATAGAAGTTGAATTTATTTGTAAACCTTCGCATGGTACATATATGCATGAGCATTCAAGCGAGTCTCAACATGTTTAAATGTTTAACATTTTTAAAAAGAATCTCAGTTCTAGTTTACGTTTCATGTTTGTAAACATTCAACTAATTACAGTCTTATAATCTATCTTGGTCCAACATCAAGACAACGCAGAAACTATAACAAGATTTACTAAAAATATTCACAGCATGGAAGCGTATGTATACGTAAATAATTAATCATCAGGAGTCTCGTGTTAGAACAAGCAAGATATTTAGTGTAATATTTTTCAGCGGTTTTAATACGGAATCGCAGCTGACTAAATATTTTTAGAATTTTAACTGATGGTAAACGGTAACGTCCACTGTTAAAGAAATACCTAATGGTTTCCGTGTTTGGATGGCCTGATCCAAACACGCAGGATGTTGCGAGACTTGAGAAAAGCGTAAAGAAACACGAGCCGCTAGGCGAGTGTTTTTAGCTTTTCGAAAGTCACCTCCCAAGTGTTTGGATCAAGCTATCCAAACACGGAAAACCATTAGGTATTTCTTTTATAAAATAATACGAACGAACGAAGAACACAAACTTGAGTAAAATTTTGGCGGGAAATTTCCGTGTTTGGATGGCCTGATCCAAACATGGGTATTAGCATACATGTTATTTTATAATAGGATATCTGGCAACTTCAAGATAATGACCAAAGGGTATGGACAAGAGGTAGTTTTCATGATGGCGGCCATGGGGTTCGGGAAAGAGAAAATACGGGGGCTTAGGGTTAGAAAACTCGTTAGGCGGGGGGTTAGGGTTAGGATGGGTTATTTATGGTTAGGGTTAGGATAAAAATTGTTTCGGGTTAGTCAATCAGATGGCTTCCCATGGGAACCCAAACATTTTTTCTGATGGCGGCTGCGTAGTGTTTATGTGTAAGCAGTCACGCTGACCAGCGGTGTACAGCATGAGTGCACGTCCGCAGTAAATGGGGTCAGCGGGGAATCAAGACGTTCTTTGTACGTTTTGCTCTTTTATCATTGTTTTACACGTGTTTTCGAGTACAAAACTGACTTTATAGCGGCCATCTTGAAACCTACCTCCCATCCATACCATTTAGCCACGACGGTAACTTCAATGGTAATTCTTGGGTGTTACTAAAATGTGGAATAGCGAGATAAGTACAGGAATGGGTTTTTTTTCTATTCACAACGTCTCTCGCTCGATGAACACTATAATACATGCAATTTGGCGCATCCTAATGAATTGGACCTGGGCATGCTGTACGAGAAAGGGTGGCAATAAATAAGTTAGTTTAAACTATAAATACGTTTACGCAACAACCCCTGGGCGGCTGGCAACTGGTCTTTAAGATAATATTAATATACCTCTTTCATAATGGCACCCAAATTAAATATTATTTTATATTCATTTAAATTAGCCTTTCTGACCTCGTTCGTGTGTCTGTAATTCCAAAGAATCTTTGCTTTGTAACGAGCTGATTTGCATGCAATGAAAGAGGTCTATACAGGTATCATAATAGACGCTTAGTAATACAAACTTTTCGTAAATTTTATAAATAAACCACTAACAACTTTAGCTTTTCCTGGAGCAATTATTTGACCATTATATTAATTATATTTGTACGACTTGTCAGAAAATTTCTGCGATGAAATTCATATAAATTTCTTCCATTCCAATACATTCCAATAACGTTTTTCCAATGTAATTAAGTCCGAAACTGAAAACGAGACGACGTTTCTTCCCCCGATTTTTCTCCTTTTGCCATGTATCAAGTTATTATTTTATTTCTATTACTGAAAAATTTAATTTTTCTAATAAAACTATAATTTATTATTTATTTCGACCCTTTCTGTTTCACAATATCACATTTTAGAATACATTTTAGTAATTAGACCGATTGCAAATATGGCGGCGATGTCATGAAAACGAGGCTTTTCGGTGGTTACCGTTGCTAGGGCCCGAATCATGTTAGTTGATTGGATCACAATTGTTGGACCAAAAACAACAGCCAATCAATCAACGTGATTTGGGTCCTAGCGACGGTAACCACCGAAAAGCATCGTTTTCATCACATCGCCGCCATATTTGCAATCGGTCTATACCGACCGCATTTTCCATCCATCAGGTGCATTAAAGGACATTGGCAACCAAAATCATAATTTCAAATTATTGACTTTCTTCTGATTAATAAACAGGTCCGCCATCTTGGATGTATTTTCGATATGCGTGTGACGTCACAACCAGGGTAAAGTGAAATTTTTATCTAGCTATCCTCATGTGTTTATAAGTCTGAAACTCAATTTTTATGAATGTCTTCCTTTTTTAATCGAACCACAACATTTTTGTCCCTGCTCGTGACGTCACTTAGGCAAAGGATGACAGAATTTTCTTTGGTCATACTAGCGCTCCGTCGAGATGACGTCAGCATCGATGTTTGTCCGCTTTTACTCATAATTCGTGCGGCCATAACAAAAGAAAATAATAATAATAATAATAATAATAAAGACGCTTACAACAATATATTCTTAATTTTACTTATTTATTTATTTAGCTTCACCTCTTAAAAATACATAGAAAAAGCAGGGTCACCACAACAGTAAAACACCAATTACAGTGGGCCCTTACAAAAATAAAATAATAACTAATAACAGCAAGTTATGGGTTCAGTGAGGCTTTGTGATGTGTTGCACTTTAGGCAGACAGTTTTCCAAGTTCGAGGATCGTCAACATTATAACAGGATAATAGAGCATAATAATAATAATAATAATAAAAGACGTATTAGGAGCATTATACAATTATCTCAATGCTCTTACAACAATATATTCTTAAAGTTACTTATAAAACTAATTATAGCTCATTAAAATAGCTCATTAAAATAGCTCTTAAAATAGCTCATTTGCAATAATTTGAGTCAAATTTGGTTTGTTTGTCCGCTTTTTGAGCTATTAATAGCAGCCAGACTCTACGCTATTAGTGATGTTGTTTTGTACAAGAGTAGTTTTATTTACTTGGATTACCTTCGTAAGCCTTTTTGTTAATCATAAAGTCAAAAATTTGAAATTATGATTTTTATTGTCAATGTCCTATAAGGGGAGCGAAAGATTTCCTTGTTTTGAAAATCACATATCTGAAAGTCTAGGAGAATCCTGCGGTGCAATGAGCCTCTCGAACTGTGTGCAATTAAGCAGGAATGACCTCACGGAGGTACCAGCATGATCAGAAAAGGGGCATGACCACCTCTCCGTACGCCTGGAAATACTCTCGATGATGCGGCCGCTCGCCGAACGTGAGGCTCTGTTGGACCACACCAACTCACGACTAATGTACACATGTACATTAACGAAGTAACCGAGAATGACGTTTATGGAAATACCGTTCACCGACTAACACGCCAAAATTAATGGCCTGGTCAAACATATTTTACGTCCTGCTCCGACAGACGAGCCCCGAAGCACTGCAGCGGATTACGAGTTGCAGGGGTGTTGGATCCCGCTCCGCTAGCCTGCGAAGGCTTTAATTAAGGACATAGTTGACCCAAAATACCCAAACCGAGGTATAGGTTCCATTATCTATTTTTTTATTAAAATATAAGATATAATTACTAGACTCGGCTTCTACACGGCTCTGATTCTCCTAGTATGTTTTAGAAGCTTTTTGAAGACATTGCATGTCAATATGGTTGTTCTATGTTATATTTTCATCCACCATTGTAACTTACTAACTTATGTCTTGGTTGTACTTGTTTGATTCACCGCCTTTTGCGCACCAATTGCGGGTCTATTCAACATGAATTCCGCAAATAAAATACTCTGAAATCGATGGTAGTCTGCATGTTTGATTTAAAATTGCACTGACTATTCCCGGCAATATTTATAACGAGATAATATGACTCAAAAAAAGGTAAAGGATAACTTTCGGAGTAAAATCAATTTAACTTAACTTATTAAAGTGCCATATGAAACGAAAAATTATACTTTGTTATGACCCATTTTGGTACTTCTTGATGAGTTAAATCTTATGGTGGTATCGATTTTTCAATCACGACAAAGGAAAGTGCTTTATTTTTTATGTAAATGTAGAAAAATTACACAAATTTTGTCCTACCTCATCGTGCGGTCAAATCACCTCTGATGTAACACGTTAGAGTCGGCATAGATTCTAGAATGAAAAAATACTACTGATCTCGCTTTCAGAGAAGTAAGTTGACTCTAACTCAAATATCAATAATATTTCCACAGCTAAGCATTCAAGCACAACAAAAAATATATCGATATTATCGACGACTCTAACGTGTGACGTCACTAGACTGCTGCTTCGATCCCAGTTTGAAAGTTTGGTGTTTGAACGTCGATAAAAGCACTTTCCCGTACCGTGATTGAAAAACCGATAGCACAATAATATCCAACGCATCACGAAGTACCAAAGTGGTCATAAAAACATAGTTGAATTTTTCGTTTCATGGGCACTTTAGCGAAAATCGCTGGTGCAAATGGGCCTTTCAGAATTATAACTGATGAAATCGTGTTCGATTGACATTGTATGCAGGTTCTTATGTTCCTTGCAGTTCTTCCCTATTGTCAATTATTATTATTATCGTATTTATTTATCTCTTGTATAGATTTACTGTTATATTCTTCGTGTATTATTTATAGGGCAATTACAATGGTTAAATTAAACAAGACGCCCGCTAGGCGTTAACTCGGGCTACTTTTAGGGACATGGCGCGCATATTGCCTGCGGAGATGGGTATGCATTGGTGGCATATACGCATGTTAGACAGTTGGAATTAGAAAACCCGCTCACTTGTCTTATATTACAAAGGATAATTTTGAATGCATTGATTTCTGTAATCAGGCACTGAAGGCATTGTGCAGCGCTCGTTTAAAGTGGGAAACTTTTAGAAGCATGTTGGGCTGGAAATGAAGAACGAGGAAAAATCAGGGTCTACACGCAGGCTAGCTCTCCTCCCCCCAATGCAGAACGCCTGACATGCAGACGAAATTTAATGTAAACACTAAACACGGCAATGCTATTTTTTCTAATATCTGTTCGATTGAAGGTCTTCGTGTATCAAAATTTATATAAAAATCAACGCAAGGTATACGAAACATATCTGTTACGAAATTACATCGGACATAAAAGCATTAAATCATCGGGTAATTAAACGACGAATAGATCTTGAAGCCAGGCCCATGTCCTTTGATTTTAAAGACGAGTCTCGCTTTAATCGCTTACGCATTTTCTCATATAACATCTGATCTTCACATTTTAAGTAGACGAAACCTACAGCGTTCGATTCGCCAGATTCAAGTGATCATTTCGATGTAGAATTGATTTAAATCGGACAAAAACACAATACTTCATAAATAATTGATATTACGGAGTTTCACGGGATATTAAAATGTCAACACAGTATAATAATATTCCCTGTCCTTCGGCTGTCTATTCCGTCTTCATGATTGAACTCTCATCTGTGTTTCTCTCATCTTGGAGAGAATCTTTGCAATGGTTTGCGGGTTTACAGGTCTCGTAAATGCTTTTCAGACTGCGATTCATTGACAACAAGGGTGAAGGCAAGGAACATTGAGGCAAGGGTGAAGACCCTGGGTACGAGTTATTGCGCAATTTTGCAAATTTACGGAACCCCAAAAATAATACGAATACTACTAATAATAATGAAGCCGAAATTAAGACTCGGTTGCCCGAGTAATTAACAACTCGTTCGTTCATCGTGTTTCATCTGTGGAAATTAGCATTTTGAACATAACTATCAATATTCTTTTCCATGCAGGTGCACAGTCTGAGTCTGCAGTAGCTATGGCAACATTCCAAATTTTCAATGATCCTGTTCATGGTTCGATTCCATTACATCCGCTACTAGTAAAGATAATCGACACACCTCAGTTCCAGAGACTCAGAGATATTAAGCAACTAGGCGTTTCTTACTGGGTCTATCCAGGCGCTTCTCATAATAAATTTGAGCATTGTATTGGAGCATCTTATCTATGTGGTCAAATGATAGATAAACTGCAAGAGTTTCATCCAGATTTGGTAACTCCTAATGAATCTTTGTGTATAAAGATAGCTGGTCTATGTCGAGACCTTGGTTATGGTCCGTTTTCACACTTTTTCCACAAAGTATTGATCCCAAAGTTAAAACGCCAACTACCGCAGAGCGAAAGCCAAAGTTCGTCAAGTACTCAGCAAGCCGACTTGGAAGGTCAACCTGAAGATCAACCTGATTGGCTGCGGGATGCATCGTGCAAGATGTTTGACTTCATGCTTAAAGAAAACGAAGAGTTAAAAAATGCTTTAGACGAGGCCTTGGAACCCAGATACGATGTTTTCATAAAAGATCTGATACACGGTAAAGAGACGTTAGACGAAAAAAAGGTGTTCCTCTACGAAATCGTCTCTAACAAGCGCACGCGAATCGACTGCAACAAGTTTGATTACATCGCCCGTGACTGCCATAACGTTGGCATTCAAAGCAATTTCAACTGGCAACGTTATCTACAAAACATCCGCATCAAGGAAGTGAATAATGAGGAGTTGCAACGCATATGCGTTCGCGACAAGGAAGCACTCAACCTCTACCAGTTATTCCACACCCGATGGCTCCTATACCATCTGGTTTACCAACACAAGACTGTAGATTGCATTGAAGGCATGCTTGCAGAAGCATTTTTAAACGCCGAATCCAAGCTCAATATATCCGAACTGTTAATGAAAGATGGGCTTTTAAAGGAAGATGATGAGTCAATGAAGTGCTATACAAAACTTACTGACCGCATCTTTTATAACATCCTTGACCTTCAAGATGAATCGAGCAGACCAGAATTAAAGTCAGCCAAGAAGCTTTTGCAAGACATCCAGCAACGCAAATTGTACAAATTTTGTGGATATGTCGAGCACCCGCAACACAAAGATCCAAGTCAGATAACTGACGAAATAGCTTCTAAATCAAATGGAAAAGTGGACAGGAAACAAATCGTTGTTTCAATTGCTTATTTCCACTTTGGCAAAGAAGGCGAGAATCCAATAGATAACGTGGAGTTCTTCAACAAATCCATGGAATTACAAAAGTTCAATACAGAACAAGTAAGTTACATGCTACCAAAGTCGTTTCACGAACGTTTTGTTCGCGTGTATGTGAAATCTATTGATCAGAAAAAGGAAGTACAGCGCTGCTTTAAAGAATGGTGCAAGGAACATGAAATAGAACGGTATGTATTGTATGACGACCAATCAGGTAGTACACAAGTAACACATTGAGTGGAGCTGGCTCGGACTCAGAGAAACCCAACTTTACGTATGTCTCGTAGAAGAATAGACGCGCAAAAGAATACAGAGAATGAATTACCATTTCGATAATAGACAAAGCCACACGGGCTGTTTAATAAGTTTTCAATAAAATCGTTTAAAGCTCGTACCCAGGGCTTTTTCCCCACGGTAGAAGATTGGCGAAAATGGCCCTGGGATCGGGCGGTTGATTCTACAATCTTACTGGCCAATTTTAAAGGGACCCTCCACCCCAACAACAAGTGTTGCTTAAATGAAAGTTCTTTGTCGCTTTACATGAGAATGGATATTAATTACCTTCTAATCGTTTTTGTTTTAGAGAAATTTGGCTTTGTTTATCGTATTTTTGTAAATTGAAGGCCGTCATTTTTGTTCTGATTGCGTGCGAATGCGGTCGCTCCCATTAATTTTTGACGTCATTGAGTGATAGAAACACTTTGAAAAGAAATGCTTCACAATAGCGTGACTAGAAATCCTGCACAATAGACTAAGACCACGTTATGGTCATGCTATTGTGAAGGGTTTCTTTGTGTAGTGTTTCTACCACTCAATGACGTCAATGCAGCGCCGCATTCGACCGCAATCAGAACAAAAATGGCGGCCTTCAATTTACAAAAATACGATAAACAAAGCCAAAGCAAAGCAAAAACGATGAGAAGAAAACTAATACCCATTTTCATGTAAGGCGACAAAGAACATTCATTCAAGTAACACTTGTTTTTGGGGTGAAGTATCCTTTAAAACTCAATTTATTCAGCTAGAGTACAGGTATAATTTATTCATCTAAATATACGGATGTTAAGAATTTTCCTCGACTTTAAATTTTACCGCGAATTAGAAATAGAATATGGCTTTGGTTATAATTATGAAGAACTGCATTCGATAGATATTTGTTCATGCAGGATAGAGCTTAAATACATTCATTCATTATTCACTTCAACAAAGACAAAGTGTCAAAGACCACATAAATTATCATATGAATGACACTCAGAAATTCTGCGTGTCGTGTGACCGACCGATCCTAAGTACGAGGTTGGGTACATGAAGTGAAACACAATTAGCTGTTGTGGTCTAGTGGACACATGTCTCAGTATGATCCGGCAGACTATGATCTGGAATAATTTCTTATGATCTGGAAAAATTTGGGAAGTTTAAAAAGATTTAAATATAAGTTGAAAGTAATTCTTTTAGAGGCTTATACCAGCGTCTGATGTTGCGCCGTCTATTTTATCTATACTGTATATACGTCACTTTGTAACTTACTGGTAATTATTTTCCTAACTATACTGCATGCCTATTGTAACTAACTTGAAATAACAAAACTTTACTAAATTGAAACTCTCGAACCGCCAAATTATATTTTGTTAACAATCTTACTTGTAACAACTGAGGAAGCCTATAAAAGGTTACAAGCTTCGGCTTCTTTTTTTAGGCTTCCTTGTCACTATATATTCTATACTATTTAGTATTTTTCTCTTTCAATTCTTGTATATTGTGACTAATCAAATAAATTCAATTCAAATTCAAATAAATTCAATTCAATTCAGACCCGGGTTGGCAAATCCTGAGTCGAACCACCACTCAGGGTCTTAAAATAATCGAGGAGAAGGTGCTGCCTTTGCACCAACACCAGCAAATGGTAAGACTTTCGGGTCTTCTCGGAAAACGATCTTAAATCGTAGGCCCTCGGAATCCAATCAGTTGGCTTTTCCGTTCACGTAAGAGTTATAAATTAAACTGAATAGTCGAACGCTTATAAAACATGAGCCTCTGGCTCGGATAAATAGGGCAACCTTATCCTGCGTGATCGACTCAAAATAAATCATCATCATCAAACATAAGTTTGTTTACTTTCAAAGAACTCTTGAAATAATAAAGAATGGCGTTTACAGCTCGTCCATATCTCACTTCGTTCTTAAAGTGCCTATGAAATGAAAATTAAGTTTGTCTTATTAAATGAACTCCTAAAATGATGAGGAATGGTAATTTTGAGCGCTTTCATATCTCACATCGTTCTTGAGATATTTGAACTTGTGTGATATGCAAATCAAGTAGCCTATGACGTTAAGATGTTTCTATATTTTTAGAAAATTACGAAATTTAGTAAATTAATTTGGGATCGTTATTCCAATATAATTATGTTAGGTGTCACGAAGTGTCGTACTGTGCAAAGTTTCAAGTAATAAGTGTATTTAAATAAAACTCCATACACACGTATACATTTTCATATTGTTTCAGGTAATGGGACCATTGTTTTCTGCTCTCCTGAGGACTGAGAACAATATAAAAACGCTATGAAAACGCATACGTGTGGACATGGCCTAAGATAAACTTAATTTTCATTTCATAGGCACATTAACATATTTCGATTTGTTTGATGCGTCACACAAAATGCGACACGCATCATGAGTTCATGTTTCATTAAAACAAGGCTTGAGAGCCACTTTTTATATAATTTTAAATATATAAACAAACATGAATGGTGGCGTTTCAAGGGCAGCAAAACAAATGTTTTCATGTCTACATTTAATTTCGGCAGTTTATCAATCTTTTAATGATTTTGATAAACAGGAGAAAACTGACAATATAAACAAAGCCAAATATGTCTGTTTCATTCCGAGTGTGGAAGTTTACAGAACATAAAACTTGAGCTTTTAACATAAAGATAAAACGTCTTACTTGCCTATCAGGAATTTCTAAAAGGATCACTAAGACAGGAGATGGGATGTTGTGAGGAGAGTCGAGCAAAGTGTTTCGTTTCTCTTCGCGTTCTCGTTGCATGCACTGTCGCGGCTCTTGTTGAGCTCCTTCTCACACAGAAAAGCTCCAGAACTATACCCGGCTTAAAAATCCTTATTACACTTAGAACTAAAGTTATCATATTCAACAATTAAACACTACCCACGATGTTTGTTTATTTATTTAAAATTCTACAAATTGGAGCCTCGTTTTCATGAAACGTAAAGTAATTATGGAAAGGTCTATTGCAGCGGAGAAAACTGCTTACGCGGTTTGGGCTCATTCACTCGAGAACATTTCATCTCATCATATATATATATATATATATATATATATATATATATATATATATATATATATATATATATATATGATGAGATGAAACTTATGAACTTAAAATATTGTTTGCTATTCCGAGTTTCACGCATGCGATCATCAGGCTGAAACTCGGAGTAGCAAACAATATTTTAAGTTCATAAGTTCTACAATTCGCTCTACCACTCAAGGTATTGACCACTCTTAGACGATTTCAAACTATTCGCTTCATTATATATATATATATATATATATATATATATATATATATATATATATATATATATATATATATATATATATATATATATATATATATATATATTATATATATATATATATATATATATCTAAGTCGAGCGCACTCGCACATATATATATATATATATATATATATATATATATATATATATATATATATATATATATATATATATATATATATATATATATATATATATATATATATATATATATATATATAATCTGCATAGACAGTGTTTTGAATATATAGCAAAGTGAAAAGGTGGTAAACTGCCAAGAATTTAGTGACGAGATACTGACGTTTCGAGCGGAGCCCTTCATCAGAGTAAGACGAGATGAAATAAAATAAATAGGGCTTATATAATGCCAAAAGGGTGTCACAGGTAGAAAGTAGCCAATCAAATGCACGGGAAATAAACTAACTAATAATTAATGAGATGGGAAAAGTTAAATCATTTGCTATTTTTAAAGTCGATCAATAAGCAGACTGAGGGGGTGGGAGAAATGACAGGTCCAATATTCAAGGGGATTAGGCGATAATAATAGAAACAAAGACTTGAAAAGGAATGAAAGTGCATAAGCTAATATTCAAAAACTCATTAATAATTCATAAACCAATAATCCAATCTTGCGCACGAATTCAGTCACGTGCATGTGTCTTTATACTAGCCAAAGCACACTTGGTCATGCTTGTGCACACAATAGACTTTTGTTATTTAAATTAGATAAAGATTTTTATATAAAGATTTTTTATATAAAGATTTTTATATAAAGATTTTTTATATAAAGATTTTTATATAAATATTTTTTGTATAAAGATCGTATTTGAAATTAACATAATTATAGTTTCAACACATAATGATAATTCTCGCACAACAACATTCAAATTTAAGAACTACCACGATCTAGCTCTTTACAAGAATCACTTTTCAGCAAAATTGAAAGTACAATTATTGAACACACAACTCGACATGTTCGTGTTAACATTTGATACCCTCTCGCCTTCACTCGCACGCATCGGGAAATTACTCAATATTTCGTCGGGAACGTCAAATCTAAAATCAGCCAAACTGAAGTCTATTAAATCCTTACATTCTTCTTTCAAATCACTGTTCGCCCTCTCTGTTATATTCCTTGGAGGTCCTAAAATAGTACTCACACGCTTTTCTTGCTCTTCGTTTTTTTGGTGCCCTCGTGTTTTATATCTGATAAAACACTGCTGCTCGTGTTTTAAATAGTACATAAAAAGTTCCAAGCAAACTAAAATAATAAAAAACTTTTAGGAAATTAAATAAAAGAAAAACGTTCGTTAAGACCAAGAGGATGTGTGGTGCCAAGTTTAAAAATGAGACGCTTCTCTTGCCGCTTGCGGTTATCGTTGCCACCGGAAATGGGAAGGATGGCACAGACTTTCATGTCTGAAACCAAATGGTTGGAGCTGTTGAAATGGCGGGCTACAGGTTTGTCACCATCATTGATCCTCACGGAACGAAGATGTTCAGCAAACCTGTCTGAAAGGCGTCGCCCAGTTTCACCGATGTAGATTTTAGGGCATTTATCGCAAGAAATGCAATAAATTATGTTGGTGGACGTGCATGAAAAAGCATGACGGATTGTGTGGTCGAATTTGGGGGCAGTAATAACTGTAGTGGGATTGAGAAAAGGGCATGTGTTACAGCGGGAACGGCCGCAAGAAAATGAGGTATTTTGTTTAAAGGCACTCTGTACTAAGGAGTCACGAATGTTTTTATTACGGCGAAAAGATACCAAAGGGTTGTCGGTGAAAATGGCTGACGTCTCAGGATCATTTTGTAAAATGTAAAATTCCGATTAATAATATTTTTAACTTTAAAATTGAAAGGATGAAATGTTAGAACTAAAGGAATTTTATTGTTTGAAACTCGTTCCAAAGATGGTTCAAGGGCGTCTAAACGGGGAACGAGAAAAGCTATGCTAACTTATTTGTTGGTTATGTTGAAAAACAGATCTTTGAACAATACATGGGTCCCTTGCCTGATTTTTTCGGCAGATTTATCGATGACTGTTTAGGAACAGCGTCGTGTTCACGTGTCCTTTTAGAGCAGTTCATCAACTTTGTTGATGATTTTCATCCTGCTCTGAAGTTCACGTGGGAAATCAGCGAGACCTCTGTGTCGTTCCTTGATATTTTAATTTCGATTAATGCTGATTCGCTGAAAACGTCGGTCTCGTACAAGCCTACTGACTCCCATAGTTATCTTCTATTTTCATCCTCTCATCCCAACCACACTAAGCAATCCATCCCTTACTCTCAATTCTTGCGTCTTCGCCGCTTATGTAGCGACGACCAAGATTTTCAAGCCAAATCAATGGAAATGAGATCTTTTTTTGTCCAACGTGGTTACCCTACAAACCTTTTAGACCTCGCCGTTCAGAAAGCTTTTCTCGTCCCCCGTTTAGACGCCCTTGAACCATCTTTGGAACGAATTTCAAACAATAAAATTCCTTTAGTTCTAACATTTCATCCTTTCAATTTTAAAGTTAAAAATATTATTAATCGGAATTTTCACATTTTACAAAATGATCCTGAGACGTCAGCCATTTTCACCGACAACCCTTTGGTATCTTTTCGCGGTAATAAAAACATTCGTGACTCCTTAGTATATAGTGCCCTTAAACAAAATACCTCGGCACCAGCGGGAACATTTTCTTGCGGCCGTTCCCGCTGTAACACATGCCCTTTTCTCAATCCCACTACAGTTATTACTGCCCCCAAATTCGACCACACAATCCGTCATGCTTTTTCATGCACGTCCACCAATATAATTTATTGCATTTCTTGCGATAAATGCCTTAAAATCTACATCGGTGAAACTGGGCGACGCCTTTCAGACAGGTTTGCTGAACATCATCGTTCCGTGAGGATCAATGATGGTGACAAACCTGTAGCCCGCCATTTCAACAGCTCCAACCATTTGGTTTCAGACATGAAAGTCTGTGCCATCGTTCCCATCTCCGGTGGCAACGATAACCGCAAGTGGCAAGAGAAGCGTCTCCTTTTTAAACTTGGCACCACACATCCTCTTGGTCTTAACGAACGTTTTTCTTTTATTTAATTTCCTAAAAGTTTTTTATTATTTTAGTTTGCTTGGAACTTTTTATTATTAGCTTATGCACTTTCATTCCTTTTCAAGTCTTTGTTTCTATTATCGCCTAATCCCCTTGAATATTGGACCTGTCATTTCTCCCACCCCCTCAGTCTGCTTATTGATCGACTTTAAAAATAGCAAATGATTTAACTTTTCCCATCTCATTAATTATTAGTTAGTTTATTTCCCGTGCATTTGATTGGCTACTTTCTACCTGTGACACCCTTTTGGCATTATATAAGCCCTATTTATTTTATTTCATCTCGTCTTACTCTGATGAAGGGCTCCGCTCGAAACGTCAGTATCTCGTCACTAAATTCTTGGCAGTTTACCACCTTTTCACTTTGCTATATATATATATATATATATATATATATATATATATATATATATATATATATATATATATATATATATATATATATATATATATATAAATATATATATATATATATATATATAGAAAGCTTACATAGTCATTGTTCTTGTAAAATATTTTGGTATCTACCATATTCTATCCTTAGCTTATGGTTGTTTTCAAAGTATTTTTAATATGAGAATTACCACGAATTACAAAGTAAAAACTACATAAAAACCGAAAATGAGAGTAAAAAATATGTTTGCATCAGGGGCTGATTTTATTCTGAACAATGGTTACTTATGCAGTCGTTAGAGGGTTTTCCTTTGATTTATATTTTTAATTATAGTCATGAGTCATGACGTATTCTTATAAATGGTATTCTGTTTTGAATATGCAATAAAAAGATAATTTGGGAGAGTTTTTGTTTCGAAAATGTTATATACTTTTCTCCTTTTTTTCTCGCAAGCGAGGGTCCTTTTGATACATCATTCCTTACATGGCAGTTTCGGTATATAGTACGAAGCAAATTTGGACATGATGGACATTTTGGCGCAATTGGAAGAATTGATAATTAATCTATTCGCTTCTTTACGGTACTGCAATAAACCCGCGTACATATTGCTTTCAAGTAAGTTTATAGCGTGCGAAGGCCAACTCCTTTTCACTGTTTTATCGGTGAGCAATTTAAAGTTAATTTTGTACGTACGAGTTCAAATTTGACAGTTGTAAATTCAAATCAGTTGAAGGACAAACCTGTAAGTGTTTTCGCTTTTTAAAAGATATTTAATAGCAATCAGTTACAAAGATATTTTTGTACTTATGTCCAAGTCTGATGTTCAAGCTTTCATTTGATGTATCTCATGAGTTGGTAGAGTTAGTGTTTCAAAAAATATTGTCGTTGGAATATATTAAAATCAGTTTATATATTTTGTATATCACGAACGAAAAGTCGAAAGCGATAAAAAAGCAAAAACAATTATGCAGATTTCAAAAGAAATGGGTGTTACTATAATGCGAAATAACAAAATTACAGAAATGTTTTTTCTGAGTACAACTTCTTTTGTGCCTGTTGTAAAATGTTCACAAGAAACTATAAATACGTGTATGCAACAACCCCTGGGTGGCTGGCAAATGGTCTTTACTTTTGCCGACTTAACTGGGATAATATAGGTATCATGTTTTTACGGTCGACTGAAATGCTTTGCGACACCCGCATATCACATTTCATACTTTAAATTTCGGTATAAGTATAGGTAATCGTATGATAGCGAGTGCAATTAAGGATTTTACACCACAAGTGATATTTGAAAATTGTGCGAAAATTGCAATTTGGCACAATTTTCAAATATCACGAGTAGTGTGTAAATCCTTAATTGCACGAGACAAATCATACGATTACTCATTTATTATATGAATGACAAAATTACGACACGTACGCTTCATCGTCTTCTCTTTAAAAACGTCTTATTTCATTAGTTGACAACAAACCTTTTCACTCTTGGTGTTCTTTATACTCATTTCAAAATATTTACATGGAATTTTTAATTCATAGTGTACCACAAGTCGAAAACTTTCCATTGCAGAATAGGCCACCATTTTGAATTTTATTGTCAAACTTGTTTCCAGTGTCTTCTCTCTTTTCATTTATTGCACTCGAGTGCAATAAATGATTTTATTGCACTCCTCTCAGCCAATCAGAATCCAGTAATTTTGTCATGTATATAATAAAAATGTTTATTTATTAATCAGTCTTGTTTACTTTGCCGCCTACCCTGAAGATCGTAAACTTCTACTCGTTTTCACTTTCGAACTTCAAAAGATTGATATTTGTTTTTGCTATTTACAAAGTTAACTTAAAATCATTTTATTCATCACATTGGCAAGTCGAACCTTAATGGAAGAAATGTGAGTTTCATCGTAGAAACTTTCCCAACTGGCGACGCTTTGTCGCTTCCAAGGCGTATATATATATATATATATATGAAGATAAAACTCAAATAATTGATCACAGAAAAAGATGTTAGTTGTTTATATATAAAATGTACGAAAAGTCTGTATTACTAAGTTTCTGTCTACTAAGACTGAGGCTTTTCTCCGATTTTTCTCGGTGTGTAATATAAATGGACTATTATAGTCAGGGTATGCTAGGATTGAATTGGTCAGGTTGTCAATTAATTTGTTCAAGGCTTCGTCGCGTTCGATCGTCATTCCAAGATACAGTTTTTCTAGAAGGGACTTGTGTTTTCATTCCACCTTTCTTGGCTGTTGTTTGGTTGTCATCGCTTGTTTTCTTGAGCAAGTCGAATAATGGATTGACTATTCTTGATAAATCCGGAATGTACCTACGGTAATAGCCCAGTAGTCCTAGAAGGCGACGCACTTCACCCACGGACTGAGGTCGCTTCTCCTTTAGTGATAGTATCGCCCTGGTGTTGGCGGTGTCCATTCGATAACCGTCGTCAGAAACAATGCGTCGAAGGTAGTGCACTTCTCGCTTAAACAGTTTACACTTTCTTGCTTTCAACTTCACTCCGTATTCATGGAGGCGTCTGATTACTGTCCGCAAGTGTTCTATATGTTTCACGAAAGTTGCAATAAACACCATCCAAGTAAGGCACACATATGTCATCCCGGAGCCCTTCAAGGCAGCTTTCCATGAAGCGTTGGAACTCGGCAGGGGCATTTTTCAACCCAAAGGGAATGCGGACCCATTCGTAAAGCCCCCAAGGTGTTACAAAAGCAGTTTTATGTTGGCTGTCCTTATCAATGAAACCTTGGTGGTATGCTTTGCCTTGATCCAACAATGAAAACCATTTATTTCCTCCTACATTTTCCAGCGTAGTTTGGACACGAGGCAATGGGTGACGGTCGGTCAACGTTCTCTTGTTCAATTCTCGGTAATCTACACATGGTCGTAGGGAGCAATCCTTTTTTCTGACACATACCACAGGTGATGAGTAAGCTGATTTTGACTTCCGTACCATTGTCTGTTCAGGAGGTCCTCTATATATCACTTCCGGATATAGAGGCTTAGGGATGGATGTGTAATTTCTTTGAACAGGATTGTCGTCAGTCATGTTGACTTTCATTTGCAGTTCATCGATACACCCAATATCCGCATCGCTGGTAGAAAAACAATCAGCTTCTGCCATTAGCATCTGTTTAACCATCGTCATCTGTTCTTCATCCAAACCGGTCCAAGTCTAGTTCTGCCATCCACGAGTCAGTTTGATTATTCCTGTCACACTTATTGGTTTGGTTGGTCGGCTTCCTTTCATGGACATGCTGCGTGGGCTGACTTGTCATTGTGTCACTTACTGTGTACCAACTGTAATCGTCCGAGGACAGTTCTGTTTGGCAAGATGATGTTGTGGTCAGTGGTATTGCTAACTTGAATGTTCACCTTTGAGCAGCTTCTTCCGTTGACCCAAACCAAGGTTTCTGGTACTTCTAAACCAGTCCACGATTGTTCAGGATCAGACTCGAACAATACTGGTATCCTGTTAAACTTGTTACACCTAGTATTTGCTCTGCACGTCACAGTCACAGTTTCCGCTTTGGGAATTAGTACATCCCGCTTGGTTGTCTTGACTGCACATAGTTCACTCGATGTGGTTGACTGTACGAATTGTATCAATGCTACGAGATTTTCTTCCGTGACAGTAGACAAGTTTGCTTTCAAGGATGAAATAGTTGAGACCATTCGTGTAGTAACGTTCCAAAATCTCCTCAATCACATTGTAGTCAATAATTGGATTATCAATAGCATCTTGAGAGATGACCAGAGGGACGGCGATTTCATTCTCCTTGTTGGAATCTCCAAGTTTGAACTTGACTTCTACCCATCCTACATATGGGATTGCTGTACCGTTCGCAGCCTTTAGGTCAAGGTTCGTACTTCCAGTAGTTCGTGTAAGGGACGAATATCGGGGTCTTCCAAATTCTTCTTTACCCACTCTTGTGATGCCATGGAGACCTGGGCTCCAGTATCCCACAATGCAGTTGTCGGTACACCGTCCATCTTGCACTTTACTAAACACTTTTTACCAACCAGTTTTGCCACTATGTTGTGTTGTATGGAAGTGAGATGGCTGACATACTGTCCACTTTCGAGCCACTCTCTCTCATTTCGTAACTCTCTGGTTTGTGTTTCTTCCAATCATTCTTTTGCCATTTTCTTGAACAGTAGTAGATTATCTTGCAATCTGAACATCTGTATAATGGTATATCTATTAATTTCTTGTCGCAATTTGCGCACGCATGGGACTGGCTCGGCGTGTCGAAGGCTACCTCCTTCTCAGAGACAGCCTTTCCTCGTTTCCCGACTTGCGACGGCAGTCTCTTGCAAAATGTTCTGGCGACCCGCATATGTAGCAATGATCACAGTTGGCTTTGTTTTTCCTTTGGCACGATGAGCAGCTTTGGTTTCTTCTGGGCCTCTGGCTCTTTACAACTGGATACTTGTATCTGTGCTCTGGGCGATCTCCTTGCGGATTTTGTACGGTCTGCTGTATCCATTGACTTCTTGATACTTGCCAAATCGGATTGTACTGCTTCGAGTGTAGTCATTAATTTATCTTGCTTCTCATGTGTTTCTTTTCTTTGGTTGTTGCAAAACATTCGCCACGTTTTCCGGGAAGACGCTGCTAATTTGGTGCTTCTTTCGGTTTCTTCGGAAACTGCCTCGCCGAGTTTTCTGATAAGTTCCTCATCGCTGACGACTGATTTCTTAAGGAGAGCGGGTCTTATCTTTGCACGCACAGCTTCATTTTGTATCCCAGTCTCCAGTGTTCGCAAGAACACGGTTTGAACTACTGTAACTCAGCGGAGTATTTCACTACGTCAACCATTACCCAGGAGGAGAAAAGTGTTGTCGCAGGTCCAAAGCCCGTATAAGGAAATCTTCTGGTGATCGACTCGTTGGATCCTTGGCATAAAATAGTAAGTTCCTGGTATAGTTCAGTTCCATTCTTTTGTTTGTAATGGGCCTTCAATATTTGAAGTAGTTTTGGTAGAGTTGATTCTGTCATCATTTCCAAGTAGGACCTCAACTTCAATGTTGGACTAATAGAACGAATGACCGCTTCTAAAATCTCACTTGTACTGTGGCCTTTTGTTTTTCCCGAGTCGATTTTATCGAGTCATATAGACTCACAAACGAAAGTCTGTCCTTTTGTGTTTCGGGCCCAACTACACCAGATATCTTAAAGTCTTTACGGTTGGTTGTTAGTACTACGTTGGACTTACTTTGACCTTGGTTGCTTGATCCTGCATCTTGTGTGGTTACTTGTGTACCGGGTTGTTCATTTCCCACTTGTTCCGTATTACTGGTATCTGGACTTGGCGGTACTTTATCTGGGGGCAGTCCCTTCTCGATCAGTTGCTTTAAATCATCCAGGTGCTTGGTTTTATCGTCAGTCGTTTCGAGTGTTTCGATATCGTCGATTGTTTTGCGAATTAGTTTCGATAAACTTCGCTTGGTTTTATTTAAAACATCTGCTTCTTGTATTTTCAAATCTCCAGCTAATGTTATAAGTTTTTCAATCGACAGGGACAGTACCCTTTCCTCAACTTAGAGCTGAAGTTCTTCCATGGTCGAGTTCATGTCGACTACATCACCAGCTTGAACTTGAGCCATAATTTTTGTCTGCCACTCACTTATAGTTATTTCGGTAACGAAACAGTTCTGTACTTACATCAGAGTTTCTCCGAAGGCTCCAAATTGTGTTACCCGATTTAACCCTTTTGAGTGACAACAAACAATTCCTTTAACAACTCGTCTTATATTTTAATCACTCGTATTTTACAGGGATGTTTAACGAACAATATGTTTTTCTTATTTTTGTCCCCCGGCAGTCCGGGGAAAGTACTACGTGATGTTCACGTGCGCCACACATGAGAACCGCTTACAGTTAGTTTTGGCGTCTCACACAGTCATTACCTCGTTCTTTAAAAAATCCGCTTTCGAGTGCGAAGCCGACCAAAAACAACCGGCTAGGCAGCGTGCAAGCCTAAGGAGATTGCTCAGTTTTATGGTGATCAGGAATAGCTAAATAGCCTTAGATAGCTAAACTTCATAGTAACCTTTATTATATCCCGAAGTGGTTTTCTCGTGTTATGATTAGTAAATTTGCAGTCAATGACTTGCGGTAAGAGGTATGGATACATTTTTATTTTCCACATTTTCAAAACCTATACAAAAAAATTCGCAAACTCGAACGCCGCTTAAAAAGGCGCTTATTTCGAACTTTTTCTGCTCCAACTCACCGAATAAATTATCGGCACAATTTATGTCGCGTGCCAATATCGGCTATTTCAGATCGTCCCGCTATTTCCAACATCCCGCCATTCTGATTTCTGAACGTCTTTTTCGGTGCCTTAGTGAGACCCAATTTTTAAATAAAGCAAAACAATTTGATTTTATACATGTGACGCTTTATGCGTCTTTTTTCCCTGTCATCAAATTTTCGGGGGGCCCCTTCTGTCGGGGGGCCCGTAACCTATACAGCGTGTATAAAAAAAAACTGAACCCTTAGAAAACGGTCTTATACTCCTGGGAAATTAAAAACACGGTCTTAACACACCTGGGAAATTCAGATAACTTGTAATTGTATGAAGGAGCATAACTGCAAAGAAACATGTTAAAGATATTAACGTTTCTTAGCAGTTATGCTCCTTCATACGTTTACAAGTTATCTTAATTTCCCAGGTGTATTAAGACCGTGTTTTTAATTTCCCAGGAGTATAAGACCGTTTTCTAAGGGTTCAGTTTTTTTTGATACACACTGTTGCATTTAGTGCATTCCTAACACATATACAGTGTGTATCAAAAAAACGAAACCGGCATAAAATTAACTAGTATTCTTTTGAAACAACCTATTGTGGTAGTTTGAAAAGTCCTAGACACCTCTCAGCCACGGATGCGTAAAAAACATGGTTTTATACACCTTAAGATAACTTTAAATTATGCATGGTGAAAGTATTTAAAAGCTTTTTCTCTTCCTATGGCTCAGATGTGTCTAGGGCTTTCAGTAGGTTGTTTTAAAAGAATACTGCGTAGACAGTGTTTTGGATATATAGCAACGATGAAGGGCTCCGCTCGAAACGTCAGTATTTCGTTACTAAAAATCTTAGCAGTTTACCACCTTTTCACTTTGCTAATAAATTAATACCGGTTTCGTTTCTTATACACACTGTACTGTACATGTAAAATTGATAGCAATATACAAAAAGCGTAGAGGGCTGAGGGCTCAACATCCGGGCAAAACATCATTGTTTCTATCAGGTTTGTCGATTAAAAAATTAATGAATATCAATTTCAAAACACGTGAAAATCTAAAAATCTCAAGAAATTATCATGTACAGAATCCCTTTAACTACACTACAAACTAAGGTACTGTGTAGATTATCTAGTGGGGAACTGTGTAGATTATCTAGTGGACAATGTCCTCAGAGAAAAGTTCATGTTCAGTGACTTCAGTCCTTAGTTATTCGTGCTATACAGTTAGATCGGCTTGTTCAACATGAAGATGTACACTTTACGACATCAATATATTAATAATTACATGGTTTTAAAGTTGTAACTCAACAGTCTGGGTTTCTCGACCAACTTCACTTTGTTTCAATGCAACGAACCACGAAGTTTTAACTTCAAGTGGCGGCCAAGGCATGCCTCCAAATGGTTTTCAATGCTGGCTGTCTATTTTCGTTCTCTACGAGCTAATAATACAAAACAAAGATATATCATTGAGGATTAATTCAAACACTTTACCAACGAATGGTGGTACTGAGTGGCTTTTATTGACGCCTAACCTTTGCAGTATAGTAGAATAACATAGCAGTATAGTGTAATAAAAGTTTACTAATTATTGTTTACTGTTCATTAGGGTGATCCTTATTTTTTTATTTTTTTATTTTGTATAGTCTCACCCTCTTAAATGGTTCTAATTGGGTTAAAAATGCTGTGTGTAAAATTGTATTAAAAACTATTGATATTTAGGGGTAGCTCAAGGACCCTGATATTTTTACTATAGTAACCCTATGAGAAAAATCAGCCAAATTGTCCAATATCCTATAAGTCCTCAGGGGAGTGTAGGATTGGTCTAAAAAGCCATTAGTGAGTAGTTTAGACCTGGTTTCCTATTTGACTTTAAGACAAACTTATAGCCAAAAATGTATGGTTTCCGAGATATAGGGCTCCAAACATTTTTAACCAATGAGAATTTTAAGAAAAATCTCCTTAAGAAACCATCAAGCTATATGCAGACTCGAGTAATGATTTATTACTTACAATATGTATCGCTTCGTAATACTGAAAACATTTCTGTGTTGACAGTTTGAGAACATGCAAATACAGGTTTAATAAAAATTTAAAAACTGGGTATTTCAAAAAAAAGTTTCATAAGCACTTTATTTAACAATGTGATTATGAACTCGAAATTTCTATATGTTTCCGTAGAAACTAATTCATGTTATTAATATCACGTTATCTCTTCAAAATTATTACAAAAAACGAGCCATAAACATTGTTTTATGCGAACAACTTGGCGTATCACTCGCCGCTACTCAACATCTGTTGGCCATCAGATTACAGCAATGTCAGCAATTAAATTGAACTACAAATAAGTTTCTACTCATTAAAGATAGAATAACATGTGACAACGTTGTGTTTTGTATTACTTACGGCGGTTGAACGTGTAACTCATGTTCTTTCTGTACTTAGAAAACGCGTCGTTGATATCTATACCAATACCCTTAACAATACACAAGAAGAATATGTTACTTATTGAAGGGTAACAGTTTTAAAACTATAGTCTATAAAATCAGTTGATTCTTACGCAAACTATAATTGCATGACCATGAAAAGAATTTATAAAAAGTGTTTTTGTTACGCTTTTCTTAAGTCTCACAACATCCCGCGTGTTTATATCGAGCTCATGGTATGATTGTCATGTATATAATATATAAATATATAATATATATGTTATTTACCGGCTGAGAGGTCCGTATTTTGAAATACTTCCCGAGGTCTCAAAAACGGCCCGAGGGACGTTTTTGAAACCAAGGGAAATATTTCTCAATACGAACTGACCAAAACGGTAAATTATTTATTTATTTTTTCCTTAATATCCTGGCTCGCTTTTTGGTCGTCATCAGTATGTTTAGAAAAAAGTCTGTGCTTTTACCTTCGTCAAAGGAAATTGAGAGTTAAGTCTCTTTTATATATTTAATCTCGTTTGAGTTCATTTTCAAATGTTTTCAGAATATCTTACAGCTTATAAAACGCATTTAAAACTGAAATTATGTCGAGCGGTCCGTATGGGCTCATACGGACCGCTCGTTAGCCAATCAGAAAGCAGGATTTGGTAGGATACGGACGGGAAAAAATAAATATAAGTACAACAGGCTTTCTGTTCAGAAAGGCCGGCGATATTTTCACATCAATATCATGGCTATTTCATCGATTTTAACATAATATACAGAACATTACATGACCATTTGGAGAATTCTATCTTCTCGTCTTGATAATGTTTCTCACTCATGAGTGATTTTACCAACCGTCGAAGATAAAACTCTTATTTCCGCGCTGTCATGCAATAATATCCTTTATGTATTTGTTACCTTATACATGTCTTGTTTGTCCCGGATATCCCCTTGTTTAATGGGATCTTGGATACCTTGTTCCGCTTTCCCTAAACCGGCTCCTTCCCAACCTAGGAAAATAAACAGAAGTTGCGCATAAATTAATATTCAAACAGATTAACGATATGCCCCCCCCCCGTCTGTAATCCTATAGAAAATCGCTCTGTTTGATTGGCTAGATTGTACACTCGCAGTTGAGGTGACCGTGAGGTGATCTTTTTTAGTATCCGCGAGATGTTGGACAAAATGAGAGATTGTTACGATCGGACATGCCTGTATGATGAAATACATCCTAACCCTAACTCCCCGCCTAATGGGTATTCTAACCCCGCCTAATGGTTTTCTAATACTAACCTTAATAGTTAATACTAATAAAAGGATCGTCCAGAAGACGACTCAGACCTAGTACCTCACGGTCACCTCAACTAGCCACGACCTTGAGTAACGAGAACACGAAGCTCGCAAGCTAAATCCTCCCCGGCAAACATTTTAAATTATATGTTCTAAGAATTTATGGTGTAGGAAAATTTCGAGTGTTGGAATACATACATTATAAGACCAAACCGGGACCAGTTGCGAAAAATGCAACATCCAGGCCTTCCGGCTGGAATTGAACCCGCGACTCTGCGATTGCTAGTGCAGTGCTCTGACCACTGAGCTACGAAAGCCATTGCCGAGAGCCTGGTCATGAGTTCTGTATATATGGTGGTGGTAATGCCGGGATAAGATTTTGGGTATATTACAAGTAATATTTGGCATTATTGCGATGAAAAATTGTGTTGCTATCTTATTCCAGAAAATCAAAGTACAACACCAAATAAATACACTCATTTAATATTAAAATAAAATAATAAATTTAATGTTGCACACTTTAATGGAGGCCATGCCAAATTGTCAAATTTGAGAAAATAAACTCAAAGTTTGGCAACCTTAAATTTATTATTTAAATTTTCATCGCAGGTAGTACAATAAGTCTTGTTCAGGGAACAAAATTTAAATAATTTTCCAAACTACATTGGTGAGTAAGGACTGAAATGTTACCCTCATCAAACTAAATTATCATTCAATTTATTTTTCTCTTGATTATGATTGGCTACGTCAGATGCAAATAACTGCGCACAAATAACAAGCTGCACATGCGCATTGCTGAACAATGTTGCTCTGCTGCAAAAATATTCTACTCATGCGCGTTAACGCTATCGACAACTGTAAACATGGCTCGTTTGTCGAGATGTCGAAAAACGACTTGTCGTGTTTACTGGAACAAAAAATGCCGAAAACACGAAAAAGGCAACTAAAATGGCCCTCAATGTATTTCGCCAATACATAAATGAAAGAAAATTGGAAGATGATGAGCTAGTGTTATCGAAAGTCAAGCTTGCAGCTGTTAAGAAATTTCTACGGACTTATACCTATCGAAAAATTGGAACTGGACAATTTTCAAAAAAAATACTGGCTAGAAAAAATAAATTGAATGATAAAACGATTATTGAACTCGGTTATCGCAAAATATCGTGATTTGTCAGTGGTTCGCAGATCAATAATTGAATAATTTATCTGCTTGCCATATTTTGCTCAATCTCGTCCAATAATTGTTAATTATTTTGCTTTTAAGATCTTGAAAAAGATATTCGTTACTCAAATACTCACCCATTCTCTTTAGAAGTTTGTGACCAACATTGGTTTCATCGATTCTATTATTAAGTGACTGTTCGAGATATGCACCACTACAAATACAAATACTTAATGAGTTTACATATGATTTACTTTACAATTATATATTTTTGTAATCAATTACAAAAATTATCAATGGCAACGAACAATTAGTTTTCTCAATAACTTTATTGCAATTACCATTCGAGTGATCTGACGGTGAAAAAAGGATTGGTACTAGCACTAAAATAACGGCTGATGTTTCATCAAAATCACAAATTCAAAACATAGTCATAACCCAAAACCTACGAGTATGATTTATTCAGAGTCGATCACGCAGGATAAGTTGCCCTAATTTATCCTTCAGTTTATCAGTCTTAGGTGAACGGCAAACCCAACCCTAACTCTTACGACCAATAGAATACATTTGGTAATGCATGCATTTTTTGAAACTTTTTGAGATTATTTCAATAACTTTATTGCAATTGACCGTGAGAAAAAAGGACTGGTACTATTGGCAAAATAATAGTGCATTTGTGGATCTTTAAAAAACTTTTTGAAAGTTTGTAGTATTATTTCTTACTATGACGAGTATACTCTGCATTAATTTAGGAGCACCATCGTTAATATTTCGAGAGATATTTTAAAATTCAAAAATGGATTTCTATTCTGCTGTCACTTCCAGTCTTTTACCTCACGGTCAGATCATGTGGATCTGAAATGCGATGAACAAAATAGTGGATCTCCCTAGCACAGGGTTGAGGTACTGCTCTACGAGGTACGATTGTAGACACTGGCCTACCTTGGCCTGCTAGTATAGTACGCCACATATATGTGGCGCCGCCTCAAGATTCCAGGCGAGATTAGGGACTAGTCATAAATTACCAGGGGGAGGGGGTGGAGGTTCGAAGTAAAAAGTTTAAAAAAAATTGACCTCCCGCGACGATGAGCAATAGCCAAAAATATCATGACCCCTCCCCATGCACAAAATAGCTCCTAAAATAGACGTTCATACTGAAGCATATCTGTCAAAAATACACTGGTTAATTTTGCTCAAAAATTTTTAAAATGTATGTAAAATGACATTTGACTTTAGGATATATAAAACATGTGTTGTTTTATGTATTTTATGAATAAATTCATATATGTTACTATTATACTATTTTATACTTTTTATATTATACTTTTTATTATCTTTTATTTTACAATAATCACTGTGATCTGTTTGGAATTTTGAGTAATGTGAAACTATCATAGAGTGTGAGCTTAAATTTATGACCCTCTCTTTTGAGGGGCTGAAAAAGTTATGACCCTCCCACTTTCTCGACCCTCCCACTTTCTCCCCCCTCCCCCCCCCCCCCCCCCCCCCCCATTGGTAATTTATGACCAGTCCCTTAGGAAGACACTTTAGGAAGGATTACGTAAAAATAAATATTTTAGCGGTTAACTCAACCTAAAATTCACAATAATCTGGGAACACAGGTGATGAGTAGACGCATAAAAAACACAATTTAAAGCAAGAGTCTATGCTCTATTTTCCTTATTTGGTTATAATTATGACTCTGATTACTCCGCGATATATACCCAGAGGTTTATCGCCCGAGGTTTATCTCCATCAGTTGAGAACTCGTGCTTTTTAAAAACGTCCTTTTTACCAAACTTAATCTTTTTGAACTGAGGGAAGGAGAAACAATAAATTGTCATGTCAATCAGTTGGGTTTTCCGTTCACCTAAGAGTGATAAACTGATAGGCAATCGAGTCTATGGCTCGGAACAACAGTCTTCACTTGATCACTCTAGATTGGAGTGTTGAAATGTAGGTTACGTTACATTCAATAACTTTTTAAGCAAGAGTAGCACCAAGTCTCGTATTCATGCACCTGGCTAAGCTATATAATCGTCAGAATTTTGTCACTTAACCATGCAAATAACCACAAAGATCCTAACCCTAACGCCCGACTGTATTTTCAACATCACTAATCCCCAGCCATCGACTCCCCTACTTGAATGGTTAATTGGTAGACTCATGAGAGAGACAAAGCATGTGGGACTAGTAACATATGCGCTATCTATGGTTATTTGCATGGTTAAGTGACAAAATTAATATTATGACAATTATATACCTCCCTGGCTACGTTGGGAAGTTGACGGTACCGAAAAAGATGGCGGCTGTACATTTTACCAGAATGCTTTGCGACCTTAAATCACCTGTAATAACAGCTAAACATTGTTGACCTTGTAAACATGAATTAAATACTTAAAAACGTCCTTTTCACCAAACTTAATCTTTTTGAAACTCTATCTTCTGCTATTTCTACGACATTCAATGTTTACTGCGCGCAAGGAATTATGGTTAAAAGTACCAGTCGTCATCTTTTTCGGTACCGTCAATTGTGATATCGTGTATATTACGTACGCAAAATTAGGTGGTGTAGGACTTCGACGTCGGGCCGACGGCGAGGACCGTTCACGTGAACCAGACCTGGAAACAACAGAAGAATGCAATGAATTCTTACAACATTTATAGAAACACAAGGTGAATCAATGATCCCATGTGACCATGCACAATTTATTTGATTGGAGCAATATCTATAAATTTTACCTTCGACGTCTAGGGGAAGAATGCAATGAATTCTTACAACATTTAGAGAAACACAAGGTGAATCAATGATCCCATGTGACCATGCACAATTTATTTGATTGGAGCAATATCTATAAATTTTACCTTCGACGTCTGGGGGATCGACTTCTTGACCTCGATCTTGATTTTGACCTTGATTTCGATTTCGACCTACAATATTAAAAATTAATAGACTATTTTGTATGTTGGTGAATGTTGTAGCTTGGTGATATACTTATCAATGCGCCTCAAGCATCCAATCTCAGAAAATGTGGAATCGAATGGTTATAGCGTCTGACCGACAATCACAAGGTTACGGGTTATATTTTGTGAGAGTAAAGGCTCGAGCGCATACATATTCATATAATAGTTTACAAAAAACACTTTGCAAATTAAACTAACCTTCGTCGTGGAGGAGATCTTGATCTCGACCTTGATCTATAAAAAATAAATAAAAACGATCTATATTCTAAAAATAATTTTCTTTAACATTTTGTAAAGGTTTATTCAAATGTTGTAAAGCCATGGGCAAATTTAAGAGTTTTAGCCAATGAACAATGCCTAAATTTCTTCGATTGAAACACTGAAATCTGGCCTTGAAAACGACTTTGGCAAGTTTTTCGCCTGCTAAAAGCAATTGTAGTTTAGCCTGTTAAAAGCAATTGTAGTTCAGCCTGTTAAAAGCAATCGTAGTTTAGCCTGTTAAAAGCAATTGTACAGTAGTTTAGCCTGTTAAAAGCAATTGTACAGTAGTTTAGCCTGTTAAAAGCAATTGTACAGTAGTTTAGCCTGTTAAAAGCAATTGTACAGTAGTTTAGCCTGTTAAAAGCAATTGTACAGTAGTTTAGCCTGTTAAAATCAATTGTACAGTAGTTTAGCCTGTTAAAAGCAATTGTACAGTAGTTTAGCCTGTTAAAATCAATTGTACAGTAGTTTAGCCTGTTAAAAGCAATTGTACAGTAGTTTAGCCTGTTAAAAGCAATTGTACAGTAGTTTAGCCTGTTAAAATCAATTGTACAGTAGTTTAGCCTGTTAAAAGCAATTGTAGTTTAGCCTGTTAAAAGCAATCGTAGTTTAGCCTGTTAAAATCAATTGTTTAGCCTGTTAAAAGCAATTGTAGTTTAGCCTGTTAAAAGCAATTGTAGTTTAGCCTATTAAAAGCAATCGTAGTTTAGCCTGTTAAAAGCAATCGTAGTTTAGCCCGTTGAAAGCAATTATAGTTTAGTCTGTTAAAAGCAATCGTAGTTTAGCCTGTTGAAAGCAATGATTTAGCCTGTTAAAAGCAATCGTAGTTTAGCCTGTTGAAATCAATTATAGTTTAGCCTGTTAAAAGTAATCATAGTTTAGTCTGTTAAAAGTAATCGTAGTTTAGCCTGTTGAAAGCAATGATTTAGCCTGTTAAAAGCAATCGTAGTTTAGCCTGTTGAAATCAATTATAGTTTAGCCTGTTAAAAGTAATCATAGTTTAGCCTGTTAAAAGCAATCGTAGTTTAGTCTGTTAAAAGTAATCGTAGTTTAGCCTGTTAAAATCAATCGTAGTTTAGCCTGTTAAAAGCAATCGTAGTTTAGCCTGTCAAAAGTAATCATAGTTTAGTCTGTTAAAAGCAATCGTAGTTTAGCCTGTTAAAAGCAATCGTAGTTTAGCCTGTTAAAAGTAATCATAGTTTAGCCTGTTAAAAACAATCGTAGTTTAGCCTGTTAAAAGCAATAGTAGTTTAGCCTGTTAAAATCAATTGTAGTTTAGTCTGTTAAAAGCAATAGTAGTTTAGCCTGTTAAAAGCAATAGTAGTTTAGCCTGTTAAAAACAATCGTAGTTTAGCCTGTTAAAAGCAATCGTAGTTAAGCCTGTTAAAAGCAATCGTAGTTTAGCCTGTTAAAAGCAATCGTAGTTTAGCCTGTTAAAAGCAATAGTAGTTTAGCCTGTTAAAAGCAATAGTAGTTTAGCCTGTTAAAAGCAATAGTAGTTTAGCCTGTTAAAATCAATTGTAGTTTAGCCTGTTAAAAGCAATCGTAGTTTAGCCTGTTAAAAACAATCGTAGTTTAGCCTGTTAAAAGCAATCGTAGTTAAGCCTGTTAAAAGCAATCGTAGTTTAGCCTGTTAAAAGCAATAGTAGTTTAGCCTGTTAAAAACAATCGTAGTTTAGCCTGTTAAAAACAATTGTAGTTTAGCCTGTTAAAAGCAATAGTAGTTTAGTCTGTTAAAAGCAATAGTAGTTTAGCCTGTTAAAAGCAATAGTAGTTTAGTCTGTTAAAAACAATCGTAGTTTAGCCTGTTAAAAGCAATCGTAGTTTAGCCTGTTAAAAACAATCGTAGTTTAGCCTGTTAAAAGCAATTGTAGTTTAGCCTATTAAAAGCAATCGTAGTTTAGCCTGTTGAAAGCAATGATTTAGCCTGTTAAAAGCAATCGTAGTTTAGCCTGTTGAAATCAATTATAGTTTAGCCTGTTAAAAGTAATCATAGTTTAGTCTGTTAAAAACAATCGTAGTTTAGCCTGTTAAAAGCAATAGTAGTTTAGCCTGTTAAAAACAATCGTAGTTTAGCCTGTTAAAAGCAATCGTAGTTAAGCCTGTTAAAAGCAATCGTAGTTTAGCCTGTTAAAAGCAATAGTAGTTTAGCCTGTTAAAATCAATTGTAGTTTAGCCTGTTAAAAACAATAGTAGTTTAGCCTGTTAAAATCAATTGTAGTTTAGTCTGTTAAAAGCAATAGTAGTTTAGCCTGTTAAAAGCAATCGTAGTTTAGTCTGTTAAAAGCAATCGTAGTTTAGCCTGTTAAAATCAATTGTAGTTTAGCCTGTTAAAAGCAATCGTAGTTTAGCCTGTTAAAAACAATTGTAGTTTAGCCTGTTAAAAGCAATCGTAGTTTAGCCTGTTAAAAGCAATCGTAGTTTAGCCTGTTAAAATCAATTGTAGTTTAGCCTGTTAAAAGCAATAGTAGTTTAGCCTGTTAAAATCAATTGTAGTTTAGCCTGTTAAAAGCAATAGTAGTTTAGCCTGTTAAAATCAATTGTAGTTTAGCCTGTTAAAAGCAATAGTAGTTTAGCCTGTTAAAAACAATCGTAGTTTAGCCTGTTAAAAGCAATAGTAGTTTAGCCTGTTAAAAGCAATAGTAGTTTAGCCTGTTAAAAGCAATAGTAGTTTAGCCTGTTAAAAGCAATAGTAGTTTAGTCTGTTAAAAGCAATAGTAGTTTAGCCTGTTAAAAGCAATTATAGTTTAGCCTGTTAAAAGCAATCGTAGTTTAGCCTGTTAAAAGCAATCGTAGTTTAGCCTGTTAAAAGCAATCGTAGTTTAGCCTGTTAAAATAAATTGTAGTTCAGTCTGTTGAAAGCAATCATAGTTTAGCCTGTTAAAAACAATCGTAGTTTAGCCTGTTAAAAGCAATCGTAGTTTAGCCTGTTAAAAGCAAGGTAGTTTAGCCTGTTAAAAGCATTATCGTAGTTTAGCCTGTTAAACGCAAGAATTGTACTCGGAAAACTGAATGGAATCGAACCAGCAAACATCTAATGGCCAGTATCAATAATCTCCTACGGACGACCAATGAGCTACACAAACTCAGATAGTAAGCAAATGTTACAAATTCTCCCATTCCATTAATAGATGTCGCAGTAATTTCTATAAGCTGATATTCTGCTGACATAACACCCTTTAATTTATCGCAAAATCTTTTAGTTATATTATTCCCATTAAAGTGATTCTCCGATGCAAAATTAGTCTCCTTCGCAGACGTCCTTATGGCTCTTTTCCCTCCCAAACAGGGGCAAGAATAAATATACGTCTGCGAAGGAGACTAATGCAAAATAAGCTCGCAATATTTTTATGCAATGTTATAAATATCAATGTAATATTTTATGTGCTGTTATAGATAGTGGTTGTATCTCGTGTGTAAAGTTTGCGTTTTACGATCCTCCAAGTGGAGAGCGCTTTTGACGTCATAGCCTCAATCATTCCAGCGCACGTGTGCCGATAAGCAAGAGACATGGGTAAGACTACAACAAGCTTGGTTCTGATCTGTGGCTGTATGACGTCATAAAATGCCTTTTAATCCACCTTTGCTAAGTTTTGCAGTTTAAATGGCGGCGCACAAAAGTGACATCTTACACGGAAAATACAACCTCTTTTTGAGATGAAATTTCGCATGATTATTAATTGTAGTAATAACTTTTAAGATCATTTGATATAAACAAAGCATTTCATCAGAGAACCACTTTAAACAACTGTTTTTTTTGGCTGACCTTGAACGGCGTCGTGGTGATTTGGAGCGAGAGCGTCTTTTGGGAGAAATGGATTTGGACCGACTACGCGATTTAGACCGCGAACGGGACCTGGAAACAAAAATAAATAGCAAACGTAAATAAGTGGCAAATATAAAATATCGAGATAGCTCGAGATATTGTCATTTGTTATATGGACAAGGATATTTTACCAGGAACTAAAACACTCGTAGAATTCACTGCATCCGTGTACTGAGTGACGTATTTCTCATATGTCACGCACGTGACGAAAAATCACTTTTCTCGTTTTCAGTCGTATGACGTCAGTCGTATGACGCCGCAGCTAATTTGGAATCCGTAGACGGTCGGTAGCATCTTTGATGGTCGGTAGCATCTTTTTATTATGTATATGGTTCAATAGGATTACATACAATAGGATTACATACAATAGGATTACATACAATAGGATTACATAAATATTGATTATGAACCGAATATTTCAAGTTCGCTTGCATAGCTGAGTGGTCTGTGTCATTGACTTTTTACTGTGAGGTCGGGGTTCGAGTGTTGGTGAGTATGATTTTTTATTTATTTTTTATTTTTACTTTACTTTTTTTCTTTTTAATAGGGTTAGGGTTAAGGTTAGGGTTAGTTTTGGGTTTGGTTTAGAATATTATACCGACCGACAATCTATCGATTCCAAATGCGCGACGCCGCACATTAAGTGATCGACTCTTGTGGTAGTGTTTGTGGGCTGGCAATGCGGAGAAAAGACCCCGGGTACAAGGTTGTTACGGCACAGTAGCCCAGACACGTGATATACGCAAAAATGCCGACACATGTACGCTGTGGGTACCTATTTTTTGTTAGTTTTGAGTAAGAAACTTTGTTTCTTTCAATTTTTCATCTTAAATCACCTATTTGGCAAGTCATTATTGACATATTTTTTATTTGTGTTTTTTATAAGTTTTAGGTTTTTGAACTGAACTCCGTTTGCAATGAGTCTTGCGTTGATTTCCGTTTGTCCATATAATAAATAGAACATTACACGGTAGCTCAAAGATATGAATTTATGTTCTTGTGACAAGAACAATATCTCACTCGTTCGCTGCGCTCATTTGTGAGATATTCTTCGCCACCGTGTAATATCCACTTTGTATCAATTAAGGATAAATCGAAAACTTTAAAAGGTCAGAGTATGGCCGAAATAGCATGTGCTCTCTGACGAAGCATTATTTCGATAGTACTGTACACCAACCTTTTAGAGTTTTCGATTCGTATTCCAACACTGCGAACGGAGAAAAACACTTTTATATTAAATTAACAATAAATTCTGGAAAATATTTAAGATTAATACACGGATCGCGAGTCTCAAAAATTGTGTGTATTTGGCATTATGGGATAGTTCAGGTGAGTAAAATTCTGAGTTAGCGCTCCTATGTACCACGATGGTCAAAAAAGGAATGACGGTAAAAACGCATAACACTTAAAAATTAAGTAGTACTTCTAAATGTTATTGACGTACTCAATCAAGTCAGTTGGCCGAAAAACCAACAGAATCACCATTAACATTCTACTTCCGGTTGGCTAAGTAACAATATTCAAGTGTTTATCTTGTTCAAGTTTAACTACAATGTTTCTACGCATGTAACAAGAATCAAAGCGCTTTATTAAACATAAATCGTAGAAAACAACGAAAAATAACCATTTTCTAAACGTCCGTTCTTAAACAAAACCGTGACTTTTACTCACCTCTATAGTATCCCACAATACAAAGCGCGAGTACATCCTTTGAGATTCGCGATCCGTGTTTTTCCGGACTCAAATTTTTCTCAAATTTTTCTCAAATTTTTCCGGAAAAGCACGGATCGTGAATCTCAAAGAATGTACTCGCGCTTTGTATTGTGGGATACTAGAGGTGAGTAAAAGTCACGGTTTTGTTTAAGAACGGACGTTTAAAAAATGGTTATTTTTCGTTGTTTTCTACGATTTATGTTTAATAAAGCGCTTTGATTCTTTTAACTTTACCTTTTTTTATTATCTGGCAACTTTTCGTCATCAGTTTTCATGACCATTTCTTTAACTTTTTCAATCTTCTCCTTAACTTCTCTCTGTTTTATGAACGTGAGTTTTGTCTTGTAAAATTCGTGCAATGCTCCAGCCTCCCAACCATCACTAAAAGGAAAATCAACTTATGACAGGGATCGAGAGAAAATGAACATGTTTACACAAAAAGGAAGAACTGTAATGACGCTTAGAGAGAGACTTGAGTTTAGGGGGGGGGGGGGGAGGGGGGGTGGAGCATCTCACTAGTGATCAAGAGGTTACGGGAATGGATTATGTAGCTGCATTGACATCAGGGGTGTATATGTACATAAATAGAGGGTCATTTTTAAGTGCTATAATTTATTACGTATAATAATAATACGCTTGTTCGTTTGTGTGTCGATCTGTGTGTGTAACGCTCTTTCCAAGGCTCCCACCCACTGTGAACGTTCCACGGGGTACTACGATTAAAGTGCCTATCCGGGGTTTGGGGATTTTACATATTTATAACAATTAATTATCTTTGGAATCTCTTGAGAAAAATTGTAAAATATCTTGTCGTGCGAAAATTTCATCTTCATACCGTTTATCCCTGCTAAAGTGATTTACTATTCACAGAAAATAACGTCAACGCAGCGACACACAAAAACATTGCACATTGATTCTGCAGTGAAATACAATGAAAGTTTGGGAATTGAGCAAATTTTGTCTAAACAGGTGTGTTTAAAGTTCACAGCCAAACTTTATTTGTATTTACGTCATTTCCTGTGAATAGTAAATCAACTTTAACAGGGAAAAAGACATGAAGATGAAATTTTCGAACGACAAGATATATTACATTTCTTCTTGGTAGATCCCAAAGATTACGAATATGTAAAATCCCCAAACCCCGGATAGGCACTTTAAGTAATATTATTATATATTCAAACTTCATGCTCGTTTCTCATTGGACAACATTCTCCAGTTAATTTTCAATGTCCGCCATCTGTGATGTCATTTCCACCGAATACGAAGAATTATTGCACGGAGTGATCCAAAAAAAATTGTTTAACGCTAATGACTTCACTACCCTAAAGACACGAAAATTACAAATGACTTGCGGTAAATTTACCTCTCTAGATGAAGAAGATATTACTAAATTAATAACAGACAATGACACTAAACGTACTAAAAAGGACACTAAACGTACTAAAAAGGACACCAAATGGTTCCAAAACCTCTTTGAGGAGTATTTGTGGTTTTCTGTTTATTACATGTATCGCGAGAATTTTCCGATCATTTTTAAATGCTAAACAACAAGACCAAAAGACAGAATAACGGTTTTTTTTAAGGATAACTCAAAGAAAACTTGACGTAAAGTGCAAGAGAGATAAAAACCAAACGTGTTTGCTTACATCTTTATTTTCTTTGCAAGTAGACATGAAACTACCCATGGCTAATGGCTTATTATCAGGATTTTGCACTAACATTTTTTTGCTTTTACGTCTAGAAAAGGGGCACCCCGTTAAACATTTTCTGGCTTTCCATAGTCAGACTTATAGAAACACGAATGGAACTTTGGGAAAACGAGAAATTGCAGTTTGAATGGAGGGGTTTCCACTGCAGGGCGAGTGTTTTCAATGCGATTTAGAGTTCCCCAAAACATCCGTAAGTATTACCAAAAACACGGAGAAAATGCTTTCTATTTCTTTTATAAAATAACCGGTAGAAAATAACGACATCAAAACGTAAATTCTCCTTACTCTTCAAGTACATGGAACGAGTGATTTTACGACACGGTTCTTAGGTAATTAGAGCTCAGATATTCAAAATAGTATTTTATAACATTCTTCCTTACCTGTTTCTTGGTCTTTCGTGACTTGGAAGGCTGTAAAAGGATTCAACCGCGCTTACTAGTCTCTCACTAGGAGGCTGGGGAGGAGGAAGTCTAATATCTTCTTGCTTCAAAGATGTGTAGTCAACGTCAGGTGACTGAGAGAGAAAACAAGAACGCGATTAACAATTAACGTCCTAAAAAGGCCTACGTCGAAATTGTAAAATAAAAATCCTGCAGGTAATTACTGATATGTATAGGTGATAAATCTTATACTGTAATGAGTGCAATTAAGGATTTTTTCAAACTCATCTATCGATTCATGACCATCCCAAAAAAACGCAAGGAGGTAGGATTTACACTACGAGTGATATATTACAAGAGCCACAATTTTCAAATATCACGAGTGTGTAAATCCTTAATTATACGAGGAAAATCATATTACTTGTTTATTTTATATGTATGACAAAATTACGTCTGACAGTAATCAGAATGTAGTAATTTTGTCATGCATATAATAAAACGTTTAAAGTGTTTATGCAGTGCAAAATTCAGTTTGAAATAAACTCTCTTACTTGAAAGAACTAGAGAAATTATCAACATTGGCATTTACAACTCGTCCATTTCTCACTTCGATCTTGATATATTAAGACTTGTTTGACATGTTATCGATCTTCACTTTGACGTCACACTGCATAATTACTTATTGAAGAAGCCTATATATCTTTGGGATTATGTAACAAAATTATGAAAGTGTGTGTCCCATGATACTAAACGTACGAAGTTACGTTTCGAGTGATTTGATTTAATAATCTCAAAGATATACATGATTTTTCAGTAAGTTATTATGCAGTGTGATGTCAAAGTGAGGTTACATATCAAACAAATCTTAATATCTCAAGAACAAAGTGAGATATGGAAGAGTTGTAAACGCAATCTTTATAATTTGTGTAGTTCTTTCAAGTAAGAGAGTTTATTTCGAACTGAATTTTTCACTGCATAAACACTTTAATAACTTTCACTTCAATTAGTGACCATAGCCTAGCACTTTAAACTGGGGGGGGGGGGGGGGGGGCAGAAATGGAACTCAGGCCACAGAGGTGCTAACAAATATGTGCCAACTCTGTGCTACCAACACTCCCACTTTAACCGTTAAATTTCGCACACCAGAAAAGCTACTTACGTTTATCAAAGGAACCATTAACCCAGCTGGTAGTTCATAATACATAGCTTGAGGGGGAGGTGGTAGTTCCTCTATCACAGGACCCGCAGGTTGACCATGGTGGTAATCATGGACTGTCGAAGGTGGCTGGTCTGAGAAGCCATGATTGTAGTCAAATTGTTGTGGAGGACAATGTGGATAATCCATAGATGGAGGGGGTCCTCTCACAAAGTTCGGATCAAATGGCGGCATGTGTCCATTGAAACCAGGTGGTGGTTGGTGGAATGGTGGGCGAGGAAATCCAAGTGGGGGGAATGGATGAAAGTCAGGGTGGTGGTCATAAGGGAAATTAGGATTTGGATATGGATAATTGGGGTCAGGATGAGGATGTTGGTTGAATGATCTATTCTAAAACGGAACAGAAAGAATGTTAAACCGTCAGCCTTGAATTTCCTCATTTCGTGTCGCGCGAGCGACTGGCTATACCGGATTTTTCAGGACAGTGTCAATATCCTGCGCAATTTGAAATTAGGAAATGGGTGATTCCCTGCCAGCTGTATCGGCAAGTGACAAATCTTAAAGGAAATACTACAGTACATGTAGATACCTGGATTACAAATTACATCGTCTAGCATACTCTAACTATATAATCCATATAAAGATATATACTGTATATGTTATTAGGGACTTTAATATCTACCACGCGGAAACATCGACGGCCTTCAAAACTTTAATAAGCAGTCCACTCAGGGTCTTAAAAATAATTGAGGAGAAAGTGCTGCCTTTGCAATAATATCAGCAAATGGTAAGACTTTCGGGTCTTCTCGGATAATGACCTTAAATCGTTGGCCCTCGGAATCACTGTAATTGGGCTTCTAGCCTGTTGGGGTATTCCGTTCACCCAAGAGTGATACATCTAATAAACTAAACTAAAACTAAACTAAACGAATTTAAGCATTTGAAAGAAGCCATGGTAAATTGACTACCGTATTTGATGTTTGAAGCTTGTTTTATAAACGCTCCAGTTCTGCTAAAACGACTGTAGTTTTTGAGCTGAAGTCAACATTAACTCTTTCCTTACCGGAACAGTCAAAATGGGTCGTTGAAGACCCGCAAAGTCGTCAATCGAAAAACACGGCACACGGTAACGCAAGATATTAAAATTCGACAAGCGCCAGGAACATGAGATCCACGCACAAGTTTGATTTGATTTCATAAACAACTGTGCGACTGGTGGCATTTTGAGTTTTCAAGATGCTACGCGGGCGTGCAAGATGGTCTTTTCTAGAAAAATGTAAATTTTCAACCTGATTTACGATAATTAATGCTAATTTCTATTAACATGTGTTTTGTTCGGGAAATTTAAAAGCACAAGTAAAAGCCGGTTTATTGGGCTTTCAGAAAATGTATAGCTTTCGCAACAGTTATGGTTATTTCAAGAGATATCAATAGAACAAAGAGGTGGTTCAATTTTGGATGTTTTTCAGCCTGTCAGGAAAGAGTTAATAAGCAATAACAGGTACTGTAAATTGAAAATAATCGAAGAAAAAGCGTGGAAGAAAAAGCAGTTTATTATCTGTCGAATTGAAAATAATCAATGTAAATACAGTTTAACAAAGCAAAAAAATGGTCAGTGAGAAAAATGAACCCCCTTCTCTGCTCCCCCCTACCCCCCTCAACGAGAGGTTACGGTATAAGGGTTACCTTCAGCAGAGTCTCTGCAGAGATCCCACTACGCAAGCTATTTATACACCACAAAGACAATACTTTCTATGCATGTGGGTCAAAAAGGTCAAAATTCACCGTGTTTAGAAATGTAGGAAATAATTCACCAAATTGGCTTAAAATTTGATGTGTGTTGCCTAGCCGACTTACAACGATGATGAAAAATTCAGGCGAAAATATGAAATTGATCGATGCGAAAAAAATATCGGCCATTGTATATTAACTCTTTCCTTACCGGCACAGTCAAAATGGGTCGTTGAAGACCCGCAAAGTCGTCAATCGAAAAACACGGCACACGGTAACGCAAGATTAAAAATTAAAATTCGACAAGCGCCAGGAACATGAGATCCACGCACAAGTTTGATTTGATTTGATAAACAACTGTGCGACTGGTGGCATTTTGAGTTTTCAAGATGCTACGCGGGCGTACAAGATGGTCTTTCCTAGAAAAATGTAAAATTTTCAACCTGATTTATGATAATTAATGCTAATTTATATTAACATAATGTGTTTTGTTCGGGAAATTTAAAAGCACAAGTAAAAGCCGGTTTATTGGGCTTTCATAAAATGTATAGCTTTCGCAACAGTTATGGTTATTTCAAGAGATATCAATAGAACAAAGGGGTGGTTCAATTTTCAACGAGTTCACGTCGTCCTGAAGACGTGAAAATTCTCAGAGTTGCGTTGCAAACAGAACGAGGACGGTGTTGAGAATACTGTTATACTTATAGGACTACAAATTATTCATTATCTTTGTTTCACATGAAGAGGTTGCCGCGTCGTAAATCTTAAAGTCCCTATTTGCCGGTTGCGAGAACATACAAAAAATATTTGCCCGAAGTCTCAAAGACTGCCAGAGTACGTATGCCGAAAGTTGTTTTTGAGACTGGGGGTAAATATTTTTCTGTATTGACTTTTTCTGTATTAAGCAAGAATACACTAAAACTATATTATTTGTATAATCAAATATCGCAAAAACCGCACGTTTAGTCAACCAATCAAATTACAGGAAAGCCTAGCAGGGCCGGATTAACCTAGGGGCACTTGGGGCACGTGCCCCCCACACGAAGGGGCACCCCACCAAAATGACCAAAGCCTACAAAATATTGTCTAATTTGTCTAATTGTCTTCCCATATCATCTGCCATAGTTACAATAGTAAAGTATATCGCACACTCGATTGCAATCCGAAAATTTTGGTCGTGTTTCGAATTCATCAATCATCTTGACCTGTGCAAATGTAGTCTTACAGGACGAGTGCCCAGGGCCCCCACAAGCTTAATCCGACCCTGAAGCCTAGGATTCCGCCCGCTCACGAATAATAAAAAAGAACGAAGATATCTCAACTATCTCACAAAAAATACGTGGACATAAATAACATTAACGAACCTCGGGAATGGGTGTTGGCTGTGATTCAAAGGTTTCAATGGGCTGTGATTCAAAGGTTTCAATGGGCTGTTCTTCAGAGGAAATTCCTGCCGTCGTTATTGACCTGTTCTGGTCTCCGTCACGAACAACCACTTTCTGCTCTGTATCTAAAATCATGACAAACATGACATTGTAGTAATATTCCTGAAACAATAAAAGGTTCTAAGAATAAATAAGAACCAGACATAGATTGACGCTACTCTGGCTTTAATAAGAAAGCTTCTTAGTATTCAAATAAACTGGGTATAGTATACAAAATATAAATAGGAGAACTTCAACGTTTCGCACGATTTATCGCTCTTCAGGTCAGATGGATAATGTACAGTAATGTGCAGTACACCAACCTTTTTAGACATTTGATTTGTATTTCTACACTACCTCAGTATATTTCGACATATTGAAGTTCTCTTATTTATCTTTTTTATATTATAAAAGGATCACCAACGCAGCGAGAGTTATACCAGGTACGTATATATATATATATATATATATATATATATATATATATATATATATATATATATATATATATATATATATATATATATATATATATATATATATATATATATATATATATATATATATATATATATATATATATATATATATATGTGTAGGTTTTGGTCTACGAAATGCAAAGAGTGCTCAACAACATATAGTTAGAGCAAATAATAGATTTTCGCTTACCTCAAAACTGGTCTGCTACAACTTGTTTCATCTGTAAAAGATGAAACAACTTGTTTCATCTGCCTGAAGATTCTTTTACAGATGAAACAAGTTGTAGCAGACCAGTTTTGAGGTAAGCGAAAATATATATATATATATACATATACATATACATATACATATACATATACATATACATATACATATACATATACATATACATATACATATACATATATACATATACATATACATATACATATACATATACATATACATATACATATATATATATATATATATATATATATATATATATATATATATATATATATATATATATATATACGTATATAGAGAGTTATACCAGGTACGTTGCTCTGTCACTAAAAAGTTACAGTTCGTAGTTCTCGTTCAGTTGTTTCAAGAGAAATTTACTTCTTGGGCCAACGTTCAGAATCAAGAGTTTGAATCGAAATTTAGTTATCCAACATGGTCTCGACGAATCATCTTCAAAACAACGAAATAGAGAAAACTACACAAACGTAACCATCACAAGTATGTAGGTGGGGTCGGGTCATAATTAATTCTCTGCGATCGCGTAGTAGTACAAGGGGAGAATTTCTTCCTGTTCGATTAGTAGAATATTTGCATTATCATCTGCATATATATTAGCATAACAATGAACAAGGCTGTTATAAAAGTCGTGTCTTCGATCGGACGTTACATTACGCACTGTTTATTGACTCACGCTAGCTGGTAACGTACAACATATTTGATTTGACATGACCACTTCGCCATCAGAGAGCATAGAGAGCATATATATCTATTTTCGTTCTTGAGGATTCAGTTATATGTGATATGTTAATGAGGCACATGATGACGTCATAGCAGGCAAACAACGTTGTTACAATTCTAAAATTTGTGTATATCTTCAAAGTTATCCAACGAAATTACTTGAAACTTTGCATGTGGACGCATACCATCAAACTCAAGAACATGGTTCAAGTTATGTTGTCACCATAGTAACCGATTAGCTTCCAGACCTCCTAGTCTCTAAAACACAATAATTTGTTTTCTCTCAAATGCAGAACATGTTGAGATTGGCAGTTCTCAATAACTTTTGCAATAATATTTCGAAAACAAAAACGTTGCTTGCGAAAACGTTGTTTGCGACGACAGAAAATGAAGATTTCTGTATGGGAACGGAGAGGTTTGGAAGCTAATCTGTTACTATGGTGACAACATAACTTGAACAATGTTCTTTAGTTTGGTGGTATGCATCCACGTGCAACAACGCTGTTTGCCTGCTATGACGTCATCCTGTGCCTCATTAACATATCACATATAACTGAATACCTCAAGAACAAAAATAGATATCGAAGAACTGTTAGTGCCATTCTTCATCGTTTTAAGTGGTTAGGTGCACTTTAACAAATTTCGCTACGAAGATCTGCGTTCGCTATCCTAAGTGTTTCAACAAGGCTTTTATTTTTTCACTTTTGACTTAGAATCGGGGTATCATCATATAGACATTTTTGAACCGCATCAAATGTTTTTGGGATTTAGCTGGAAGTTTGGCTCTCAAATTAGATACTTTCCGTTTCGAGTTTTACCATTCGCGAATCTGTATCGCAATCGATTTTCTTTACGGCTCGTTTTTTTTTCATGCGCATGTTTTGTTGCATGTGGTTCGCTCTCAAAAAAAAGCCCATTTTGTGGTTGCGTTTTTGTCACAATTGCTTCGTGCGCATGTTTACCTTCCATATACATGCATGCATAATTTTTATTATTTCTCTTTGTGTTTCTTCTCTTCATTTCTCATTCAGATGCCTCGATCAGCGCAATTTGGCAGCCTGACACTCCTATGGCTCACCCGCATTTGCAGTCTCTAGCCGCGGCTCTTCCGCATGTGGTAATAGCAGCCCTCGCTCCGAATACTGTTGACAAGTACTCTGGTTACTGGTTGCGTTGGAAGGCATGGGAGATGCGCTATTTCGGCGTGAACACCTTTCCTGTGCCGCCTTTTCAGTTGGCGCTATACCTTGTCGAGCTGAGAAATAACCCCGCATCTATCGCAGTGATCAATGCGGCGGTGACACATACCGTGCGTTCGGCACATGAAATCGCGAACATTCCTTCACCAACTCGAAACCCTTTCGTCAAATCCACCTGGGATGGCTGCAAACGCTTGCTTGCTAGGCCCGTAAGACCCAAAGACGCTATAGACGTTGACGTATTGCATAAGCTGGCCAACGACTTACAGCATCCCACATTAATCGACCTACGTCTGCTGGTGTTATGCCTATTGTGTTACTCGGGATTACTACGCACCCAAGAAGCATTAAATATTCTCGTGAGAGACATTTCCTTCTCCGACACGTCGATGCGAGTGCACATTCCTAAACGTAAGAACGACCAATACCGTGAGGGCCATTACGTCACCATTGCCATAACCAACACTCAGGCATGTCCAGTCACCCCTGCGCCTGATCAACGAAGCAAAGCTTGGCCCAGATTTTCATCTAATCGGCAGGCTGGCTCACCCGCAAAGGCGGGCACACAGCCCATCCGGCCGGTATTTCTTATTCCAGAGCAAGAAATGTTCTGCGCAACGGCCTTCGACCATATCTCCGTGACGACTTTAATTTCGGGACTCATAGTCTTCGCGCCGGGGGTGCGTCCCACGCATCCAATTCATCGAAGGTGTCTGCTTCCGCCCTGGACAAGCATGCCGGCTGGAAATCGAGCAAGTCTAAGTTCAGATACATCAAAGATTCCGAGGCTGCTTCCTTGTCAGTATCTAGAAATCTGGGATTGTAGAGCTCAACAAATCACTGATTAAGTATATAAGATAACGAGACTGGTCTAAATTTCACTTATACCTTGATTTATCTATGTATGTACAGTATGTGTACATATATGTGTCTATATATGCGTATATATCACTTATTTATCTATTTATTTATTTCCCGAACCTAGCTTTGTTACTCTCAATAGCGCCCACACTGTGGCACAAAACTCTACATATTTGTTCAGTCGTCATTACTCTAATTGTCGTTTATAGCATAGAATAATTAATTATCTACGACTGCGTAGCACAAGGAGAGAATTTCTTTCTGTTCGATTAGTAGAATATTTGCATTATCATCGGCATATATACATGTATGTATTAGCATAACAATGAACAAGGCTGTTATAAAAGTCGTATCTTCGAAGTCAGTCGTCTTCTCGGACTGTTTATTTACGCACTGTTTATTTGTTTATACAGTCACTCGTTGTTTGTCGAGTCCAGATCGGAGGACACCGCAACATCTTGGCCCGACCCAGGTTTCCTTACGAGGTAAGCTTTTTCCTGGCCTCCGTATGTTGCGGTTGCTGTTGCAGCCCAGACTGCATGTAAATGGACGTAGACTGTGCGGCAGTTCAACGCACTTGCAAGTTTTCTTTGTTCGCACGAGTCAATAAATGTAGCGCCCACACCGTAGCACAAAACTCCACATATTTGTTCAGTCGTCATTACTCTAATAGTCGTTTATAGCATAGAAACAAGCGTAGAACAAGTTGACTTGTTCAAAACAATCTTAAGGGGAACTGTACCTAAAAATAAATTAGTTTGAAATAAAAGGCATTTAAGTATAATGTTTAGAAATGTTAATAGTTTTACAGTATCTGCTCTTGTACTCGAGAAATAACGTTATCATTCTCGAATTTTATGCTTCTGGACGCCGCCATTTTCGAGTTTGTCGACGGCTTAAGATTGATGTACAGCGGTGGTTTTCTTTTCAATAGCACTCCGTCGAGATGACGTCAGTAGCCATGTTTGTCCGCTTTTACCCATAATTCTTGCGGTCATAACAAAACAAAATAGCTCATTTGCAATCATTTGTGAGTCAAATTTGGTTTGTTTGTCCGCATTTTGAGCTATTAATAGCAGCCAGACGCTACTCTATTTTGACGTCATTGAGTGCTTGTCTTTTGTTGGCATTCACTATATGTACAGCAGTTCATGTCGTGACGTCAAAATACGACCCACCTCGAATTGTTCGACTTTAAACTGAAATAAGGTTAGGGTTAGGATTAGGATGACGGTTAGGGTTTGATTTTGGGTAAGGGTTAGTTTTGGACCTACAAAATAACCAAATAGTCTTGAAATTGTGACGTCACGACATGAACTGTACAAACAGTGAGTCCCGTCTTTTGTTCCTTGCACTCAAGTAACGTCAAAATTGAAAAGAAACCTCCGCTGGACGTCGAGTCTGAGCCGTCAAGCAAACTCGAAAATGGCGGCGTCCAGAAGCATAAAACACGAGAATGAAAACGTTTTTTCTTGAGTACAAGAGCAGATACAGGGTACCGTAAAACTATTAACATGTCTAAACATTATTCTTAAAGCCCTTTTATTTAAAAGTAATACCGTTGATCGTCTCTGACGATAGTTAAATTTGGACCCTATATATGTTTGATAACGTCAGGAAATAAACAGTGCAGGTTGATAACGGAAGAATGACCTCTGCTAAGGACAACGATGCAGGGTTGACAACTGTAATTGAGACACTTAGTGAAGAACTGTATTGTTTTGGAAAATAATTTTACATGTATCAACAGGCTATCGTTAAACATAATACATGCGTATGCAAGTATTATAATTACAAGTGTATTAAAAAGTATGAAAAGGAGAAAGGAATGAAACACTGACGTTTCGAGTGAAGGCCTTTCACTAGAGTGAAATGGGAGGAAATGGGAGGAAATGGGAGTAACAGGAGCTATAGTGTTTTGGACAGAAAAAATCCCGCCATTTTGCGTGGAATACCATGCAGAAATATAAAATTTAACAAACCTGGTATATCCTGCGCTTTGTCTTTTTCGTCTTGGTTTTCATTTATTGGTTTATTCGCTTGTTCTGTGGCTTCGCTTGGATTATGTACTGGTTGCTGATAGGAAGCATCATAAGGTGCATATTGGTTTTCATCATATTGCTCGTACTCGTAAGGACTTTCAGAATAACCTGAAATAAACATTGAATTTGAGTCACCAATCTATTAGGGACCTTAAACAAACAGAACGGTGACGGGAGTGAAATAACTAGCTTCAATTTTGTCATAGAAACAAACCAAGGATAAATAGAGAATAATACATGGATGTGCGGAAATATGAAATAAATGTCATATTTCCAAGCATCCATGTATTAAAATAGACGCAATTCAGCCTAGACACTAGGCCTTCTATTTTGATTTTCGTTTTTTCTGGAGAATTCGGAGCTTGTTTCATTCTCGTTCCCAGACCCTTCGAAAATATCAGACCGAGGTCTTGACAGTACGGACCGAGCCCGTAGGGCGAGGTTCGTGCATAAAAGACCGAGGTCTGATATTTTCCTGTAATGACCAAGCGGTCAAGGTTAATAAGAGGTTTATTATATGGCATGCCTTTTTTAAACAACATACTTTACATACGTTTTGAGTGACGGAATCGTCATTTTCAATCTCGTACTGTATTGCTTTCATGATAGTAAGACTCTCTTTTAGATTGTTCATCGTCTGACTCGTACATGATTTAGTGCTTAATTTACTAAATTCGTTCAATTTTGCTGCTTTTCAAAGTTTCCTATCGTTGTTCGCTACTTTGTAAACAAAATGGCTGACAAAATTCGTAATCCGGACCGGTCCATTACGGGAAATAACGGACCGGCACGTGACGTGTCTCAGCAAATCAGAGCACGCAATTTCACCGGAAGTAGCTTGTGCCATATAATAATAAAGACTTATTGACCAAGCGGTAGGCCTTTACGGCAAAATAATCCTGCCCGCGGTCTTTCAGTACAGACCTAGTGACGAAGGAGCGAGGTCTGCGCAAAAATAGCGTAATGACCGGTCTTAAAGTGCCTATAACATCTGTGGGGATTTAACATAGCGGGCATCTGTCTACATAAAAACCTCTTTACAGATGTCCGCTACGACGTCATTTCCGTCAACTTTAACAGCAAAAAGTCTATGAAGATGACATTTTCAGCTGACAAGATATATTACAATTTATCTCAGGAGAATTCATAGATTACAAATATGTTAGATCCCCACCGACGTTATATGCACTTTAACTCTTTCCTGACCGGATGAAAAACATCCAAAATTGAACCACCTCTTTGTTCTATTGATATCTCTTGAAATAACCATAACTGTTGCGAAAGCTATACATTCAGGTTGAAAAATTTACATTTTTCTAGAAAAGGCCATCTTGCACGCCCGCGTAGCATCTTGAAAACTCAAAATGCCACCAATTTATGAAATCAAATCAAACTTCGCGTGTGAGTGGATCTCATGTTCCTGGCGCTTGTCGAATTTCAATTTTTAATCTTGCGTTACCGTTAAGACCGCTCACGAACCAAGTCATATAAGCACGAGCCGCCGAGGCGAATTTCTCAACTTCTCGAGTGTTTTTATTACTTCACGAGGGTTTGATCATGTTATAGAGACCTGGCAAACATATATATTATTTTTATGAAATAATTCAGAAACAGTTGCTTATATAATAACGATATATAACACTTTCGATTCTGATTTACTGCCAATTCTCATTAGTTACTGGCGTCATTCCGGTCTCTGTAGCCTGACCGGCAAGCTGACCAATCACAGCGTGCGTAGAGTAAACGTTATTTTATAAACAGTTATAGAAACATGGTTATAGAAAAAATGGAAGTTTGGGAGAACGAGAAATTACCATCGGAAACATGGAAAATTTTTTCGATTTCTTTTATAAAATTACATTTTTTTGAAAAAATGAAAAAATTGTAAATGGCGTAGATTGAAAGAGAATTCTGGAAGTTTTAGAACGGTTAAATTTTGCAATTAATTTAGCAACGGTTGAGAAAGATTACGACGTAACTGCACGTGGTCTATAGCATTTTTCACTTTAATGTTTCTTAAGAAGCTTAAAATATTTCAATGTTTATTCATCTACCTTGCTCGCCAGTTGATTCGAGTTGTTCTTTCGTTTTCTCAGCATTTTTCATCTTCTATAAAGAAAATATGCAAACAAATATAGTTAAGATTGGTCGTTCAGGTGTAAGTTAAAGTAAATTACTTAACTAATCGGAATATAGTAGTTTGACACTTGAATAAGCCATCGCCATTTTGAATATGACCGTGACGTCATGTAATAATAATAATAATAATAATAATAATAATAATAATATACAATATTTATACAGGTTAGCTTGGTCAGCCAAGCAAACGCTAGCTGCTATCACTCAAGGACCTGTAAAAATAAATATAAAAATTAAATTAATCCTATTTTAAAAAATTCTTTAAAATGTACCGTGCTAGTCAATTTCCATAAAAATTTCTACATTTTTGTTTAAAAGTCAAAAACGACGTTTCATTCCTCAATTGTGCTAATAATTGTGTTTCATTCCTCAAAAGTGCTAGTAAGCGTTGTATTTCTTACTGTTGTGTTACCTATCGTGGAGCAATGTATTGCACTGTTTTTGGTTGTAATAGCGATTACAAAAATAACACTAAGAAGAAGCTTATTTCTTTGTATTTCAACCAACACTGATCGCTTTACCCATGATTACCTGGGTTATTTGGTAGAATGTTTAAAAACAATATTTAATATCAAATATTAAATGTTACTTGCAGCTTGGTTATTTCAATATAGTAAATTGTTTGTTACTTAACGCAAACTCCTGAGCCCCAGCCATGTTTCTAGCCTTCGTTCTGCCATCTCAGTTCTGATAGCTTAATGGTTAGAGCGTCTAAGCATAGATCAGAAGGTTGCGGGTTCCATTCCTGTCTGGGACTCAGAAACATTTTTCTGAGTTTGCGTTAAAGCATGAGTGGCAAACAATTTACAACATTTAATAGGCTTACGAGCATTTTTACAACCTTAACCTACCATATTCCGGCTATTTAAGTTACTGTACGTCCTTTGATCTAAAAGGTACGGATTTTTTATTGTCAATGATAAGAATAATCTTACTTCAATTGTTTCACTGTTGAAATAGTCGTTTGTTTCCCATATTCGTATTACTTTCTCGAGTCTTTTTTGATTTTCGGCGCTTTCTCCAACAAACGTGCAGCAAAAGATTGGAACTATAACTTCCTCGAACACAGGCTTCACGTCTTCGGTTGACTTTCGCACAGAGTGATGTAGAACATCGTTAATTAAATAAATTATATGAAGTTTGTGTAAGAAGCCCATACCAGCACCAGTAACCCTAAAAACAAAGATAGTCTTGGATTATTGTCATGGCTAAACCACAAAGAATGTATGTGATACCAAGTTAAAAAATCTCAAACAGAGGCAAGCCCTAGCAATGAATTTGAATTAACTTGCCGTCATAAACTTCATGTAGAAAAAAATATAATTGCAAAAAGTACAGTGCGCTGTTTCCAGTATAGGCTGGATACCCCAATGGCAAAGTGTGTATATGACGTACATTGACGATGTTTGTCTCAATTGTCTGTATTGTTTATTAATAAACACTTATTGACCGTCTTTATGCAAAGGTATCCTGCCCGCGTTCTTTCAGCGGTCTTTGTTGCGCGACTCAAATATATTTGAAGACAACATCTGCATCCCAAATCGTGCAACTGTTTCGCGATTGATGCACTGCGACTACGACCAGGTTAACGTTTTGCACACAGACCTGTAAGTATTGGCGGGAAATGTTCTAAGCTATTTAAATACACCATGATACAGTACAAACGAGGGTTTGTTTTGAAAAATATTTAGAACAACAAATTACTCTAGAACGAATGTAAATATTTCTTTCGAAAATTTCAAGTATAAAAACAAGACAAATGAATGTTAGGCAAACATGTAGGCTGAGAAGATCAGACCCCCACTACCACTTCGCAAAACGACAACACTATTAAAAGCAAAAGGAAAGCATATAATAAATTCCTTATTAACATGCAATTTAAAATTACCTGAAGTTTAGTATACAGGGGTGGGGTAACATGAAGATAATTGGACATGTCAATTCTGATGCTTATCTATGCTTGTAAGTCAACCAAAAAATCCGTCCGCATTTGAAAGCATTCAGCAAAACTCTGGTTCGTGACGAATGTGATGTTTACCTTCAAGGAACTTGAGTGCTGCTATAAAGCTCTGATCAAATGAGGAGTTTGTTGAATGTTATTTCATTACTTCCGGTCAAACGAGGACGAACGTTCACGAGAATGTGATACCATAATATTGCGATATGGATTACTTATTAACCGCTTGCGATATCTGTACGAGAAAGTATTTATTTGCCTGAGGTTTTCGTTAAGATCGAGCGACGAAAGAGCGAGGTCTGTGCGATAAAAACGAAGGTAAATACAGTATGTAGTTTGGATAATATTCCTTATGCAGATTGAGAATGTCAGGAGGAACAGATATAAGCAACTGTAGTCTAGTGCTGTAAAGAGAATATTCTAAATACCCCATTCAATATTATAAAATATGTATCTGATTGGTCAATATCCGTGCAGGACCAGAGTATTCCGAGGAAGAAAATATTCCCTCCTTAACTTCAATTTTTTAATAAAGTTAACAGCTATTTCTGCATGTGGTTATTTTATAAAACAAATATATCAAATGGTTTTACGTGCAAGATACTGTGATCCAAACATTTGGGATGTTGCGCGACTTTCGAAAAGCTAAAAACACTCGCCTATCATTTCGTGTTTTTTTTCCATCCTTTTCGAAAATCTCGCAACGTGATCCCACTTGTTTGGATCACAGTATCCTGCATGGAAAACCATTTAGTATTCCTTTAATCCAAACCTTAAATGCATATAATCAGCAACTTGCTTAAAATCATCATTTGTTTTACAGTTCTTAAATATCCAGCTTTTTCCATTCTAAAATTAAAAACAAATTAGACGTGACTCACTCTGCGCATCGTAGACCATACATATAAACATTGCTCCAATACTTCAATAGTGCAGACCTCTCAGACTCAGTCAATAAGTAATTATTAGTATAGGTAATAGCATGGTTTCTCGTGTAATTTGTAAAAAACACGCATAAGTGCAAAGGACGAGTGCTATCTGAGGTCTTTAAAAAACTTACAAGTGCGTTTTTCTTCAAATTGCACGAGAAACCATACTATTACTTATTAATAATAAACAAGAAAAAAATTAACAGGAAGTGATTTTTACATGCGAGTCATGTGATATAATTTATTCAATCAAAACAATAACAAAATAGAATTATGCACACAGCTGAACCGTGTGAACTGTTCTTGTCTCAGAATGATATTTAAATTTTGAAAAGAACTGTTTTATTGTTTTAACAAGTTTTTTGTTTTAGCAAGTTTTAACAAGTATTTCCTTTTTTTGCACTGTATTTCCTCTAAATCGCACTGCTCTCAGCCAATCAGAATGCAGAAATATTTTTTCATGTATATTATTAATGGCATAATGTTATTTTAATCAACAAAAATGTTACTTCTCAAAGGAAACCCCATATATAGTACACCAATAAGAGAACCCCAAAGACCAAAAAAATTCAAAACAAACAGACAACATACTGAAATGTGGTCTTTAGTACAGGATTGCATAATCTTAAGCAAATGACTCTCCAATTCTTGAATATTTAAGTCTGATTGTGACGAATAGGGTTGGGTTACTTCAGGGACAACAACGGGACTCTATAATGATGAAAGAAATGTATTAAACATAAACAGTATCTGCACAGTAACAACATTTAATAGAAATAAAGAGAATAAATTAACATTAAGGGTTTGAATGAAATAAAAAAACAATATACAGTATGTCAGTATGATTCTATGTACTCCAAAAGGTTGGTGTACTGCCAAAATAGTGTGCAGGACAAATTAAGACATAGCTTTGTTCAAAATATTAGACCTCCTACAAACTATTCTTGCAGCACATCAACATTTTGGGAGTGTTCAATTTGTATTTCTACACTGCCTACACAGCACAACATGTTTATATCACTAATATAATTATGTATATATTTAAATCTTCAATCTACTGTACAGGTATTTGGCAAAACGTACTACAATTAACCAATACCGATAGTTTACCTAGAATTAGAAGTAAGCTTTCAAACCTATACAACAGCACAGGCACTACAGTATATATACTTGTACAGTACAATGGGTTCATTGTCAAGCACTCAAATTCTAATATTACTGCCAAGTTGTATCATTTAGCTATATTTATACTTTGTGAAATAACTAAAATAAAACACTAATGAAGCTTGTACAGTTAACATCAACATTCAACATGCGAACATTTCAATTTCGTATAACTAATCAACAGCAACTACAGCACTAAGAAAAAAGAAAAAATGGAATTTTTATCTATTTATAAAATATTAAATACAATTTTTAATAATTTCACAATGCCTTATGCAGCTACCAAAGGCTAATAGTACTGTAGTCTTATCCAACAGTTTTCTTGTTCTTTATCATATTTTACAGTATTATATAGACCTTAATAAATGGCTGCCACAGATTTCCATCTCTTTAAAAATAATTTTTAAACAGCAATTACGTAAAAAAATTTTCATTGCCATATTCCTATCACAAAGAAAAACATGAAAACAATGCTGGGAAGGGAAAGATGAGTTTTCCCATGTAAATCTCTTCACAAGTCATACCTTATCACATTTTCAACCTACTGTAGGCATTGATTTTAAGGATGAGCCGATAATCGGAAATTAATCAGCAGAAGCTGATAATCGGCAACTTTCAGGCTGATCGGTTATTGGCCGATGACATCAACATATATCGGCGGTCCGATAAATACTATTTGGGATTTTGTACTTACTTTCGTAATTACATATTTTTTAAGAAAAACGCTAAGTTGTAGCGATTCCACAAAGAAACTGTCGAATTTAATTAATTTGATAAGGTGCATCTTGCTTAACACGTCATATTTCTTGTTTGGTGAAACATTTTTTGTTTCCGACTTTCGTCAATCGTATTTCATTTTTCAACTTAAATTCCGTCTTGCTGATAACTGATGGTTAATGATCACATTATCTTTGCCAAACAATATACAATGTTATGTTTTGCTATTGTTTTGCAACAAATCCAAGTGTCGGGAATTCCTGTTGACAAATATCGGTAACCACCGATAAATCCGCTGATCAGGTTGTAAATCGTATTGGAATTTATCGGATCGGTAAATTTGATTTTTCTTGATCAGCTCATCCCAAATTGATTTCATGCTAAACTTGGCCTAGTTTAACTCTGTCATTTTGAAAATGCCATAGACCAAAATGGCAAGCCACCATTCTCAATGTACAATATAAAATTCAAAGCAATAATTTTGCACTATTAAACTACCTTGGGTGCCAGCGGAAGAAGCTCTGGCACCCAGGGTACTATTAAACATGATAAGAAAAAGACTTGAATATGTAATATTTAAAATGAAAATTGAAATTCCAAATGAAAGAATCATGGATTGAATTGAAGAGTCAATGATAGTGAATAATCGAAAATTTGATTAATTGTTTACAACCTTGATATGTACAGTATATATGTACAATATACCCTTATGAGGTGTTACCTGTTTAGCTTGTTGCCATGGTGCAGACTGAATGGACTGTTGAACAATTGCTTGCTGAACAATAGCTGCTTGTGCATTGGGAAATGATGGCTGAGTTTGGGGTTGTACAAGTTTACCATGACCTGTTAAAAAAAACTGACATTATTAACCATTTGTGCTCCAGTATCAACATGTAAATTCTCCTTATTGGTCTTCAACTATTTCTTGTAATACTAGTTGGGAGAATTTGTCAGTTTTATATTTTTGGTGATCATTTCCTTTATTCTCATTACTTCTTGGTTATTATACTATACTTGGTTAACCATTGAATATTATTAGGATGCTGGTCACTCTTATCACTGTTTCAGTAAGTGCTTTGCCTTTAGACTTTCTAACCATGTAATACTAACTTTAGAAGAGTATAAAACTTCATTCTGTGTTTCAATTAAATCATGACACTGTGATGTTTGGTAATGGTAGTCTTGACACACATACTGTAAACGAATATAGCTTTTGATATCTTGTGATACTGAATTAAATCCACTGCTGAAAGTATTGCAGAGTATTCCTGGGTACAATATGTACAATTTCTAGTATTTTTACTGCATTTGTCACAGAGTGAAACAAAGGTCCTTCGTCAGAGAGTGAAACGTACTGTAAGCATAGGCCAAAGAAAATGTGGCTTAAACCATGGATTACAATGTACAAGTTGTAACCATCCCTGGTAGAAATCCTAAACAGGATCCTACTAGAATCCTAAAGTCATCAGGATCCTGACAAGGATCCTGACAAGGATCCTGATAGGATCTTGGTATGTTCAGGATCCTAATCAGGATCCTACTAGGATCCTAAAATCAACAAGATCCTGATCAGGATTCTGATAGGATCCTAATGTGGTCAGGATCCTAACCTTTTTAGGATCCTAATTAGGATCCTAGCAAGACCTTGCAAAATATTTCAGGATCCTGCAACTTGAACAGGATTCCTGTCATTAATATTCAAGATCCTGAACAGGATCCTATCAAGGAAAATTTAAGATCCTGTCATTAGTACTCAAGATCCTAAACAGGATTGAGGATCCTATCAGGAACGTCTAAGATCCTGTCATTAATATTCAAGATCTTAAACAGGATTCCATCAAGGAAATCTAAGATCCTGTCATTAATCATCAAGATTCTGAACAGGATCCTATCTGTAAAGGACCATATCAAGGAAATCTAAGATCCTGTAAAGGATCCTATCAAGGAAATCTAAGATCATGTCATTAATATTCAAGATCCTAGGATCCTATCAGGAAAATCTAAGATTATATATTAATATTCAAGATCCTGAACAGGATTAGTGTTTGTGATCACGTAATCAAAGTTATCCCTTCACAAGAGGAATAATGATAGACCAACTTCGTCTGGTTGTCTTGCCATTTGTCTGCTTGAGAGACTAGACACTAGACAGTCGATAGTCAATAGTCCTTTGGAGCAGCGGTACTTTTAGGTAGTTATGTTAATATTACTTATCACTCAATAAAAGACCTCTCCTATTTGAAGTGCAATGTTTATTTTTTTACTGAAGCTTAAAGTGCCCATAACCTACAAAATTTTTATTGTCTTGTTTGGAAGAACTTTTAAAATGATAAAGTAACTTCTTTTGAAGATTTTCGTTTCTTTGCTTCTTTTTGAGATATATCAGTTTGTTTGATATGCAAATGTCTGGAATTTCGTCACACATGCATAATGACTTATTGGAGAAATGTGTATATCTCTTTCATTCTCGAACGAAATCCTTTAAAATCAAGAAGTTTGGTGTTGTGGGAGAATCGCACACACGTGTTATTCACACTTTAGTGTTTTTATTTCATGAACGCAAAGATATATAACATTCTCTGATAACTCATTATGGATGTGACGAAATTCCAGATATTTGCATATCAAACAAACTGATATACAGCATCTCAAAAGAAAGCGAAGAAGTGAAAATCTTCAAAAGAAGTTATTTTATCATTTTAAAAGTTCTTCCAAATAAGACAACAAAAAATTTTGAGGTTAGGGGCACTTTAATAATTAGTGCATATCTTTTCATTGGTTGTTTTGCAAACTGCTGAGTAAACAATGTCAATCATGCTAATGAAGTTTGTACGATTTTATGAATAGGATTTTGGCAGGCGTTCCTTTCGCCAATCTCCCGCCTAGAAACTAGACCCATACTTCAGGGCTTACTCGTGTGTTGTTCGTCGTACACGATACTTCGTTGACTTCGCTGCTCGAAGATATACACTGTTTCCTGTGTTCAAACGGTTTCTGTCCAAGCGTACAAGCGTTAGATGCTTCTGCAAAGCGTTCAACGACTTATTCGGTACAGATAAATTGCGAAATCCTGCCTTGAGTAGAGAAAATTCCCGTTCGTTGGTTGGTCGTGGTCCACTTGGCCCAAATGCTTGCAACGTTATTCGCCCAAATGATTTTCCAGATTAACCTCTTTAATTTAGATCCGTCTTGTGGTTTGTACGCTACCTTATCAATCAGGGTTTATTCTGTTGTATACCGTGTGCTCTTATCAGCTGTGTTGCGAAGCGCCATTTACGCTGATTTATTGCCGTCTGTACTAAGCCAGCTTGTACACTGTACATATCTGGTTAAAATTGCTTATTATAATGTCCGTTGATCTCTGCAAGATAGTTGTTTTCACAGAGAACTTGGTTTGTTCGTACATTGCTTGGTGCTCGCTGTCAATTTACCGCTTAGCTACTAAAATAGTTTACACCCTTGCTATAAGTGCCATCGCCATTCATCTTTTCAGTTTTGTTGCGCAATATACCGCTTATCTATAAGTGCCCTTTTGCGTAGGATGTTCTCCGCACTCCTTACTATAACTTCGTACTGTTAAATATTTCCTGATGTAGATTGCTTGTCTTTTCCTTAGCTCGTATTGTTGGTTGTTGTCTCATCGGTTAGTGGGTCCCGGGTTCTATAGGGTTTTCCTTCGGCTCACACCCCCCTGATCTCCTGGTTGTTACACCGTTATGCCTTGTGTGCGAGCTATGATGGACCGTCTTGGGGGTCTTCCTTCCCAGTATTTTCGCTTTGTGCTATTCTTTCATTGTGTAATGTATTACTGTTTACGCTGACCATGGCGTCAACGACTCACCACTCGTGTGCGTGGATGGGAGGGGGTTCTTGGTCTAAGCTGGCCACAGCCCCATGAATGCTATCTGTCATAGTCATAATGTAGCTATGTATACTGTATGCAGTCAAAAGCCTTGCCAATTATATTCAGATAAGTGATAGTAAATTAAAAGAATTGAAAACAATGTGTACATACTAGAGTATGTCTGTTACAATTTATAATCAATCCCAAGGTTCATTTTGGAAATATTATCAAAAATTAGGCTTCCGATGGCTTTTGAGGCAGCACTTCCCTTGTGATAGTAACTTCTAGTTTAGTTCTTTAAACTTACAATCACTGACACTTTCATCCGAACACACCTTCGTGGTCAAAACCCGTCGAATTTTGATGGGGAAGTTCCACGCCATGCATGCAAGTATGCGATTTCCCCACTATTATAAGGTGCTGTCCATTGTAGGGTTCACCATCAGGTGATGCGAATTTGGTGTGTTCTATAGCTGAATTGTTTTTTTGTGCGCTGATCCCTGGTAGGGTCTACCGCTCGTCTATGACATACTGCTAAATGCTAGAAAATAATTTGTGTTATTTTAATTATTAGTATTTCATGTGCCGCGGCACTTGATATGTCTCAGTTTGCCATTGCCTACAGGTGTATGTCCCTGATATGTCTCAGGTTACAATTGCTGCTACGCTGGATGTCACTCGCTGCAGATGTGTCTCGGATTATAATTGCCAATGCAACTCCTGGGTCGCAGGTGCATTTGCTGCGACACTTCATTTGCTGCGACACCTCATTCTCAGATTTGCACTTGCCATGGCGCCTGAGGTGATCTGTTTCCTCGTGATTGGACCGACGTCTATTTCACTTTTCTCTCGGTCTTCCACTCCCGGATTGGGCGGTGGCGTCCGATGCACTAGGGGCGCTTGACTGCGGCGCCATGTGGCAGCATCAGTGGTTTTCACTCAAGGTCCTTCTTCCCGGTATAGCATCCATCGCTTTCATGGAGCTGATCCCCGTCGTCGGGGTGGCTCACATGTGAGATGCAGCCTGGTATCTTTTAGGAGTCCTGTTGCTCGGTAGCAACATGGTGTTTGGTCAACATTCTCATCGCCTGTACGTCCAGGACGTTCGAGCTCATGCACCTTCTGCAAAGTCTTACCCGCATGCAGGCCGGTCTCCACCATGTTATTTTCGCTGCGCTTCACATGCCCGGTAGGGTAACCAGCGTGGCTGACGCTTTATTTCGCTTTCGATTGCAGGAATACCGCTGATCAACCACGAGAGGTTCCGGACGGTTTGCTGTACAGCTTTCTGGTTACCTTTGGGTCAGCGAAGAAGTTGTCCGAACAAGCGAACTCACAGCTGGTAACTTCTCCCGCGCAGATATTGTCCGGTCCATTCTATCCCAGAGGGGTGTTAGGTACTGTAACTTTTCTCGTCTTGGCTGGCCTCCCGCATCATCTCATTAACACACTTGGTCGTTGGTCCAGCGATTCTTCCTTCGATATTCGTACTCCTCCACCCGTATCCACGACGCGTTTCTTGGTCTAATCCTGCAGGTGGAAAACGCCTTTGGGCTAGCTGGAGGGTGGCGTTGGAGAGGGTAATTATCGGCAACGTTGTAACAAGTTAGTTGGGGAGTTTAGGGTCGCCTGGGACTGCTCTACCTATGAGACCGCTCCCGTCTTGGCGGATCTCTGGGTCCTGTAAACTGTTCCTCAGCTATTAGCGTAATACCATCTCCGACAGAGCTACACCCAGAGCTACACCCAGTAGGTGGTTCATTGAACCAGGGACTGTCCCAACAAAAGCACTCACTCTTGAACCGGGGCCCCTGAAACCCTAGCTACGCCACTGGCTACACCCTCCAAAGATTGAATTGGTTCAGGACACCGTGCCCAATTTTAGGTGCGGCTCCATACAGCGTATGGTCAGGAATCACAGGGCTATCAGGGGCGCTATATTTATGAAATAAAAATAATTAACATCATGCAAAGTGTATTGCCAGTGTTGGGGTCACTATAAATAGGGTCTAAGGGCACTGAATCCCTTACGTTAATGCAAAGCTCGTGGCATCTGACGGTTCTCCACTTCAGGGTTTACTTGTGTGTTGTTCGTCGTACACGATTCTTTGTTCCCTCCCACCCAACCCTCATCTAAAATAGCTCATTATTGTCCCCCCTTGCTTCCTACTGCCCTCTTGGTGTATAGTGTATATTGTGCTACTTTGCTCTCGTACAGGCATATCCTTGGGTTTTGTGCTTGCACAGCAGTCGGGGGACTGTATGCTACTGAATAAGTTGCTTTTGCATAGTCAGTGGGGGCAGGGTTTCTTTCAGAAAATATAACAAGAGGGGGCAAAACACCCCAAACTGAACATTTTTGGGGGGCGGATTGAGCACCTTGGCAATTTACAAGAGGGGGCAAATATTTTTCAAGGGGGGCAAATGCCCCCTTCGCCCCCCCTAAAAGAAACCCTGGGTGGGGTACTACATTTGTACTACTTTGCTTTCATACAGCTGTTGGCTGCTGGTTAGCTGCTTGTGCTCGTGCGGGTCCGTACTGTGCAACACTGCCGTACAGTCGTTGGGGGGTCTGTATTTGTGCTCTCTGCTGTTGCTCAGTCATGTGGGGGGTCATCCGGGTCCGTACTGTGCAACGTCGCCGTACAGTCGTTGGGGATCTGTATTTGTGCTCCCTGTTGTTGCTCATTGGGTCCATACTGGGCATGTCGCCGTACAGTCGTTGGGGGTCTGTATTTGTGCTCTCTGCTGTTGTTCAGTCATGTGGGGCGTCATCCAGGTCCGTACTGTGCAACACTGTCGTACAACGTTGGGGGTCTGTATTTGTGCTCTCTGCTGTTGCACAGTCATGTGGGGGGTCATCCGGTTCAACTACGGCCCGCTGGCTAGCATGTGTCTGTATACTCTGCAACGTTGCTTATCATTCAATCGTTGGGGGGCTGTATTTGTGCTATGTTTTTGCTTGCATATTGTCAGCAGCTGTCAGTATTTGCTTTCGTCTGTGGGCTAACTTAATTTGTCTCCTGTTTTGCTGCATGTATTTACTGTGTCTAAATTAACATTAGTGTACCATCGTGCCAGTACATTTGTAGAACTGATCTGCTCCCAGCTACTGTATTCTGGGTAATAACTTAATGTTTGTTTGTCTCCCGATCTGCTGCATGTGTTTACTGTGTGCAATCTCGTTTGTTGTACCATCAACTTGACGTTGTCTGTACTTGTGGATGTTCTCAGCTATATTCTCTTCACAGCAATGCTCCTAGGCAATCCTCCATACAGTAGGAAATGTCACAGTCATCTCCATCCTCTAGCTTGATGTTGATCTCACTGGTAGAGTACTAGACAGTGGCGGACACTTGACGAAATATTGGGGGGGCGAGTACCGAAGGCATGAGCCTTCTAGGGGGTGCGGGGGAATGCCCCACCGGAAAATTTTTAAAATTGGATCTCTGAAATGGCATTGGCAGCATTCTGAGAACACATTTTGTAAAAAATTTTAGGTTTTCAAAACACTATTTTAATGGTGCATTTTGTTATAAATCACATGCTAAGCATAAAAAAAAAACATTTCAGAGAAAATATTCTAGATGATTATCTACATTTGTGAATGGAATTGCAAGGTGGTTTAATTAACACGCCAATGACAATGTAAAATTTATTTTTAGTTTTCGAAATCGTTTCTCATTAACAAATGATTGCTCGATATTATTTGTTACGTTATAGGTTTCAATATTCGAAATAACGGCCCTGCTTTTTCGTTTTGAATCTTCAAAACATAGGACATTGCCAACTGGCAAAACAACGTGTCATCTTACTTTACCTTCAAACACACGGTTCCTTCGCTGATATAACCCGCAGCATTGTACAAAGTTTACTATGGTTTGGATAAGAATACTTAGTGAAAACGTAGCTTTCCAATGCTATCGGTGTCTTTGAGATGACAAGGTATAGCACCCGCGTGATTACTTAGCTAACACATTAGACGGCACGCTTGGTAGTGCTTCCACTTCTTGAAATGAAAACTTTCTTGTGCTTCCACTTTTCAAAATGAAAGCTTCAGCTAAAATTATTGGGTGGGGGGGGGGGGGGGGGGGGGGGGGGCGATCGCCACCCTTGCACCACCCCCCCCCCCCCCCCCCCCCCCTGCCCCCCCCCCCCCCCCCCCCCCCCCTAGTGTCCGCCACTGGTACTAGAGTCACTTCTTGTTATGCTGGTTTGGGATCAAGCCTCAAGGTCTGGCCTTGTTTGGTTCGCTGCATGCATTGTTCAGGCGGTAGGGCTGTAGTAGGGGTAATTGGTTATTATACGCTAAGTTTTTTCTCCACTTTATGTGTGACAGTGAGTAGTTCTGGTCAGGTGAGGGTAATTCTCAGCAACATTGTAACAAGTTAGTTGGGGAGTTTAGGCTCGCCTGGGGCTGTTCTACGTATGAGACTGCTCCCGTCTTGGTGGATCTCTGGGTCCTGTAAACTGTTCCTCAGCTATTAGCGTAAAACCCTCTCCGAGACTCCAACAAAGCTACTGTACACCATCCAAAGATTGAATTGGTTCAGGACACTGTGCCCAATTAGGTGTGGATCCATACAAGTGATACAACGTACATGTAGAGGAATCGCAGGGCTATCAGGGTATAATACTGCCACATTTGCAAGGTATTAAAATAACCAAATCTGCTTCTGTGCACCTCTGTCCCCTCCTCTATTCTGCCCTTCCTTGAACTTTATAGTGTTTTTTCCTCATTAAATAAAAATGGTCATTGTCTCAATTAACAAGGTTAGGTTTGTTTATTATATAGTTTGAATTGCTGTGGTCTCATATACTACCTGTATATCAGGACAAAATGAATTCTAAACGTTTTATTTTTAACACTGATAGTATAATATATTGCGAGTTTTGCAACTTGATACATGTACATACTCCTGTCTCCCTATGACAGACTTTGTCTAGTGTAAATTGACACATCTTCTTTTGGTGTCAACTTTTTTCATTCTAATCATTGAATCTCATTAGTTATTTATGATTCAAATCATCGTGTATGAGGATCCAACAAGATATCATATTTCAGGATCATGTAGGATATTTCAAGATCCTGTGTAAGATCCTGTGTAAGAACCTGCAGGATATTTCAGGATCCTGTAGGATATTTCAGGTTCCTGTATAAGATCCAACAGGATATTTCAGGAACCTGCACAAGATGCTGCAGGATATTTCAGGATCCTGCACAAGTAGTCTCCCTCGCAGCCGCTCTTAGTGTGTCACTCGTTCCCCCTGCTAGCAGGGCTCCTGAGCTCCCCGAGCTCCTGAGGACCCGAGCTCCTAGAGGGCCCGAGCTCCTGAGGGCCCCGAGCTCCTGAGGGCCCCGAGCTCCCGAGGGCCCCGAGCTCCTGAGGGCCCCAAGCTCCTGAGGGCCCTGAGCTCCCGATATCCTGAGGGCCCGAGCTCCCGAGGGCCGCCCCGAGCTCGTCAATGCGACTATTAAATCTTTCTCCTTAACTCCTTGGTGACGAATCGCCACGTTAGCGACGGGAAGGAATTAAAAGATTCAAGGTGATCAACAATTGCTTTTGTCTTGTACTTGCTCTGAGAAATATGAGTAAAATCATGTTGATTAAGACTGTTTACTTTCCACTATTTTTCAGAAAAACCGCAAACTGTCAAGTAGCAGGCTTTTTCGCGTTTGTAAGCTGACTTTGAATTTTATTTAAATCCGAAGTGGCGTTGTTCACTCGAACAGTGTTTCTCTCCATACTTTTTTGTGGATGACCGAAATTTTGCAAGTATATGCATGAGCATGATAATCATTGTTGGCCTATCTTGAGGGTTAGTTCCTCTGCCTCTTGTCCAAGGTGCCTCGTTTTCTCGAGAGTCCAAGCAGCATTGATAGCACCTTGAATTTCGCCCAATTTGAATGTTTTCAACGCGTTGCTACTACAAATGTCCTACGCTTTCTTGCTTTCCAGAATGTGTGGTAGTATTGTGTTATGCCTGTGCTCTCGTTAATTTCGCTTCCACTGAATATCTTGATCTTTGTGTATTCTGTGTCTTATATATGTATTTTTGTGTATTCTGTGTGTATATCTATGCAGAAAGAACCCTATTCTGTTACATTGCACTGCATTTTAAGATGTTTTGCTGCTATCCCCTGCTATGCTATTCGCATTTAAAATTACATTTGAAGCTTTGGAAATTCCAAGGGGTATGGGGGTACTAGACAAATTGCCTTCCGTGGGGGGTTATGGATTTTTTCTGGAACCACACAATCTTGAAATATATTACAGAATCATTATAAAGATCAGTAACAGTAACACATGCCTATTGTCTAATGCAGTGAGTGTACCTACTGTACTTACGTACTGATAAGCAATAACTGTTCCCGTGGACAGCCCCAGTGACCGGGGTACAACCTTGCTAACTTTCAGATGTTTGGGGCCCCATAGGTCCTTAAATAATCCACCCCTGCCTACAGGATCCTGACTGGATACAATGTTTACTGCACACAAATAATTATGGTTAAATGTACAAGTAGCCATCTTTTTTGGTACAGTGTGCTCAATTGTTTCAGTCTAAAAACCAATACTACAATCATAACAAACAATTCATTTTTGTTAGAGCTTTAGCTCTAAATAAAAAGAAAAGGAATAACTTACCAACTTCAATAGACACTTTCCACTTGTAATAATTAAAATATTCACCACCGAACAAGAATGAGAACTTTGGGTTGTCTTTTTGCTTTGATTTTGTCATTTCTTCAAATTTTGTTCCATTTCTTGCTACAAAGTTTGCCAACTTGTCTATGATGTTCTTGAGGTCTTGATCTATAGAAACATATTTACAGAACAAAGTCAGTTGAAGGCTAGGGACCAGGCATTTAAGAGTACTGTAGTACATTGGGATATTGTTTAAAGCAACCAATGTCAATCATAGAATCCTTTACACAGTAGTGAGTATGCCAGTGGCTTTTCCTCCAAAGTAAATGCAGCTTCTACTTTTTTACCAGCATTCACCAAGTGCTGACCATCCAAAAAATAGTGGCTGTTAATACATTTATCCACAATGCTTTGCAAATCAAAATTAGCTCTAACTACTAATATAAATATTAACTATTAATATATATACAACTGAACATTATTTGACTTGATATGTTATTAACATGAAATAAATAGATAAAAGCTTAATTTTTGCTAAATTTAGTAATTCTGAAACCCCATCAACCTGATCCTACAGTATATTGCTGCAAGGTCGAATGTTTGGTTGCACAAGGAATTATAATAGTAAAATGCAAGATTTCATTCAAGATTAAAATTCAATAAATGTCTATTTCTATATAGTAAAGCTGTACTACAGTATACCAGATCAATCAATGATTTTACAATAATCAATGACTCTAACAACAACCAATCTAACCGTCAACAACAGTCACAACATCAGCTGTAATTGGCATTTATGCTGTTGCAGTTACCCTGCCACACTTATTTCTTCATTGGTTTTATGTATGTTATAAGTATATATATTATTAGTATAATTATGTAATACATATATAAATATGTAAAAGCTAGTGGCAATGCTAAATAAATAAAAAAAACAAAAAAACTTTCATTCTAAGGTGTGCTGACCCATATGGGAGCATTTTTTGTTTGCATTGGAACATTATCTTGCTTATTATAATAATTATCTCAAGTATCACTTTTTTAAACACAAAATGAGACAAAAACTCTATGGTTTTTATTTGATGAAGGGCTGTCATTCAAAACTTTAAAAAACAAGGTGTGAGGGCTATGTTTTACAAATTTGAATATACACTGTACAGTATATAAACAAACATGGTGGTAAATATAATTGTTGAAAGAACAAATAAATGTTGCTATTGGATTTGAACAAGATAACTTTAGTTTACTACTAAGTTTAGGCATGGTTGAGGTACATTTACAAAGGATTACTACGAAGATATTTCCAGTGCTTTTCAGGATGGGAAGGACTCAACAATAACCTCAACATCAAAGCAACAAACAGTAAGCTGCACATTAGCTTATTGCATACTGTATGAAACACACTTGGCTCAGCTATCCTTGCAACATCACATCAGACATCTTTGTATTATATTGTTGGTTTTCCCATGTATTAGAATCACTACTACTGTAGTTGTTAACCCCTCAACTACCAGGGGTCTTCCATTGATGAGTAAAATTGTCTGGCGTTAGCCAGAGTAAAATACTAAAGGTGCATGTACATGCGTAGGCCGATGCGGTATATCGATATTTCGGTAAATATCGGTATTTTTAAAATACCGAATATTCAATATTCTAATTCTCAGATACTGGAAATATCGAAACTTTCGATATTATCGGTTGTGTGTTACACTATTTTCGCATATTCGTAGAAAAAACGTAAGCTGAACCTATGAAACGTATCAACTTTTTCTCACATGCTGATGTAAAACAAGATGCGCGATAAACAGATTTATTGTTAACAATCGCTAATTAGCGCTATTCAAAAGGATGACACTTTTTGTGGAAGCCTTTCTATAAAAACAACAACAGTAAGTGAGATCTGTGAGAGAACGACAACTCGCAAGGCAAAGGATGTCTTCTCAACTGTCCCGATTCCATATGTCAACTGTGCAATAAGGCCATTAAGAACAAGGAGGCATCTTAAATTTATCAGGCTTAAACTTTTTCAGTCCATGGCCAGCATTGTGTGAATGCACGCGACTGTTATTTATAACATTTTGTGCTGTTTCATTGACAACTTTACGTCACATACTAAAAAACGTTCGAGTTTCGCGAAATTTTGATGTGTAAAAATACCGGTATATTCAATATTACCGGTATTTTCTTTTTCGATATCGGTATTCGGTTTTTTTTCAATACCGCATCAGCCTATCCATGCGTTCTAATATGATTCAAAGGGTTAAACTGCCAAAATAGATTATAGAAAAACTAATGTTTCAAGCAATGAAAAAGAAATGTTTCAACTAATGACATTCAATTTTGTCAGCTCTATCCCAGAAATACATGTATATCCTTAGTAATCCTTACACTGACTTATGTAGTAAACTTAATAAGATCCAGTGGCAATACTAGGTGATAAATCAGACATAGTTTGATGCTACTCTGGCTTTAACAAGTTTTTTGAACTAATTTTAAAAGTTACTGTCCATGACCCAATGTTTCAACACTCCAATCTAGTGTCTTCATCAGGGGTGATCGTTGTAAAGGACAGTAACTTTTAAAATTATATTCAAAAAACTTGTTGAAGCCAGAGTAGCATCAAACAATGTCTGATGCTATATAAATTATTATTATTACTATTATCCTGTAGACCCTTCCACAGTTGAAGATGAATCGTGGGAAATCATGTCAAAATTCAAAGGAAAACTTGACCCGTAACTAACAAAGTTCAAGTATTTCATTTGAATTTTGCCGTGATATCCCATGATACATCTTCAACAATGAAAGGGTATGTTGACTACAGTCTGTCATAAGAAAAAAAAAGATAAAATACATTGCAACTGTATTTCAGACTAAGTAATAGTACTTGTCTGTAATCACTTGACAGCTCTATATGGATGCAAAACATCAATAAAAACATTTGAAGATACTTATTTTTCCATGTAGATCACTTTTACTACCTTGTGGAGCAGGAAATGGAGGTGTTTGCTGGCCAGTGGCAGCCATTTCTCTCCTGTGTCTGGAAGTAGTTCTTCGAAGGTCACGAATAAACACAGTACAGTCGAATGAAGACAAACATCGAATTTCTCCCAAGGGACATGTATGTCACTTTAACCATAAAAATATAAAACAGAATCCATCCACAAACACATTCATACGTCCATGGCAGACGGCCTCACAATGCATGTGGAAACAAATCTTGTATCTAAGGCTGAAAGAACCCGGGTAAACGTTCCTAGTGCCCAAGCCTCCGCTAGAGTAACCGAGCAGATTGCCAGCTGTGTCCAGTCATCAAAGATCGATCGAAATGGACTTTGGAAAACTTTTTCAACGTGCAAACGCCTGTATTAAAACATATTCTAAATTCTCTTTATTACGAAGTGTTATTCGTAATCACAAGACAGCAGTTTATTGTATCCTTTTAAGCTGTTTATTGTTTCATATTTCCATATGCTATATAATATACCCGGTATTGTGGTAAACAGGTAAAGTATTTTAATTTTCATTTTGTCATCAATCGGCCATCAAATTACCAGTCTGTCAACAAGTGAGTTCTAAATTTGTGACTATTTCGATCATTAAAGTCAAATTAGGTCTCGCGAATGAAGTTGAATTTTAATCTGGCAGTAAAAAAACTCTGTAAAATTCTCACAAACTTTCCAGTTGGTTTATGGCATAGTTTTATAGTCATATAAATCTGAACCTCGCTTGTGATTGGATCTTTGTACAAGGCGTGACTGTGGGCGTGTGTCGTTAATGAGCGCTTTGTATTATGGGATACCAGAAGTAAAATTTGCATTCTTGGTATTTAATTTTTCATTGTCTTCAATGGTTTGTGTGTAATCAGACTTTGATTATTCTTATTACAGTACCTCTGTGGAAGCATTGACGTTGTAAAAAGCTTAAATATTATTCTTGGAATAATAGTGCCATAGACTGTCAATTGGTATGATGCTTGGTTTTCAGCCAATTGACAACATTGACCACTTAGACCGTAACATTTCTTCTTTGAGCTCCATATGGTACATACAGTAAGAGTGCCAAATGCATGTTTTACTCACTTCCAATATCCCAGTAAATTACTTGTAATATGTGTAAATGCTGCAATCTGATTGGCTACGCTACTCATGCACAATCTAATGGCTGATACATATCAAGTAGCAGCAAGTGACATGATAAGGACAAGGTTATGGAATAAAACATACTTACAGTATCCTTGCTTTCAAAATTTTTGAATAATTAACATAAATACTTAAGCTCACCTCTGATTGTTAATAAGTAATAAATATTATATTTAAAATGTTGGCTTGGTTGACTAATATTATAAATATTATATAGTCTGTCTGTAAACTAGTAGTGAGTTTAATCTGTATTTATGGTGTATATAGGTGTCATTTAGCGATAATGCAATGCCCACTACCCTTGTGGTAGTTTAAGCACTCTGGCCCTATACGCTTCATGCTCTCTGGATGTGTGCATGACTGCTATTGTCCCACAAGCGGTTGTCACCGTGTCACCGGCAATCGTTTGGGTATAATTAGTTCTCGTGTCCATATCTAGATTAAAGTACTGAGCTACACTGATGAGCTGTGGAACAGCGAAACATGTGTTTGTAGATTGTACTATATGTAAGATGTAATGCGACAAAGTACAACTCAGAGTAGTGACAAAAAATATTTATAAATATATATTTATATATATATAGATTTATATATATTTATATATTATTATATATTTATATATTTATATATATATATAGAATAACTGGACACGGTTACACTTTTGACATTAGTTTATTGCATACAGTTCTGTTTCGTACAGGTGAACCTGCACTCATCAGTGCTAGACTAAATGTGACTTATAAAAACACCTACAGCACCACAAGCATCATATTACATCTTCGATTCTTCGGTTACTATGGGGTTGGGCCAACCCCATAGTAACCGAAGATGTAATATGATGCTTGTGGTGCGCCTGTAGGTGTTTTTATAAGTCACATTTAGTCTAGCACTGATGAGTGCAGGTTTGCCTGTACGAAACAGAACTGTATGCAATAAACTAATGTCAAAAGTGTAACCGTGTCCAGTTATTCTGTATATTTGCTCTACCGATGGTATCGAGCACTCTCGAAACACAAACACAAGATCTCTATTTGATATATATATATATATATATATATATACATGAAAGTATACAATGTGCCCTACCGGCTATCACCATAATGGCTTTATGGTAACTGTGGACTTGGGACCCACTATGTACGGCTACACATTGTAGGATTGCATTGTGGAGTCACCAAAGTGCTCAAACTGCGAGCAGTGAGCAATGCATAATGCAAACAGTAAACGTCTCATTGAGAGAGACTCTCCGCCCAATCCATGAGAGTGCTCAAACCACATGAGCGGTGAGCGTAATATATACATGAAAGTATACAATGTGCCCTACCGCCTATATATATATATATATATATATATATATATATATATATTCCTTCAAACATGGGGGAGAAGTTTCAAAAGAGGTTTCACTATCCCATACAAGGAATGATCCAATTATTTTTGTGTTATTTTCTCTCCTTGATGTGCGAATCAGATTGCACAAAGCCCAAATTTGGTAAGTCATATTAAAAATAAAATATATTGCTTCTGCATGCTGAATATTATTGTCTGATTAGCCAGATTAAAATTCTAAAATGTTTTTTTATTATACAGCTAACTGTATAATATACTATTGTCAAATGCCATCTGATTGGCTAAGCTGCTGGTGATTTAATGAAACAGAGACTCGCAAATTTCCCCCAATAATCGCTAACTGTTTATCTCCTTGGTATTCTACTGAAAACAATTAATATGTTTGTTTACTTATTTATTTATTTATTTATTACACTTTCACCTAATTAATACAAGAAGGTGCGGGACAGTACAATAGAGCTAGGCTCCAAATTAAGTACGCCCTTTAAATGATAAATTAAAATGAACATAAATTACAATAGATATACAATAACTGCAGTACATAGAGTGTATACATAAATATATATTAGGTATAGAAGGAAGTTTAAATATGTACATAATTATATTAAACAAATATATAATAGTAAGATACAATAGTATTACGGTAACAGCAAGGGTTAGAAGAGAGCACGTTACGTGAAGTGTGACATTTTAAGCAAGTAGACTTCCAAGTGCAATAGTTATATCTACGTCGTAATTATTATTTAGAGCTAGCATTAATTAGTATAGTGATTATAAAGTTGACTTTTAAAATGTTTAACTGAAATAGAATTTCGTATTAAGCTTGGTAGATTATTCCATAGTTTAGGTAAACGGTTAAAGTAACTAGTTTGAAAGAGTTTAGTACGATACTTAGGAATTAACACATCTAATTCAGAACTATTTCTGGTGATTCTTACTGGAATTTTAGGTTCTACAAATCTGTTAATAGAAATATTGTAGTGATCAGTACGACATTTAAAATAAAAAACAAGATCATTTAGTTCGTGCCAGTATGATAAGGGCAATAAGTAAAGTTTTTTCAGACGCTCATTATAAGATATATTTTCCTGCCAGTTTAATCTTAAAACATATTTGGTGGCCCTCCGTTGTAGTCTTTCTACTTTACCAATGTTTCCTATTGTCTGCGGTGCCCAGACCTCACTTGCGTAACCAAGGTTAGGACGCACTAGCGCATTAGATGGAGTAGTTTCTTAATGTTAAAAGAATGAATTTGATCAAAATTTACCTACACAATTTACATGGTCTAGTACAATGTGCTAAGCATTTTTGGATATACATGTACCACTTTGTGAGCAGCATTAATGCACTTGCAAAGTGGTGAACAGTCCAGATTTGCTTTAATGCATGAGTTGCATTTCGAATATTCTGTTTTACATGCATTTGATCAACTCTGATCTACATGCTCTGGATACCTCTGGGATGGTTGCCCAAACTGGAACCCAAGAATCTCCTTCCTTGGTCCACGCGATTGTCCTGGGAAGCAGAACTGATAGGCTGTGACTATGTACTGGTGGTCCAGACTCCTGCTTGCTATGTCCGCCAGGCATACTGAAGCAGGGCATCCTGAGTCGGTGGAGGTTTCTCCATTTGTCTGTTCTTCGAACAGAAAGGTTCCTTTCTGGTCTCGTTGATAGAGTTCAGAGGACTGCTCGCTGCCGGAGCTAGCCGCTCTAGCTGCTGGAAAGATTTGGAGTTGAGGAACAGTTGTTCGAATGGATGATATATTGAAATATTTCTGTGACTCCTTCATAAGGCTACCAAGCCGATGTTCCCCTTTTCCATTGAAGGTATGGCGCGTGACCGTGGTTCTTCGAAACTAGCACATACGGTATGTCGTTGATGCTGTTTGAAAACCTTGCCTGTTAGTCAATGGTTGGACCTTAGCCAGATCATGGAATATTCTAGCAAAAAATGGCTACAACATCAGTGTCGACAGCTAGTGCGCACTAAAATTGATATTCTTGCCTAGGCTGGTGGTTTATTATAAGTAATAGCATAAAAAGAGGTTCATTAGCTATTAAACGTCTCGCTCGATGAGGGTCACACCACTTTGCATGCTTCGTTTTATTCGGGAGGACTCCTTTAAGCTGTTTGAGATATATACCTCATGCATCCCACAGAACATCCAATCAACTGGGATATTGCAACTGCTTCTCTTGATAGGATATATTTTTCCACGTACTCATTGAATGTGCTCACTGCAGTTGTAGGTAGGTAGTGGATGATGACAGCACCATTATCCAGAACTTTATATTATTGTAGTTTGACGGTCTCCCATCTTTCTATGCCTGCTCAAATCATTACAATAACTCAGGCATTCTGCTTCGCAAATGAAGCTTGCCAAAATCTGAGAGAGAAGGTGGGAAGGATTGGATCTTGTGGGCAAAGAACTCGCTCCGGTAAATATCTCGGTTCTGAATGAATGGATGTATATGTATATAGAGCTGGCTTAACAGTGCATCGTTGTTCTGTAGAACTACTATACGATCGTCTTTCCTTGACATGATGTCACCTTATGTTTAGTTTTCCGGATGAGGGTACACTCTTAATGAAATCCCCATGCTGCTTCTTGCCCGTGAGTTCCAGACCGCACCACCTGAACCTTTCACATGAACCTTGTTTTCTTGCTCATTAGCCTTGATCAAACGGGATTGCAGATTTGCAGAGAATTAGTTGTTTGTTGTCTTGGAGAGAACCCAGTGGGAATTCGTCTCAAACTCATCCTTGATGGGTTCAGGCAAAGACCTTTCGCTGATGTGGACTGGCATCCATCTTAATTAGCACGATCCAAGGCAATTAATAAACAGTGGTGCAAGTTCCTCCAGGACGTTCCCAGCAGTCTGGATGGTTTTTCTTTGTATTGTAAAGTATATCCTGAGCGATGGTGAGGCAAGGTGATGGTGAGGCAAGGTGATGGTGAGGCAAGGTGATGGCGAGGCAAGGTGATGGTGAGGCAAAGGATGGTGGGCAAGGTGATGGTGAGGCAGGATGAAGGTTGAGAGGCAAGGTGATGGTGAGGCAAGATGATGGTGAGGCAAGGTGATGGTGTGATAGGTGAAAGGTGATGGTGAGGCAAGGTGATGGTGAGGCAAGGTGATGGTGATGGTGATGGGTGAGGCAAGGTGATGGCAGTGAGGCAAGGTGATGGTGAGGCAAGGTGATGGTGAGGCAAGGTGATGGTGAGGCAAGGTGATGGTGAGGCAAGATGATGGTGAGGCAAGGTGATGGTGAGGCAAGGTGATGGTGAGGCAAGGTGATGAGGCAAGGTGATGGTGAGGAAAGGTGATGGTGAGGAAAGGTGATGGTGAGGCAAGGTGATGGTGAGGCAAGGTGATGGTGAGGCAAGGTGATGGTGAGGCAAGGTGATGGTGAGGCAAGCTGATGGTGAGGAAAGGTGATGCTAGGTGATGGTGAGGCAAGGTGATGGTGAGGCAAGGTGATGGTGAGGCAAGGTGATGCAAGGTGATGGTGAGGCAAGGTGATGGTGAGGCAAGGTTGTCTTTTCGGACAATGCATGACATGCTTCTTTCAACATATCTCGCATTCCTTCTTTGAATTTGCATGAGAACAGTGTTTGTCCCGTCATGCTGTTCTTGTGATTTTTCAGACTAGTCAGGCTAGCAATACTAGGCATGAAATGGTTCTCAGATAGCTTAAAGAGAAGCAGTCCAGAGTCCACAGCTGGTCAGTTCTACAAACGCTCTTGACTCATTCATTTTTTCGTCTGTGTTTTCTTGATTTTTATTTGATTTCCTAACGAAACTGTACGGTAACGATTCCTCAGGTACACCAGGCATTTCAATTTCATGCCTTGCATTTTCGAATCTGCACAAATACGCGTGTCTCTTACTGGGCCTTTTTCCTCTGACCCATCCGATCGTTTCTGCGCTCTCTCTTCTTAACTTTTAACAACTTTTTGAACTTCACATAGCAGGATTTGTGCAAAAAAAAGGCAGAAAAAAAGAAAAACGGCTTTCAAAATGGGCAGCAGTTTCCTCTTGCCCTAAACAGAACCGTTCAACTGGAAGTTCTCCTATTTGTCCCGGATCTGTTCCACATTGCATAGAAATGGATGGTATGCATTTATTGAAGGACTCTTCAAGGAACACCTTAAATGATCAGAGGTATATTGCTAACAAACGATGCAGCGACTTCAGTTTATATCCATTTTTCGTACCATCACCACATCAGTTTCCAAAATAAAACGGCTTTTTTTTCGATAGCAGCAACTTATTGTCAGATACGTTGCGCTTCTTCGACTTTTTAACAAAATTAAATAAACAAGAATGACTAAAATACTTGCAGTATTTAAAAGACCAACACACTGAAGAATTAAATGGAAAAGAACACTGATTGTAAAAAATAGGTAGTTAGACCTGCACCGGCGTTATATTACCAACATGGTTGCAGTGTAGTAAACATGAATAGCACAGTGGGAACAAAAAGAAAAAGTGATTGAATCTGATGAAGGGCTCCCAGCTCCACTCGAAACGTCAGTATTTCGTTACTAAAAATCTTGGCAGTTCACCACCTTTTCACTCTGTTATGCATTATGGTGGCTGCAAATAATGGGTGCGGTTTGTGTTGCATGAGAGAAAAAGGATTGAAGCGTAGAAGGATATTGTAGGTTCGTGTTTTTATATCGGAGTAACGCTCTTGCACGCGTTTGCTACCAGTTTAAGCATATTTGTGATGTTTAAGCGGTCTACAAAATCTGATTCAGTGACCTCAAAAACCCATGTTTCGGGACAAAACTGACTTTACGAGGGCTAGAACCAAAGAAATATAATTTTATATCGTAAATGTCGGCGATCCTGGATTTCGGTAGTTGCTTGTTGTACTTCAATTCTTGAAATATTTGTTGTCATACGTTAAATGTCGTGCTTTTATCCGACCGGTAACATTAATCATAAAAAATTGCACGGAGCCACCATACTTTTGACTTGCCTGGTATGGTTCGTCACTCAGAGTGGTCATACATTTGTTATTCTAACAATGCAAGGAATTTAAGATTTTTGATATTGAATGTCGCTACTTTATGGATAGCAAAAGGATAACTCGATTAACTTCTTTGTCGTGTTCTATGCGGTTAATGTCACCAAATTCCTTAAATTTTTGAAGAAACTAGACTTCATTTTTGAAATATTACATATAAATACCATGTAGCTCAGCTGCTCAGTCGGTAGAGCGTCGGACTAGTAAATCGAAGGTGAATCTCAACCGTTGGTCCAGTAGAGTTTTCTCTACTTGCCCGTTATGGTCATCATTCGGAGTAGCACCTAATATCTCATTATTCTCCACCTGAGTTCGTTGTCCCACATTTGTTATTCTCATTATGAAACAAATAATAAATATAAGAGCTGAAGCTGAGTATATTTGTATATGAAAAGTTTCTTATTTGCCATATATATATATATATTTTCGCTTACCTCAAAACTGGTCTGCTACAACTTGTTTCATCTGTAAAAGAATCTTCAGGCAGATTTTACAGATGAAACAAGTTGTAGCAGACCAGTTTTGAGGTAAGCGAAAATCTATTTGCTCTAACTATATGTTGTTGAGCACTCTTTGCATTTCGTAGACCAAAACCTACACGTATATATATATATATATATATATATATATATATATATATATATATATATATATATATATATATATATATATATATATATATATATATATATATATATATATATATATATATATATATATATATATATATATATATATATATATATATATATATATATATATATATACGAATATAAGGCTTTTAATTGTGAATAATCTAGTACAGCTATTGAATCTAACCCCGAGGCCTATGAGTATAATTACCAGTTCATCGACGAGAAATCACTTACTGTTCTGACCCGTGTCTAAATAGCTCATAGGTTAGAGCGCCGAAACGTTGATTCGGAGACCATGGTTCGATTCCCAGTTGGGGCAGTCACTTTTATCATATATGTATTATTTGGCATTTCACTCGATTAAACTACATGTTCTAAGTATTTACGGTGAAGGAAAATTTCGAGTGTTGGAATATATACATTTTAAGACCAAACCGGGACCAGTTGCGATCCACCTTCCGGTGCAGGCTCGGTGGTCAGAGCACACCAGCCGGAAGGCCTTGAAGTTGCATTTTTCGCAAATGGTCCCGGTTTTATATTTAACAATTAGACAACGAGCCCGCGTTTTCTATGAGCAGATAGTCAACGAGGCGGAGCCGCCGTTGACTATCGCTCATAGAAAACAAGGGCGAGTTGTCTAATTGTTTTAGTATAAATTTACAACTTTCTAACCCAAGAAATAACTTTTATTTCGCATTTTTCATGTAAAAAAAGTAAATATTCTTTCGAAATCAGGCGACTTTTTCCCAGAGGTTTATATCAGCGGATAGTAACTCCTGCGATAGCCAATCAAAATTGAGGATTTGTGATATAAACTTGTCAATTTATACTAAATGTATTTATAAAATAAGTCGTGTCTTACGCACGCTGTGATTCGTCAGTTACCGTGTTTATATCAGGCTTTAGTATAAATTGACAAGTTTATATCACAAATCCTCAATTTTGATTGGCTATCGCAGGAGTTACTATCCGCTGATATAAACCTCTGGGGAAAACGTCGCCTGATTTCGAAAGAATATTTACTTTTTTTCCATGAAAAATGCGAAATAAAAGTTATTTCTTGGATTAGAAAGTTGTAAATTTATACTAAAACAATTAGACAACTCGCCCTTGTTTTCTATGAGCGATAGTCAACTCGGCTCCGCCTCGTTGACTATCTGCTCATAGAAAACGCGGGCTCGTTGTCTAATTGTTAAATATAACATGGATGGATTACGCCATCGTGAAATGCCATCAATTAGCCATCATACGCCATCAATTAGCCATCATACGCCATCAATTAGCCATCATACGCCATCATACGCTATTAATTAGGCATCATACGCCATCAATTAGCCATCAATTAGACATCACGGCGCCATCATACGCAGTAAGGAGAATTTACGTGTTGATAAAAAAGATATTTGTACATTTTATTCGCTTTCTACGGGTTATTTTATAAAAGAAATAGAAAACATTTTTATCCGTGTTCCCATACGTTATATAAACACTCGTGGAAGTTTGGGAGAACTCGAAATCGCGTGGAAACACTCGCCCTACGGGCTCGTGCTCCCACTATGATTTCTCGTTCTCCCAAACTTCCACTCGTGTTTATATAACTGTATGTAAACACGGAAAATGTTTTCTATTTCTTAAATATATATTAAAATAGTGACAAACTGAAAACAAAGTCCTTTTGTCTGCATAATATTGGATTAAGGAACTTAATTAAACCTTTTTTCCCCATCACCTTTAGTTGGAACAATGAGCGGCATTTCTTAAAAATTCTAAATTTATCGTCTGAATAGGATTCAGCACAATGCTCATTAGACAAAAGATGTCTTGCGACTAACTGTTGATTTATTACGACACTGCCGTGTTTGTTGTTGGCGAGTGGAAGTAGTTTTGTTTCGAATGACTAAAGGCACATGCTGTTTAATTCTATCTACCAACCTTTGGGTAGTTCTACCTACATAGCGAGCATCACACTTGCACATTTCTATTCGTAAATAACGCAGCTTGAAGAATGAGCAGGTAGAGATTCCTTTGCAGTCGGCGATAACATAGACCTTTGGGCTTTGAGAAAAAATGCAGTTTAATTTACTGGCAAAAAAAGTTCCTTCCGTAATGTTTTTGAGTTTCTTTGCAAAATCGTCAGAAATATTCCCTATTCACGGTAGTTTGAGATACACCGGGCATTTCTTAGGACCAAAAAATGGTTCCTTCATGTTCACGTTATTATAACTAAATAGCTTATCCAATAATCGGCCTGGGTATAGCCGTTGGAAAGAAAAATGGATTTTGAGTCATTAAGATCGCCTTCTAAAATCTACTAGAAGATACCAACCAACAATACTACGTCATGGTTGGTACGTTGGTACCAACCATGACGTAGCTAGCGTTCTCATTTCGTGATATAAATACACTCCATCCTTCACTCAAATACACGTGCGACTAGATTTGTACGTAACAATCGGCTGGCGTTTTTGGATGTATTGGTACACAAACAAGGTGTTAAATGTCTTATTGATCGCACTCATAACTTATCTTCTACTAGAATATTTAGAAGGCGATCTTAATGACTTAAAATCCATTTTTCTTTCCAACAGCTACCCAGGTCGATTATTGGACAAGCTATTTTGTTATAATAACGTGAACATGAAGGAAATTACAGTAAATTAAACTGCATTTTTTTCTCAAAGGTCTATTTTATCGCCGACTCCAAATTAGGAATCTCTACCTGCATGCTCATTCTTCAAGCTGTGTTACGAATATAAATGTGAGTGTGATGCTCGCTATGTAGGTAGAACTACCCAAAGGTTGGTAGATAGAATTAAACAGCATGTGCCTTCAGCCATTCGAAACAAAACTACTTCCACTCACCAACAACCAACACGGTAGTGTCGTAATAAATCAACAGTTAGTTGTGGCTCAGCCATCGCAAGACATCTTTTGTCTAATGCGCATTGTGCTGAATCCTATTCAGACGATAAATTTAGAATTCTTAAGAAATGCCGCTCATTGTTCCAACTAAAGGTGATGGAATCCATTTTAATTAAGTTCCTTAATCCAATATTATGCAGACAGAAGGACTTTGTTTTCAGTCTGTCAATATTTCAAGTGTCACTTCGGGTGACATAATGCTACCTCTTTCCCTATAAATATACGCTCTAAGTTTCAGTTATCAGCAGACGTAGCACTTGATAAGTTGTCTGCCGAAATGCATCGTGCTCTTTTATTTTAATCCTATTTATTTCTCAAATCTTTAAACAGTTCTTCTAAGAACTCATTTCTTTTTCTCACCCTTTGCTCCAGCATTACGCCATTATTAGTTTTTGGTAAATGTGTTTATAAATAAGCAGTTTAGATTTCAGAACGTTCTGAACTTATTAGCATTCACCATGGTTAGTACGTTTTACAAAGCGATATTTAATTTTGTCACCATGACAAAGTCACTATTTTAATATATATATAAAGATGCATGCATGTATGACCATAGTATGACCTATAGGGGCAATTATGAAAGATTCTTTGAGTATTAATTAAGGTGATAATTGTTTTTTCAGCTTTTTAATTTCCATAGTTAATTAATTGGAATTTTAAAGTGCCTATCTCACGTTTGGGGATTTTATACACATCCGTAATATTTGTGTCTTCTGAGCAAAATCATAATATATATTGTTAGCAGAAAATTTCAACTTCATGGAGTTTTTCGCTGTCAAAGTTATCGGATGTGATGTTACAAGAGGCATTCCAAACCAGTTTTCCTTTGTTACTTGCCACAAAAAATGCCTCTTGTGACATCACATCCGATAATTTTTTTAAAAAGTCTATGAAGATGAAATTCTCGGCTGACGAATATATGTAATATGTACATTTTACTTCAGTCTGTCATTTTATTGTGTATAGTCATTGCAAGTAACAACATTTATTGGACAAATATTTGTAATGTTTTTAAAGCAACATTTGACTACCAAGATCCTTTAAATTTTGACAGTTGTTTAAACGAGGAAGAAAAACTAGCAAGGTAAACATTAATGTATTTTTAAAATTAGCCAGATAATATTCAGACTTAAGGTTTGAGGTTGCTTTACCTCACCATGCGTGTTTCTGCTCTAGATGTACTATATACACACATTTAGCAATACTGTATATTTATTGTGTGACATTGCATAGTATGCAGAACAATGAGCAGGGTAATAATATTCTGAGTGCTATTAAGTTGGATCTGAAGGTGAAAACGGTGTTACAAACAGAAGAAAATTAACAAAAAACTGTCCTTCTTAACCTCGTTTGCTCGGATTTTTCAGTACTATCCTCGCTCCTCCGTCAACCATTCTGTACGAAAACCTCAGGCAAATACTTTCCTGTTTCCCGTATAGACCGCACAGTTAATAATATGTCTTTATTATTTGTCTGATAGAGATCAAGTTCGAGGTTATTGCCAGGAGAAATTAATGCCTCGTGTGTTAATGGCAAACAGGAATGAAAGTTAGTTTAAGTATATGCCATTTTTATACTTTGTACAGTGTTTATAATGGTTGGCAATTATTAGTTTTCACATAATTAATCAACATATATTGCTTTTGTAGTTTTTCACAAAGAGATTTTTCAAGAAATGGGAGAATTAGGCATTCTTGGAGCGACAATAAATGGTGAAAAAGTTAATTACGTTTTAATGCAATACCTAATATGTATTATGCATGTACAGTATTATAGTTTTCGAAATTAAGATTAATGTTAAATTGAATGTAAATGTAATGATAAACGACTTTTCTTTGCATGTTAGGATATGGCTGTGCTGGCGTTTCATCAGTAACGTATGGACTTATTGCAAGAGAAGTGGAAAGGTATGTGTACATGTACTGATAATGGAGTAAAAAAAGTTCCGTTAGGTTTGTCTTATTTTAACGAACTCCTAAAATGATTAGGAATGGTAATTTAGAGCTCTTTCATATCTCACGTAGTCTTTTGCAATATGCAAATGTAACGTAAAGAGCTTTACACATTTTTAGAAAATCAAATATATCTTTGAAATTACTATACGAAATCACTTGAAACTTTGCACAATACGACACTTCATGAAACCTAACATTATTACATCGAAATAGTGATGCCAAATTAATTTACTATTTCTAATTTCTTGATTTTCTAAAAATGTGTACGAAAAAACTCTTTACGTTATTGTAGGTTATTCATTTGTATATCACATAAGTCTAAATATCTCGAGAACGACGTGAGATATGAAAAAGCTCTAAATTACCATTCCTAATCATTTTCGGAGTTAAATAAGACAAACTTAATTTTCATTTTATAGGCACTAAACAGACATATGTTGATGATTGATAATGAAAATGTCTTTTCTTGTCTTGCTGAGGATAGTGATCTGAAATAGTATTAAATAAATATAAAATGGTTCTCCCTGTTTATATACTATAATATAAACAGGCAGGTGTTGTGAGATTTGAGAAAAGATGTTGTGAGATTTGAGAAAAGCGTAACAAAAACACACGCAGGTGGCAAGTGTATTTTTTATCTTTTCGAAACTGCAAAGAAATAGAAATGTTGAATTCAGCTCTGATAATGCAGCGTTCGTTATTCGTTCCGCTACAACAAGAGACGGTTAGGGACTGTTGTTATGCAACGACCGTTGCGCTAAGACGAAGGAATGTTGGAAGACCGTGGTGAAAAATGTGACAATAACGCAGACGAAGCACCAGGACCACAGGGAAAAAATAGAAAACCCAATGCGGGACTACACAGCAAAAAATATGAAATCATTCAATGGGGGACCACTGGGCAATAAATACAAAATCACCCAATGGGAGACCACAGGAACATGGATGTGGATTTTTTCTATGACGTTATAAAAGTCATGTAGCAAAAATCAAAAAAATTAAAAATTAAAAATTAATTAAATTAAAATAAATTAAATATATAACAATTGAATGGCATGTTGCATATGATTTTATGCAGAATTTTACAAGAAATCGAATAGTATATGGTCATATATTGCGGGTAAAGACGTACAGGTAGCTTCTTGAACAACAGATTTGATTGGTCGTTTTCCGACCTTTTTAATCGGACACAAGAACCTAGTAAACACGTGCACTGTTTATGATCTTGTTATATGATGATTATTAACCAACAACCAATCAAAAATTAACTTCTACCAGCTACACTGCATACGTGATGACTCCATATTGCCCATATGCTACCGAGCGTAAATCTGCATGGAGGTGGCATATTGGTTTGTTTGTTACAGAAACGAAGAACGCGCGCTATATTACGGATTGGTTGACGCTCTGTGTGTTTTGCCATGCTGGTTGATTATAAAATTTACCTTTTGACTGAAGGGTTGACAGTGGCTACCGTTCCGCTATGAGTGTCCAGTCTTCATTAGTCATGCATCCAATTTACCTATTTGGCTCTGAAGAACAGAAAGAAAGATTTTTGCCAAGACTAGGTAAGTTGTATGCCATTAAGTAGACGTGTATGCTAATTAACTACTGAGAAATATACTCTCCACAAACACGCGCGCCAAAGGCGTGACCTCCGCACAGTTCTATACTCCCTAAAACGACACACCCGTTCCGATAGCCAAGTATCATGTGGGCTTTACATTATTACGCTATGGTAAAAAATTACTGTTTCTTTGTTGTGTTTACACTGTCCTGCAGTTAATACGGAGTAGTTTACCCGTAAATCACAACGCTATATATGGTTATTATCAACGTAGCGTGTTAGTGTAAACACTCAGATCGTTTTCAATATAATCCTAAATGAGGACAGAATGTAAGAAACCTGTTTTGGTGCAAATTCAGTATCACCACAGGAAGTACTTATTGCTCTTTCAATGGGTAAACGCTAACAGAAGTACACAGTATTGCAATACTGTATATTGCTTTTGGGTGTGCAAACATGAGAAAAAGGACTCCAGCTGACACCATCTTTTTTACTACATTTTTTGTGAGTCATTGCGACATTGGTAACGAGACCACGCAGTCATATAGAGGTCATTGCCTAAGACAAGCTTTCATATAAGCTTCTTTCTCAGTCCTTTCGATACACCGAAAACGATGGCGGTTTTACATTTTACCAGAATGTTTTTCGACCTTAAATCACCTGTAATAACAGCTAAACATTGTTTACCTTGTAAACATGAATTAAATACGTAAAAGTTTCCTTTTTACCAAACTATGAGATTCAATGTTTACTGCGCGCAAGGAATTATGGAATCGCCATCTTTTTCGGTACCGTCAATTGGAAAGAGGCTTTGGCAACTATAATCACAATTTCATTTTTTTATTTATGAATAACAAACAAGCTTACGAAGATAATCCAAGTAAACAAAACTACTCTTATACATAAAAACAGCACTAATTTTGACCAAAGACAATCCTGTCATCCCGACTCATCCGCCATCTTGTCAATACTTTGCCTAATTGCCTTAATTATGGTTTACACCTGCGATTTTAATCCCTTCACAATCCCTATACTTCCCTGTAATCCCAACCAAAACATTGCTCACAGCCTTGGAACTTGGAAGCGATTTGACTCGGAAAAAAGAAGCCACAGAGTTGCCTCATGCGGAGGAGGCTAATGCGATATATGATATGGTTTGTGTAAACTACCTGATTTCATGGCGATATTTACAGCGATTTGTCTGAAATAATACACCTCAATTTTAGTACATTTCATTGTTGCCTGCTTTTGAAAAATGGCGATAAAATGTAAAAATGGAGAAAGAAATCAATTCGCAGCAAAAATTAAGTTATTAAGTTTTGCTGCTCGTTCTCTTGTATTATTTTATTTTATAAAAGAAATACCAAAGGGTTTTTCCGTGTTTGGATACTTTGATCCAAACACACGGGAAGTTGCGAGACTGGAGAAAAGCGAAAAAAAATACGAGCCGTTAGGCGAGTTTTTTAGCTTCTCGAAAGTCGAGCTACCTGTACTTCCCAAGTGTATGGATCACAGTATCCAAACACGGAAAAATCATTAGGTATTTCTTTTACAAAATAACGTCAATGTTATTATTGATACACGTTGACACAACTGTGATTTAGATGATTTTTTGCCAATACTTGTTTTGTTTACCTAGCCAGAGGAGAACTTATTGGTTGTTTTGGTCTAACTGAACCAAATCATGGTAGTGATCCTGGGGGTATGGAAACGAAGGCTAAATATCAGGCATCTAGCAAATCGTTCATTCTGAATGGGACAAAAACATGGTAAAGTATTATAATAATGATAATAATATTTATTCAAGATAACCACGTCACCGAAGTGTTTTTCAGTGAGGTCCAGTAATACTTCACAAGATTGGGAAACGTTACATCATGGGCGGAGGGGAGGCTGAGCACCCCATTTATCCCGGTCAGCGGCAAGCAATCCTCTTCTGGACGATCTTTTTTAGTATACGCGAGAGATGCCTATATTATGATATACATCATAGAACTGCATGCTAACCCCAAAACAACTTAGATCCTAACCGTAACCCCCTGCCCAATGGGTTTTCTAACCCTAACCCCCGTGATACAGCTAAGTAAAAATGCTATTACTAACCTTAATACTAATAAAAGGATCGTCCAGAAGACGATTGCTTGCCGCTGACCGGGATAAATGGCGTGCTCACCCTCCCATGTAACGTTTTCGACAAGATTACATTGCATTGCATTGCATTGCATTGCATTGCATTACGCGATTAATAGCATGCATACAATATAATAGAATACAATACAATACAATACAATACAATACAATACAATGCAATACAATACAACACAGCACAATACAATACAATACCACACAATACCACACAATACCACACAATACCACACAATACCACACAATACCACGCAATATAGTAGTTGTCTACTCTAATAGTATGAAAGTAAATTTACATTAAATACCCTACGCTCCTAGATATCGTGTTAAATTACACAACTCACAACGTAGTTACTACTGAAAAATGCTAAATCCACACATAAACGTTTACTTTTAGAGTCGATTCGTATTGGGAAGACGCAAAAAGAAATAAGTCATTACCAAACATATATTTCGGTTTCAGCCCGGCCTGAAATGGTTCAATTCTCGTGTATAATAGAATTTTTTTCAGTTTTGCTGGGCGGAAAATACGGCACTGAATAGATTGCTCTGTTTTGATAAAGGATAACCAATTCCCCAGTGGCGGATGTCTTCATTGTTTGGGCAAGATGTGAGGATGGTAAAGTACGTGGTTTTATTCTGGAAAAGGTGAGGCACATAGCATTACACTGATATTACATTAATTTGATTGGCTGCCTGCCATTACATTAATTTGATTGGCTGACTGAGCGGTCACGGAATCCTAAATGCTAAATTTTTTCATGATGATTTTGCTTAATTATTCATTGGAAAATGGAAAACTAACACATAATTTGATTCAATTAAGCTGGAAATAACTTTATTATACAATAACTATTATTTTCGTTATTTATTTCCTTTCCTTATCGTAAGGCCAAAAAAATACCTGGGTTTCCTATTTCATCCTGAAAAAAATTAGGTACTGTGGGTCGGTTTTTCTTTTATTTCTTTTTTTTCTCCAAACATTGCATGGACGATCGAACAACAGGTTTTACCAAACCCACGCTAATCTTGACGACGCGCGCTGCCAGGATTGGCAGCCATGTTTGTAACCAGATACTTTATATGAGTGTAACCAGATACTTTATACACATGCAATCGTTCGATTAAGCGAATATAGTCACGCGGACGACTTTTCTATTGTACAAATTGAATGGTTTTCTACTTGGTTGCACACGCGAGCGCTCTTAAGGTGGCTCCCTGCCTTTAAATCATAGGGGTCTGGTATCTAATCTCGCGACGTGCGTGATTCGTGTATAAAATCACGAACGCGAGAAATTTGCGTGTAACGTCCACGCAAAAAGTAAACAAACTATAAAGCATTCAAAAATGGCTACATTTCCAAGTTTATTTCGCGTTATAAAAACCAATTTTCGCGGTTTCATTTATTTTAAAAAAATTACTAAAATAAACAATGGGTTAAAAGTCAATTATGACACGAGTTCGTTTGTGAGACAACTCTCAAACTGCGAATCCTACCGGCGGAAAGAACCATTGGTCAGCGACGGCGAAAACTCGGCATCAAAAACACCACATTTTCTGGGATTTGTGGCTTGTTTACTCGGTGTTTTTTTGGGAGATAAGCTTAACGCGGCTGGAGACGATGAAGAGGGTGAAAATAAAAGCTTAGCGGAGAAAGAAAGAGGTTTCAAAGGACGGTACGCACGCAAAAACAACGTAGTGTCAAAAGACGAAAAGCTGCGAAAAAAAAACTCAACACGGGAGGCATACAAAAGAAATGTTGGCAAACGTGAAAATAGGAATACAGAGGTTTTGTTGAAGAAATTTAAGAACATTCTGTAGAACCAAAATAAAGAAAACAGCGACTTTTTTATACAGCGAGAACCACTCTACAGAATTTTTTTATTTTTCACATGGAGTTTCAAACTACATAAATAATGTAACATTAGCGCAAAAAATCTGGGGGTCACCAGGCTTATTATCGAAATATAAGTCAAAATGGTATATAAATGTGATATTTTTGAAAATTATAAAAGCCCAACGGTTGCCATGGTAACATATTATGCTTTTGTTACTCTTTGTGCCATGTTTGGTTATACTCATATATTAGTATAAAATAATGTCAATGGGTGCTTCCATCAAACCTGCTTGCATATATAAGGCATATTTGTAGGCGCAGCTTAAAAGCCCTCGAACTGTAGGGAGCCACCTTAAGACAAAAGGAATAAGTCGTTCACGCGATTCTATTCGCTTAATCGAAATCCAGCTTTACAACCGAATGTGGGACAGCACCGGCGATCAGCACATCCAGATAGCGTGAAATGCGCATGGGCCCAGTATATGACGAGCATTCTCACTTGGTATACTGTAAAACTCGTACTCGAAATTGCATTGAAAACACGGCGATTTCTCGTTTTCCCAAACTTCCAATCGTAAAATCTCATTGACTAACTAGAATTGTTTAAGCTTGCTGTATACTCTTGTTATTTCGTAACTGTAGGAAATGAAAGGGTTAACAACTCCAAAAATTGAAGGTAAATTTTCTTTACGAGCATCGGCTACAGGAATGATTATTATGGAAGATGTTGAAGTGCCCGAGGGAAATCGTATGCCAAACGTTGAGGGCATAAAGGTAAGATTTTTTATTATATATTTTTATTATGCCATTAATTGCATGCAATGAGCAAAAGACACGCATGTGTATTGCGTTTGACACGCATCACGCATGTGTATTGCGTGCACTCTCATATACCGTATTTTCCGAATAAACGCCCTTGCGTTTATTAAATTCCCGCACTTTTAGGATCTTTATTCGAGACGAGGCGCTTAATCAGGAGAGGCATTTATTTCTAAATTCTCTAAATACAAGAAAACCAAACAAACCGATTTATATTCTTGTTTAACGTAGCATAACATCAGCATGATAATGTTTTGTGATGTTTCAAAGGAATGAAGGCGTTTCTTTTTCAGTACCCGTATTTCTCCGAATAACTGACGCCTTGGGCGTTTATTAAATTATCGTACTTTTAGGGGGCGTAATCAGTCGGAAGAGTCGTTTATTTAAAATGTATAAACTGGGGGGGGGGGGCGTTAATTCAGATAGAGACGTTTATATATGTTCAAAATTGAGCAGACTTTGGATACCTAATATATACCGCTGTGACAGCCGTTTTACACCGTTTTACATCTGTAACTATATATATTGCAGGAACATTTCGTTTCACCATTATTGCGGTTTTATTTCCAGGGTGCATTTAGTTGTTTGGACAGTGCTCGCTTTGGCATCGCTTTTGGATGTCTAGGAGCTGCTGAATTTTGCTATGAAACTGCCAGGCAATATACCTTAGACAGGTAAGGTTCTTCATATATTTGAGTTCCTGGCAAAACACCCTTCTCCGTATAATAATAAATAATGCTTAATATAGAACCAAGCTGCTTATAAATCTCGATAATCATGTTTAGGATTCAGTTTGGAAGACCCTTGGCCGCTAACCAAGTTATCCAAAAGAAGTTGGCTGATATGGCTACAGAGGTATGTTTGAAGTTCTGAGACGAAAATTGTGTATGTTCTCGAAAATTGTGTAATATGTTCTCGAAAATTGTGTATGTTCTCGAAAATTGTGTATGTTTTCGAAAATTGTGTATGTTCTCCTAAATTGTGTATGTTCCCTAAATTGTGTATGTTCTCGAAAATTGTGTATGTTCCCTAAATTGTGTATGTTCTCGAAAATTGTGTATGTTCTCGAAAATTATGTACACTGTATGTTCTCCTAAATTGTGTATGTTCTCGAAAATTGTGTAAAAATTGTGTATATGTTATCGAAAATTGTGTATGTTATCGAAAATTGTGTATGTTCTCCTAAACTGTGTATGTTCTCGAAAATTGTGTATGTTCTCGAAAATTGTGTATGTTCTCGAAAATTGTGTATGTTCTGATCCATTGCTCTGCAATATTAGATTTCCATCGCTCTTCAAGCTGTTATACATGTTGGAAGATTGAAAGATGAAGGACGGTACGTTGAGCAATAGATTACATGATAAGTGGCCGATCTATTGAGATTTAAAAGGCGAGACGTTGTAACTTGTAAATGTGTGGAAATTATGTGATGAACAAAACAATTGCGCGTGTTTAAATTTAGGTTATTAACTTTAACTCCCTTAATATTTATATGGAAATCGAGCCCTTAACCCTTAACTGGTTGAATTTCCATGCTCGATTTCCATATAAATATCCCCAAATTTAAAACATAGTGGCTAGCCTAAGTTTTAGGTTTGATACTTTGATTGACAGCTTAAAGGTCACGAACATTTACTAAGCGTGGGAATTGTTGACGAGAACCAATCAGATAGGACCTTTTTTGTGTAAACATAGATTTCGTTGAGTATAGTATTATATTATTCTAGGTTTGTCTGTTAATATAAAATCATATAAAAAGTGAAATTTCGGTGTAAACTAAGAAAATATCGAGGCCAGATTTTCCACACTGAAACATGGCGACCCCTGCAGGATAGACAAGGTGATTAAAACTCAAAGGAATACTTACGGAAATCAATTCAACGGTGAAACTTCATGGCTGTCACAGACAAACACAACAAGGTTTTAATAATTAAAGCTCGCGGAGGCGACATTGGGAGAAATACTGGATACTGCTGACAGCGGAGAACGGGAAGACCTAGAATCACGCTACGAGAAGATCTACGGGCTAGTAAGAACGTTAGAATTATCAATCGAGAGCACAAAAGATACAATGCTAGAGGCCGAAGAGGATATAGAACAAATACGGACATGGTCAAAAACACAAAACGATCAAGTGAAGCAATTTCGAGAAGCGCGAACAACACTGAAATAAACCCTGGCGAAGAAACAACTGGAAGAGGACGATCAAGCGCTAAAAAAGGAGGTAGAGAAACAACGCATGATTAACGAGGAAACTCTTCGACTTCGAATCGAAGAACAAAAAGAGATCGAAGCCGCAAGCATTCGAAACATCGAGAGAGAAAAGGAATGGTTTGAGCGTAAGCTGCAGATGCAGAAAGAAGCGAAAGAGGCAACGTCAAAGACGGGAACAAGTTCGCAACCATCTGCAGGCATCCAATCGGTGAAACTCCAAAGGTACACAATTACACCATTCGCAGGGGATTACAAAGATTGGACACGTTTTTGGAGCCAGTTCGAAGTATAGAGGTGGACGGCTCAACGATATCCCGACGATAAGTAAATTCAACTACCCTTTGGAAATGACGAAAGGAAAACCTCGAGAGGACATATTGGGCCTGCCACACACGGTTGACGGGTATCAAGAAGCAAAGCGGATCTTAAAATCAACTTATGGCAAGGATAGCAAGGTACAGAAAGCGCTCATCAAAGAAATTAAAAGCCTACACACGATCACAACATTCATAAAACATCCAGTGTCCATGAGTTTTACAACAAGCTTTCCTGGGTGGTGAGAACGCTTGCAACAATGAACAAATTGGACTCAGCTCAATTGGGTCCAGTTCGAGAGGTATTGACACAAACACATGATGACTGGGAAGACTGGAAACTTGAACAACTCACCGAAAACCTACGAAAGTATGTCGAGAGAAATCCATTGCCTGAAGAAGACCGAAAGCGTGACAACGGTGGTCGAGAGAGACCTCGAGACAAGCTACTACTAGGAAATGGGCATCGAAACAAGAGAAACCCTGAGGAATGTGTCTACTGTGGTGGCAACGAACATAAGAGCTCGAACTGTACTAGTGTTTTAACCATTGCTAATCGACGATAAATTTTAAAGAAGAATAGACTCTGTTACAACTGTACAGGGGTGGGGCATTCTGGAGCAAATTGTCGTTCAAGAAGCTTTTTCAAATGTGGACAGAAACATCACACATCACTCTGTGAGAAGAAGATGTCCTCAATACCTGAACAGGCATCTGAAAAGAATTTGAGTGCCTCCAGCAGTGGAACGACAACATAATCCATGCAACAGCCCATGCAAAGGTGAAAGGACAAGAGGATCGACACAGGAGCAAGCAGTTCGTATATTTGTTCCGATTTGGTAACCAAGTTGTCACTTAAACCAGTTCGAGAGGAACAGAAATGCATTGAGAAAATGTATGGACGGTGACAAAGAGAGTAGAAATCTACAAAGTAAATATCCAGTCGATGGCAGTGGATCACTTCAGCCTAGAAGTGGACTGTAACCAAATCCTTGCGTAAAAGAGTTGAAAAAGAAGTTCAGACCACTAAGGAAGCTGAGCCTAAGTGAAGAAAGGACTCAAGAAGAGCAGTTACTCGTGCATATAATTCTTGGTGCTGCCGATTATCAGAGGATACGGTCAACGGAACAACCTGTCCTTGGTGAAAACCCCGACAAGGACCCTGGAGCTGAATTTACAATGCTTGGATGGGTATTGTATGGAAGAATGACCACTGATGCTACTCCTGCTGAGAAACAGTTCTCCCTAAACTCCAGCCAGAGTGAATTTGAGAGATTATGTTCATTGGACGTTCTGGGTTTGGTTGATCAACCAGCCGAATCAAACTCAGATTTTCATGAGAACTTCATCAGTCATTTGCAACAAACCAATGAAGGAGTTTACAAAACACGACTACCATGGAAGCCTGACCATCCAACCTTACGAAGAAACAAAGAGTTAGCAGCAGGCCGATTAAAGAGTAACACGACGATTGGAAAAGATTGGTAAGCTGCCCGAATATCATGAGATAATGCAAGATCAGCTTCGACAAGGAATCCTGGAACCAGTCCCACAACAGCCAACGGGGGAAGTTGTGCACTACATACCACACCAACCAGTGTTCCGCAAAGATGCTGAATTAACCAAGTTAAGAATTGTCTATGATTGCTCTGCAAAGCAAAACCCTCAACTACCCTCGTTGAATGACTGCCTTGAAACAGGACCGGCTTTGCAACCACTATTATATGACATCCTTCTACGAAACCGAATGACGTTTTTCTGCATCACTGGAGATGTTAAAAAGGCCTTCTTACAGATCCAAATAAGTGAAGAAGATCGTGATGCTCAGAGAACCGTGTGGTACAACAATCTCATCGACAGGCAGGTGGCGGAGTACAGATTTACACGTGTGATGTTTGGTGCTACTCCGAGCCCATATATCCTTGGGGCTGTTCTACAGAAACATGTCTGAATACCAGTCTATATACCAGTCTGACTACCCAGAAACCGCAGAAGTCTTGATGCAAGACACGTATGTGGACGACATACAGAGTGATGGAGATTCAGTGGAGGAACTCGAAAGGTTCAAAGAAGAAGCTACAATTATCATGGAAAAGGGGGGTTTCACACTTCACAAATGGCATAGCAACGTCTCAACATTAGAGTCACAGCCAGATCAGAAAGAAACAAGTAACCAGATTGCAGTTGACAAGGAATCAACCTTTACAAGCTCATCAAAGATCCTTGTAGTCCTGTGGAAAAGAAAAGTGACGTACTACAAGTGGATTTCAACCCTTGTCTTCAGATTGAATCGCCTTTAACCAAACGTAAGATGTTATCAGCTATCAATGGCGTATATGACATTCTTGGATGGGCTTCACCAGTCACCATTGTCTGAAAAAATATTGTTCCGCGAAATGTGCCTACGGAAGACTTCCTGGGATGATCCAGCACTTGACGACATCGCACAACGATGGAATTCCTGGATCAAAGGGTTACGCAAGTGCAACTGTCTGGGTGCCTCGAAGTGTGGTGGACCGCGAGAAGAGGTTTTTATCCTTACATGGCTTTTCTGACGCAAGCAAATCTGGAATATGTGCAGCGGTGGCGGCTACTTATGATGATGGAACAAAGAGCCAGAACTTGCTTACTTCAAAGTCACGTATTCCCCCAAAGAATGTTTCAGTGCCTCGTCTAGAGCTTGTGGCTGCTCACATGCTGGTGAAGCTGGTGAGTAACGTAATTAAAACACTGGTTTCTTACGACTTCCAGGAGAATCATATGTGGTCGGATAGCATGACAACCCGTTACTGGCTTGGTAACAGAGGAACGTGCAGTCTAAGTATGTAAGGAATCGAGTAAAGCTAATCCAAGAATCAGGAAATTTCATATGGCATTACAGTACGTACCAACCGATCAGAACCCAAGCGATTTGGGAACGAGGGGAGTTTTACCAAGCATGGATAGGAGAGTTCTGGTTGAAGGGTCCAAGTTGGCTGGGAAACAAGTTGGCTTGGCCAGAACAGCCTGATATTACGTTAACGAAGGAAGTGTCAGCTGAAACGTTACCAAAGAAGAAAGAGAATCTGCTGTTGGAACTAAACAGTGACAAGGAAAGGAAGCAGTTTCACTTCTCAACAAGTTCAAGTGCTGGAAGCTGTGCCGGAAAACCGCCTTTCTTGTGAGATTCGCCAATAACTGTCCGGCTGGTCAGAAGCGCATTGGGCCACTGACAACAGATGAAATCAAGGAAGCTGAGAATTTGTGGTTAAAAATAGCCCAAAAAGACGAAGAAATGAAGTGCAAACTGGAACTTAAAGTGCACAAGTTTGGATTGTGGAGATATCATGGTCGTGTCCCGTGTTATCATCCTGTCTTTTTACCCCGCAAACATCTCCTTGCTACATTGATTATTGAGAGATGCCATGCACCAAGAAACCATACATGGAGGAGTCCGAACTACTATGTGCAAGATTCGTGAATGATTCTGGATACCCCAACTGCGACAAATGGTAGAGAAAGTCATATCAAAGTGCAACCATTGTAAGAAGCTACGAGCACAACCGTTACCTAACCCACCAATATCAGCGCTCCCAAAATGCAGCGCTGAGCTCACAACTCCTTTCTCGACAACGGGTGTCGACTTCGCTGGTCCTACGTATTGCAAGACGCGCAAGAATTCTACTGAAAAGGCTTATGTCTCTCTCTTTACGTGTGCAACCACTCGGGCCGTACACCTCAAGCTGTGTCACGATCTTATAGCGCGTGAATTTAAACGACGCTAAAGGAGTTCATTGCGAGACGAGGTGCACCACGACAGATCATAAGTGACAACGCGAAGACCTTCGTTGCGGCAAAGGGTGGCTAGAGAAAGTGCAGAATGATGACGGGATCAACAATTATCTGGCTTCACAATCTATCAAGTGGAAGTTCAATTTATCGCGTGCCCCTAGTCGTGGAGGATTTTTTGAACGTTTAGTTGGGATAATGAAATCAGCTTTGTATAAAATTATTGGAAAAGCTATGCTAACATTTCCTGAGCTGGAAGAGGTTCTATTAGACATCGAATGTTTCATGAACAATCGACCGCTTATTTATCTTGGTGAGGAGTTCGAAGGAAGAGCGATAACTCCAAATATCCTTCTCACTAGGGGCGAACGACATTCTTGGAAGAGAATGCAGAGACTTCGGATAAAGAAGTCGAGGTGACACGACGACTACGTTATTTCAACAAATGTCGAAAACAACTAAGGAAGCGATGGGTCAACGAGTACATACATGCCTTGGACTAGAAGCAGAGAAACAATTCCACTACCGAAACGATTCAACTTAAGACTGGACGGATTGTTTTGATCAAAGACTCGTTGAAGGGACAATGGCGGATCGGACGTGTTGAAGAGAAAATAGTTGGGAAAGACGGAGTAGTGAGGGGATACAAGATACGGACCACCAGCGGATTCCTGCAGGTAGAGAGACCTGTACAACTTATTGCGGATTTGGAAATTGGGGGAGATCAAACTGTTGCTGAAAAGCCAGCTGTCACACTGAATCCAACAGCACCCGAGTTTCAACCTGGTCAACGACCAATGCGACGTGTAAAGGAAACGGCGATGAATCGTATTGTTGCCATAACTTTGAACAATAAAGAAGAAGATTAGGAACTTATATTAAAGCTACGATGTACGTTAATAGGGGGAGCGTGTGGTAATTATGCGAAGAACAAAACAATTTCGCGTGTTTAAATTTAGGTTATTAGGTATCGTGGCCCGTAAGGGTCAACGCACACAAAAGAGTTTGTCACCCCCAAAAGGAAATGCTGCAATTAAAAGTATGCAAGCATATGCAACCGCATTAATTCTGCAGCGATGTAACATTGAAATGTTGCTGCAAATAAAAATGTTGCTGCAAATAAAAATGTTGCTGCAAATAAAAATGTTGCTGCAAATAAAAATGTTGCTGCAAATAAAAATGACCGCAATGATGACGTAATTGTATAATTCAAGATAGCAAATCCAAGATGGAGGAAGGAGAGCTGAGAGGTTTGATACACCATTATTTTGGCCTTGGCTATGAAAATGAAGTTATTTTGCAATTTTTGATCAACCATCATGGGATTAAAAATTAGATTATGATCTGCGAAGAAAGATTGATTCTCCGAAAAAATCTCTCAAAATCTGTAAATTCTGATTTTGCGCGGATGATTCTCCGATTATGATCTCTCCCTCTCTCTGGACTCTCCCTCTCTCTCGACTCTCCCTCTCTCTCGACTCTCCCTCTCTCTCGACTCTCCCTCTCTCTCGACTCTCCCTCTCTCTCGACTCTCCCTCTCTCTCGACTCTCCCTCTCTCTCGACTCTCCCTCTCTCTCGACTCTCCCTCTCTCTCGACTCTCCCTCTCTCTCGACTCTCCCTCTCTCTCGACTCTCCCTCTCTCTCGACTCTCCCTCTCTCTCTACTCTCCCTCTCTCTCTACTCTCCCTCTCTCTCGACTCTCCCTCTCTCTGGACTCTCCCTCTCTCTGGACTCTCCCTCTCTCTGGACTCTCCCTCTCTCTGGTATCTCCCTCTCTCTCGACTCTCCCTCTCTCTCGACTCTCCCTCTCTCTGGACTCTCCCTCTCTCTGGACTCTCCCTCTCTCTGGACTCTCCCTCTCTCTGGACTCTCCCTCTCTCTGGACTCTCCCTCTCTCTGGACTCTCCCTCTCTCTGGACTCTCCCTCTCTCTGGACTCTCCCTCTCTCTGGACTCTCCCTCTCTCTGGTCTCTCCCTCTCTTTGGACTCTCCCTCTCTTTGGACTCTCCCTCTCTTTGGACTCTCCCTCTCTCTGGACTCTCCCTCTCTCTGAACTCTCCCTCTCTCTGGACTCTCTCTGGACTCTCCCTCTCTCTCTGGACTCTCTCTGGACTCTCCCTCTCTCTGGACTCTCCCTCTCTCTCGACCCTCTCTCTCGACTCTCCCTCTCTCTCGACTCTCCCTCTCTCTCGACTCTCCCTCTCTCTCGACTCTCCCTCTCTCTCGACTCTCCCTCTCTCTCGACTCTCCCTCTCTCTCGACTCTCTCTCGACTCTCCCTCTCTCTCGACTCTCTCTCGACTCTCCCTCTCTCTCTCGACTCTCCCTCTCTCTCTCGACTCTCCCTCTCTCTCTCGACTCTCCCTCTCTCTCTCGACTCTCCCTCTCGACTCTCCCTCTCGACTCTCCCTCTCTCTCTCGACTCTCCCTCTCTCTCTCGACTCTCCCTCTCTCTGGACTCTCCCTCTCTCTCGACTCTCCCTCTCTCTCGACTCTCCCTCTCTCTCGACTCTCCCTCTCTCTCGACTCTCCCTCTCTCTCGACTCTCCCTCTCTCTCGACTCTCCCTCTCTCTCGACTCTCCCTCTCTCTCGACTCTCCCTCTCTCTGGACTCTCCCTCTCTCTGGACTCTCCCTCTCTCTGGACTCTCCCTCTCTCTCGACTCTCCCTCTCTCTGGACTCTCCCTCTCTCTCGACTCTCCCTCTCTCTCGACTCTCCCTCTCTCTCGACTCTCCCTCTCTCTCGACTCTCCCTCTCTCTCGACTCTCCCTCTCTCTCGACTCTCCCTCTCTCTCGACTCTCCCTCTCTCTCGACTCTCCCTCTCTCTCGACTCTCCCTCTCTCTCGACTCTCCCTCTCTCTCGACTCTCCCTCTCTCTCGACTCTCTCTCGACTCTCTCTCGACTCTCTCTCGACTCTCTCGACTCTCTCTCTCGACTCTCCCTCTCTCTCTCGACTCTCCCTCTCTCTCTCGACTCTCTCTCTCGACTCTCTCTCTCGACTCTCCCTCTCTCTCTCGACTCTCCCTCTCTCTGGACTCTCCCTCTCTCTGGACTCTCCCTCTCTCTGGACTCTCCCTCTCTCTGGACTCTCCCTCTCTCTGGACTCTCCCTCTCTCTGGACTCTCCCTCTCTCTGGACTCTCCCTCTCTCTGGACTCTCCCTCTCTCTGGACTCTCCCTCTCTCTGGACTCTCCCTCTCTCTCGACTCTCCCTCTCTCTCGACTCTCCCTCTCTCTCGACTCTCCCTCTCTCTCGACTCTCCCTCTCTCTCGACTCTCCCTCTCTCTCGACTCTCCCTCTCTCTCTCGACTCTCCTCTCTCTCTCTCGACTCTCCCTCTCTCTCGACTCTCCCTCTCTCTCGACTCTCCCTCTCTCTCGACTCTCCCTCTCTCTCGACTCTCCCTCGACTCTCCCTCTCTCTCGACTCTCCCTCTCTCTCGACTCTCTCTCGACTCTCTCTCGACTCTCTCGACTCTCTCTCTCGACTCTCCCTCTCTCTCTCGACTCTCCCTCTCTCTCTCGACTCTCCCTCTCTCTCTCGACTCTCCCTCTCTCTCTCGACTCTCTCTCTCGACTCTCCCTCTCTCTCTCGACTCTCCCTCTCTCTGGACTCTCCCTCTCTCTGGACTCTCCCTCTCTCTGGACTCTCCCTCTCTCTGGTCTCTCCCTCTCTCTGGACTCTCCCTCTCTCTGGACTCTCCCTCTCTCTGGACTCTCCCTCTCTCTGGACTCTCCCTCTCTCTGGGCTCTCCCTCTCTCTGGACTCTCCCTCTCTCTGGACTCTCCCTCTCTCTGGACTCTCCCTCTCTCTGGACTCTCCCTCTCTCTGGACTCTCCCTCTCTCTGGACTCTCCCTCTCTCTGGACTCTCCCTCTCTCTGGACTCTCCCTCTCTCTGGACTCTCCCTCTCTCTGGACTCTCCCTCTCTCTGGACTTTCCCTCTCTTTGGACTCTCTCTCCCTTCCTCTCTCCCTTCCTCTCTCTCCCTCCCTCTCTCCCTCCCTCTCTCTCTCTCCCTACCCCCTCTCTCCCTCCCTCCATCTCTCTCTTCCTCCCTCTCTCTCCGAACGATTTCTTTTTACCGTTTACTCCTCCATTTTCGGACAACTGATGTCACTAACAGGTCACAGAACAGCAGTAAATCCTTTTTAAGTACTCCTTTCTTTCGAGGACTTCTTTCGTTCTCAGACGTATTCCGTTTCTAGACAACCGGTTGCTAAGGACAGATTATTTAGCGCCCAATATACTTCGTGAGTGGACTCTTTCGTCTGGTGATGAAATTTGATGACGTCACATTGACATCATCGACAAACACAAAAACTCTATAATTTTCATTTGTGAGTGTCGTGTAAATCTAAATTACTTCCTGCAAAAAACTACACATGAATTTATTGATAAATTAACTAATAATATACAGGAAAATGTTTTTCAACTGTGATTGGCTGATTCGAGTGCAGTTAATCCCAAACAACAGTGCAAAAATCTGTTATCACAGTGCAAAAATCTGTTATCACAGTGCAAAAACTTGTTATCACAGTGCAAAAATCTGTTATCACAGGGTCTCGAACATTTCGCACTCGTGCTATTTTGATAGTCTTTGGAAAACTCACTCGTGCGTGTTTTTCCAAATTGCACTCGAAATCATACTATTATTATCTATACTATAGCCTGCGTGCAGGCTCTCCCGGGGAGGGGAGGAGAGGGCGGACTCCCGGGTAAGGCAGAAAATTGGGGATGAGCCTGCACGCATCCCATACAAATTTGCTTCTCTGCGTCCCGTACGGGACGCGGGATTCTCATTGGCTAATTTGCAATGACGTCATGCGGTATTTTTTACGAACAAATGCAAGCAGCACGATCGAAAGTCTCGACAACAACAGAGAACGTATTGTAAAAGATGTTTTGAACTCTCACTCAGCTAAATTAAGTTTTCCTTGGAGTTGAAAGATGAGCAATACGACATTCTAGCGGTATTACCAACGGGATACGGGAAAAGCCTTATCAACTTTTTCATTAAAGCAAGATCTAAAAAGGCCAACCGACTTCTGCTCTCGTTGTATGTCCTCGTAGACTAGGCCTCTTCAACTTGGTCGTCTATGATACTAAGGAAGAGTTCTCTTCGTGCGCTCGGTTTCAGTGTTTTCTTCGTACTCAGCAATCAGCTTCGCAAATTATGTTGGCAGTTAATAGTAAAAGGGTCAAATTACGGAAAGTTCATCATATACAATTGCTTCGTTCTATTTTAAAACCTGTCCAAGTCTCAAAGAACATAAACATTAGCCTGCGTTCGCAATAACTTCCGGTTCGCGTTAATTGGCTAATTTTCGACAGCACGTTGATGGCGAACTTTGAGGACGAGAAGCAAAGTTGTATGGGATGCGTGCAGGCTCTCCCTCCCCAATTTTCCGCCCTCCCCTCCCTGGGAGAGCCTGCACGCAGGCTACCTATACTAAAAATGAAGTTATCAATATTAATTTAATGTGAATAAATACAACGTTTATATTGACTTTAAAAATTCGATATCCCGACTACTTTTTAAAAATTCTTAAAATCCATCCATACTTATTTTTTTGAAGATAACTGTCCAGATTCTAATCGCATTCGCATGTGAATTAATTTTTCTTAAATACCTTCGAAGATTATAAGAATTTTCATTTTTTGCCCACATATACCACATACAGACTGTCTTGATGGATTCTTATGTCGGTGAAATTCCATGGCAAACTTATTAATTCTAAACTTCCTTAGCAACGGATATAAGGTCTGCAAATCTAAATACGTCCGAATACCCTTAAAATGATTTCCTAAATGTCGTGAAAAAGACTAGAACTGGTGAACATGACCGCGCAGGAGACTGAAACTAACGTACAAATCGGCCGCCATGTTTGGCTTTACTTTTTTTATCTTAATTACATACATGAGAATGACAATCGTATGCAAAATCGTAGCGTGTAGATGGACCTCACTATGACCTCATGCATGCAATTGTTTTAAACACTTTTCAGTTTACTTCATCCCGTGTTGTGCTTTCTTATCATGAAGTATAAATTTGATTCACTACTATTGGAGTAATTGGGATATTCTTTCTTGCTAGACATTGCCCGGAAATGGTTTCTTTGTTAAAAAGAAATAATTGTGGCAAATCGCTAGAAATCGCCAGAACTGCAAGAGATATGTTGGGAGGTAAAACAAACGTATTCAGTCCTTTTTCATAATGGCCGCCACACATCAATAGTCCTATTACTTCAATAATATCACATATAAAAGTGTTGTGTTGCGTAAGGTAATGTGGGTCACTTTAAGAGCACTCGAACAAACGTTATTTTCAATTTCTGTTCTCAATAGGGAACGGTATCTCTGATGAATATCATATAATACGCCATGTGATGAATTTAGAAAGTGTAAATACTTATGAAGGTATTTTTTTATATTTTAAAAGGAGCTTTGAAACACTTAAGAACATCGTTGTGGTGTGAGGCTAGGAGATAGGAAGTGAGGCTAGGAAATAGAACATGAGGCTAGGAGATAGGAAGTGAAGCTAGGAGATAGGAAGTGAAGCTAGGAGATAGGAAGTGAAGCTAGCAGATAGGAAGTGAAGCTAGCAGATAGTAAGTGAAGCTAGGAGATAGGAAGTGAAGCTAGGAGATAGGAAGTGAAGCTAGGAGATAGGAAGTGAAGCTAGGAGATAGGAAGTGAAGCTAGGAGATAGGAAGTGAAGCTAGGAGATAGGAAGTGAGGCTAGGGGATAGGAAGTGAGGCTAGGAGATAGGAAGTGAAGCTAGGGGATAGGAAGTGAAGCTAGGAGATAGGAAGTGAGGCTAGGGGATAGGAAGTGAGGCTAGGAGATAGGAAGTGAAGCTAGGAGATAGTAAGTGAAGCTAGGGGATAGGAAGTGAAGCTAGGAGATAGGAAGTGAAGCTAGGAGATAGGAAGTGAGGCTAGGGGATAGGAAGTGAGGCTAGGAGATAGGAAGTGAAGCTAGGAGATAGGAAGTGAGGCTAGGGGATAGGAAGTGAGGCTAGGAGATAGGGATAGGAAGTGAAGCTAGGAGATAGGGATAGGAAGTGAAGCTAGGAGATAGGAAGTGAAGCTAGGAGATAGGAAGTGAAGCTAGGAGATAGGAAGTGAAGCTAGTAGATAGGAAGTGAAGCTAGGAGATAGGAAGTGAGGCTAGGAGATAGGAAGTGAGGCTAGGGGATAGGAAGTGAGGCTAAGAGAAAGTAAGTGAAGCTAGGAGATAGGAAGTGAAGCTAGGAGATAGGAAGTGAAGCTAGGAGATAGGAAGTGAAGCTAGGAGATAGGAAGTGAAGCTAGGAGATAGGAAGTGAAGCTAGGGGATAGGAAGTGAAGCTAGGAGATAGGAAGTGAGGCTAGGGGATAGGAAGTGAGGCTAGGAGATAGGAAGTGAAGCTAGGAGATAGTAAGTGAAGCTAGGGGATAGGAAGTGAAGCTAGGAGATAGGAAGTGAAGCTAGGAGATAGGAAGTGAGGCTAGGGGATAGGAAGTGAGGCTAGGAGATAGGAAGTGAAGCTAGGAGATAGGAAGTGAAGCTAGGAGATAGGAAGTGAAGCTAGGAGATAGGAAGTGAAGCTAGTAGATAGGAAGTGAAGCTAGGAGATAGGAAGTGAGGCTAGGAGATAGGAAGTAAGGCTAGGAGATAGGAAGTGAGGCTAGGGGATAGGAAGTGAGGCTAAGAGAAAGTAAGTGAAGCTGGGAGATAGGAAGTGAAGCAGGGAGAGATGGAGGGAGGTAGTATATGGACGGAATGTTTGGAATTTTTACTCTATCACTGCGGTTATTTTTTACAAAGAAATCATGTTTAGATTTTTAAGGTTAACATTTTTCCATTTACTGTCACATATTTTAGGAACCCATGACATCCATGCATTGATATTGGGACGAGCAATCACTGGAATACAATCCTTTTCCGCGAAATAAAGAAATTGGATTACGAAATTTTAAAAATGCCTGGAGAATAGACCAGGTGCAGGTGGTTTATGTAGTACCTAGTGCTAGGACGCGTTAACACCAAGAAATTATGGAAATACAACAGGAAATAAAATCATGCACATTCAAGGAGTTCATTCTGTCTCGGACCAGGTGGTGGAGTTTATTGCTTTGAGAAAACTGAAATTAACGCCAACGTCTGACAAATCATACATATGCATTAGCGTACAAAGCCCGTAGTAATCGGCCGATTATTGCTACGGCAGCTTAATATGCGTACAGTGAATGTGTTTTATCGTTGTGTATACCTCTAGTAATTAGTATCTATTCTTTTAATGTATATTATTTTGTTTCTTGTATTTATTTCCATCAATGTATAGCGAAGCTTATATAGATTAAAATAAAATGACATTATAAACAGTCTGGTGTAAGCCGTAACCTGTTGAGGGCCTGGGGCGAAAATAGCGATCCATCCATGCATGATCTTGAGCTGACCACCATAACTGATGTACTGGAACCATGAATGGAGCCAGGATATCATCCTTCCAAGTACCGTCTCTGGATCCCCACCAATCGGAATCCCTCTGGATGGAAGACTCACGGTCGTGTCTCTTTAGTAGGGACTTTAAGATCTACGACGGCAACCTAGGACGGCAACGTTGTTCAAACAAAAGAATCTTTATGCGAAACAAAAAGAATGAATAATTTTTATTCCCAAGAGTAATCTCAACACCGACCTCGTTCTGCTTACAACGCCACTGAGAGCATTTCCACGTCTTGAGGACGACGGTAACTCGCGGAGAGATGAGAGCTGTTTCTTAAGACTGACTTAAACACAGACACTACAATCGTTTTAGAAATATTGAAGCGTTTTAGAGATCATAAAACAAATTTTGAGTGTTAAATATGCTAGTCAATCGACCGTGATTTTATTCCGTCGCAGATCTTAAAGTCCCTATTATACCAAAAGGTCGAAATGGAGAGAGAGGACTGGATCCTAACCCCAACCCCCTCCCTAACGAGTTTTCTAAATTTGGGTCCAAACATTTGACAGGGGTTAGAAAACTTATGATCTTTGTTGTTTTGGGGTTGGTTACAATAATGCAGCACCGTAGTACGCCATTTTAGCAACGCTCATGCGTGGACAGCACCATAGTACGCCATTTTAGCAACGCTCATGCAGAGCAGTACGAAGTTTAGCAAATGTTTTAAATATCTGTTGACGTCCTCATTTTGCTTCCTACGAAGTAAAACAAAGCGAGTGAAAATTGACCTTGTGAAAGTTGACCTTGTTCACTTAATTTGTGACTGTTTAATAGAGGTTTGTTTTAAAATATTTAAACGGAGTGAATTTCGGGACATCAAGTTGCCAGCAGAGGAGGTTAAATGGTAACATATGTACTACCAGCTGGGTCGGCAAGATTTGACTGGCTGTATATATTTTTTTCTAACTTTAGAGTGCACTCCAAATGGACCGTGTACGTCACCAATTCCAAAATGGCGGCGCCCATGAAAGTACAAGCCAAATATATGTTAATTATACGTGGTGACACGTAACTATACATTAAAGTGCAAATGAGTCGAAAATTAAGTTTATCTTATTTGAAAAACCTCACAGTCCTTCTATTCCATATTTCACTGAGTTCTTGAGATATTTAGACTTATGTGATATTAAAATGAAGCTGATCTATGACGTGGCAAGTTGTACACAACATTAGAAAATCATGTATATCTTTCCAATATTATTAAAAGAATCACTCAAAATGTTGTAATTACTACAGCTCATGAAACAAAACATTAAAGACAAGCTTCAAGTGATTTCGTTCAATAATCTTTAAGACATACGTACAGGATTTTCCAATGTTGTGTACAACTTGCTACGTCAGATTCTCATTGAATATCACCTAAGTCTAAATTTCTCAAGAAGTAAGTTAAATATAGAAGAGCTGTAAATTGTTATTCCTCATTGTTTTAAGAGTTCTTTCAAATAAGACAAACTTAATTTTCGATTCATTGGCACTTTAAGTGTAAAATTGAAGACCGCGTGGTTTTGATCATTTTCGTAAATTTGTGCCTATTTTTGAGCGCAGTATTTGTTGAATAAAAAAGCAGTTTGTACCCAGAATTTCCTGCGCTTCATGTTTTGGAAAAATCTACATATTAAACAAAAGGGTTATTGTTCTAGTTTTATTTTTCTTCGTGCATGAATGATTTAATTGATAACAAATATTATAAAGTACAAATGTGAAAAATCATGTGTGAAAAATTTCTCACATTTGTGTTCAAACACAACGAGGAAAGAAAATTGAATGTTTCGTAAAACGTTATTTTGTATTCGACTTGTAAGCTCTGCGTTTAGCCAATGATGAATTCCCAGGTGGTGAAAGACCAAATAAATTTGTCTTGTCACTCTTGCTTGCCAATTTCGCTGCGTGTTCGGCTAAGGTTCGACTTGCTGCGTTTGCTTCTGCCAAAAAACCTGCCATGTCAAAGTTGACTAGGGGTGATTGAAGACTAGGTGTTCCAGCGGCATTCTTTTGACTGGCTTTCGTAATCCACGGACAGTGTAACACCGTTTCTGCGGAATACCTTTGCGAAGCATCACGTACAAGGAGATGTGAAATGAGGTTTTTTGCCTCATCGGAGACATGACTCCACTCTGCTCCGGCGAGATGATACCGTCCATCTTGGATACTGTGCATTAGTATATCTTGGCATTTACTACAAGCCTCGTTACGATCCCAACCGCATTCCTCGCCGCAGTTACCGTAAAACGGGGGATGTCCCGACAACATGATGTACAAGATTACACCCAAGCTCCAGAGATCACAACGTTTATCGTAACAAGTTGCCTCGTCGTTCACAAACGCATCAACGACCTCCGGTGCCATGTATTCTGCGGATCCTACGGGGGTTTGAAGAACTGGCGTCGACACAGGTTTTGTCCATGAACCAATACCACTGGCTAAATCAAAATCACATATCTTCACCGGCACGATCGTGTCATCGTTGTCACAAAGGACGTTATCGGGCTTTAAGTCCCGGTGAGCTACACCATGTTCGTGAAGGAAACTCAGTGCTGTTGTCAAATCTTTTACGATCTCTCTTGCTTCGGTTTCTGTGAACAGCTTTTTTCTTTCAATGTGTTTTAACAATGATCCTCCATTCATGAGTGGGTACACAAAGATATATCGAGAACTCTCTTCGAAAAAATGAATCAAGTTCAGGATGTTCTTCTGGTCTCGACACAAATGATGCAAATCAACTTCGTTTAAAATCCGATCGCGCGGTATACAGTGCTCTTTGCCCACAATTTTCGCAGCAAATGTTTGTTCAGTTCGCGTTCTAATGCAGACGAAAACGTGCGAGTACGAGCCACTTCCTAGGTAGTCTTCAGTCAGGTTGTACATTCGATCAAAACTTTGAAAGTCCTCACGAGGTGGGCGCTTTTTCTTCCGCGATGCTTTAACTACGACGACATCTTTATCTCCTAACATGTCAGAATCAGGGAAAAGGATATTCATATTTTCCACAAACATATCCTCCAATGTCTAAAAAAGATTTAAAAATTATATTTTCGCTGACGAAGGATTAAAAATTAAGTTACTGTTGTTAAAACTTAATATCGTGTCCTTTTACATCCGAAAACCGCAATCAAACATGATGAACTTTATGCGACAAATTTCGCGCTGCCGGAAATGTGGGCATAATAGGCCTGTGACGTAATACCTTGGTAAGAAAGTTGCTAAGTTCTCAAAAGAACTGGATATAGTATATGAAAAAGAACTTCTACTTTTTTATTCTAAGTATTTTTCGACATATTGAAGTTCTCTGATTTCTCTATGTTATACTATATCCACGTAAATACCTTTGCAGCCAGATAGCTAGAGTTAGCTTTCAATAGTAACATTTCTGTGGTCGGGCCGTGAACACTTGGTTTGCAAAGGCAAAACTTTCAAAACAACAACATGCATTTCCATATTTCATATCGGATGTTTTTCACAAGGATCAACCAAGTTTTAAATTCACCAACAAGACGACCGCTAGGTGTTAACTCGGGCTACTTGGACTAGTGGCTTGTTGAAAGATATTGCAGGCAAATTCAGCGATTTGAATGCAATATACACAAATCTATAGTTGTAGGTAATGATACAGCTCTGTCAGTGCAGAGGTGGTTAAATTTTCTAATGAAGTTTTCAACATCGCCAAACTGCACACCTGTAACAAACCCGTGATGACAGTGTTTGCCACTTACTGAGAAGTCTGGCACATCAAATGAGCCACCCTGTTTGCTGAACCAATTAAGTTCTAGCCACCGGTCAGCCTGGCAAGCGGGCCGGCCTGTGCTTTTGTAATAACAATTCATCTAGCCAGCCAGGCAAACAGGTTCAGTTTGAGCAAGCATTAAATCAGCTAATCTTTTTCTCTGAGTGTATAATTAGGCATAGCAGTAAATCAAACCATTTAGCTGGCAGTAGCAAGGTGTCATAAGCTATTTAAACAGCTTAAAGAAATGTAATTCAAAATCTTTATTTCTTCATGAAGTCAACATTTTGAGCCAGTAAACATATTCATAATTTTAGCACATTTAGTCAGAATTTGAGAACTTTCTTGATAGTCAAATTCATACCAGGGTTGCAAATAAATATTTTTTCTTGACAGGACATGTGTCTGACCAATTTCCAAACACATTTGGTCGGATACCTTACAACGTGCATTTTAACAGTACTACACTAGTGAACGGAATGGAGTACATAATGAAGAAAGGAAAGATCATTCAAGGCTGTTAATAACGTATCGCACTCTCTGATTGGCCATGATTAGATCAGCCAATCAGCGTTTACTCAACTGACCTACAGGTATATCACTGGAAAAAAGCCTCAAAATGTTACCTTAAAAGCAAAAATCAGAGATGCCGGTCTAGCGTACTTCACAAAGGTCTAAACTATGTAAATATACTGGTTGGCAAAGTGTAACAAATAAATGCCATCAAAGTGTACCTTTTGGGAACTTGGCCAGCCGTCTAAATAAGCGCCGGACATCGGACAACGTCCGACAAATATCGGTATTTTGTCCGACGGAAAATTACAAGCGCCGGACATTTTGTCCTGTGGTTTGCACCGAGTTTCATTTGGTTGTCACAAATGCACTCTTGTTTGTTTCTCAGCGATCGGAACCAAAGCAAAATCAGCACTGGTCGTCAGCACATCAGAACGTAGTTCGTCGCGTATTTCGCTCACACACGTGCGATCGGTTTCAGTTTTTCTGTCCACAACCTATTATATTTGCGATAAATTGCACGATTTCCTATCGGAATCGAACGCTTTTTCAAGACATCGAGTGTGACTTCCTGTCTAGACTTCAAACGGTTTGAAGTTTTACACTAGTTTTCTACTGAACTTTACTTAATGTATGAGTATTCTCAAAGTTTTGGTTTTGTTGTTCAGTGCATGTGTAAGATGATCAAATGTTGTTTACAAACGCGCAAAGACAAATAGCTCTGTTTCGAACACGCGCAAGTTCATAATAGGGTTGAACGTGAAACCCATTCTTAGATTGTGCAGTAGTTAGACTGCAAGTTGAGTTAGGAATTAAAAATAATGTTTCTTTGCACAAGGGATGTGTTCAATTTATTTTAAGGTACAGAAAAGTGATATTCATTGTCCGGCAGGATTTTGAAGATGTCCGACGAATTTTCTGAAGTGTCGGACATTTTGACCGGCACGGCGTCAAAAAAATTATTTCGACCCCTGTATGCACACTTTGAATTAGCTTTCTTATGAGTTTTTGAAACAAAGTTAGCATTATTTTATAAAAAGCTACAAAATGGTAAATGCGGCTCAGGGCTGTGTCAGTGTGTAACATGTGTCAAGACTGGACCTGATAAAATTGATTCTACGCTCGAAGATCTACAGATATTATCGATACTCGAGGAATACATACGTTACTTACGAAATTCAAGCTGAAGAGTGTACAATAATTCTCCAAGTTGCTACTGAATTATTCTTCAGAGTTAGATTTGGGTCATTAACGTCGAACTTTTCATACGTCGGTCGAACCACCAACTCAATGCAAATCAGCTTAAACAATAGATTATCCTAATAAGAGCACAAAATATGCCTGTAGAATAACATTTGAGTTGGTAAAATACAGTAGCTCCTCTTTTAGAATTCTTGACAACAGCAACGTGAAAGAGGTCAAACGATGTCTGGCAGCTCTTTAATAGCAAACAAGGTGTGCACAGTATAAATAAGTTATCTGATTTTTTAGTTGAAATATTATAGGAGCTGAAGAAAAAATGCTAATTTAGGCACAGCACAATTAAGCCATGGCTTAAAGACATCATCTGAATACTACGTTATGTACAGTAGTAATATTATATACTAGACAAAACTCTTTTGTCATACAATTGTATGGTGACACGATCATGTCATAAAAAATCCTATGATTTTCGACACCTTCACAACACAAAATGCTTGTTGTGTGATATAGATAATTCTTGTATACACAAAACGTGGTAAACCCAAAGTTGTCTATGGGAGGAACCAAATCTCAAACAGGGAGCAGAACAACTAACTAACTTGCCTCATTTCAGAAAACAACTTTATGTTATTCATTAAATAATTTTATGTTCATGTTGTTATGTTTATTTCTCAAATAACATCACAAATAAATTGTCATTTTTTGTGGCAAATGTTAAGGTACCACATACAGCTATACAATAAGTACATAGCAATACTTACATTATTAGAGGCATGTACAGATATGCCATTTTGTGAAAATCCAATAGCACTGGCAACTTGCTTTTGCTCTCCCAGCACCAATCCATTGATTCCTTTTGTAACATAACTAGTACTAGTACTTGCAAAACTATCCATAGTTTCCATCTTTAATATTCAACTTAATGGTATAGAAGTGTAGTAATATTATATTAATAATAGTATAGTAAAAATAAGGCCTTGAAGTTGCATTTTTCGCAACTGGTCCCGGTTTGGTCTTAAAATGTATATATTCCAACACTCGAAATTTTCCTTAGTATTATATATATATACAGTATATATATATATATATATATATATATATATACTGTATATATATATATATATATATATATATATATATATATATATATATATATATATATATATATATATATATATATATATATATATATATATATATATATATATATATATATATATATATATATATATATATATATATATATATATATATATATATATATATATATATTTAAAATGAAAAGTTTCGGTTGCTACTCCGAGTTTCACGCGGTTAAGCGATCGTGAAACTCGCGGTTTCGGTTGCTACTCCGAGTTTCACGCGGTTAAGCGATCGTGAAACTTAACCGCGTGAAACTCGGAGTAGCAACCGAAACTTTTCATTTTAAATATATTACCTCGCTCTACCTATAATGGTATTGAGCGCTCTTTTATATTATACCAATGCTATAACTTTTTCGTTATACTCACTACTTGGAATATATATATATATATATATATATATATATATATTATATATATATATGTATATATATATATATATATATATATATATATATATATATATATATATATATATATATATATATATATATATATATATATATATATATATATATATATATATATATATATATATATATAGGTAATATTTGGCATTTCACTCGATCAAACTACATGTTGAAAGGATTTATGGTGAAGGAAAATTTTGAGTGTTGGAATACATACATTTTAAGACCAAACCGGGACCAGTTGCGAAAAATGCAACTTAGCGGCCTTCCGGTAGGAATTGAACCCGCGACCCTGCGATTGCTAGTGCAGCGCTCTGACCACCGAGCCACGGAAGCCGTTGCCGAGAGCCTAGTCACGAGTTCTGTATATATGGTGGTAATGCCGGGATAAGATTCTGGGTATATTATAGGTAATATTTGGCATTTCACTCGATCAAACTACATGTTGAAAGGATTTATGGTGAAGGAAAATTTTGAGTGTTGGAATACATACATTTTAAGACCAAACCGGGACCAGTTGCGAAAAATGCAACTTAGCGGCCTTCCGGTAGGAATTGAACCCGCGACCCTGCGATTGCTAGTGCAGCGCTCTGACCACCAAGCCACGGAAGCCGTTGCCGAGAGCCTAGTCACGAGTTCTGTATATATGGTGGTAATGCCGGGATAAGATTCTGGGTATATTATAGGTAATATTTGGCATTTCACTCGATCAAACTACATGTTGAAAGGATTTATGGTGAAGGAAAATTTCGAGTGTTGGAATACATACATTTTAAGACCAAACCGGGACCAGTTGCGAAAAATGCAACTTAGCGGCCTTCCGGTAGGAATTGAACCCGCTACCCTGCGATTGCTAGTGCAGCGCTCTGACCACCGAGCCACGGAAGCCGTTGCCGAGAGCCTAGTCACGAGTTCTGTATATATGGTGGTAATGCCGGGATAAGATTCTGGGTATATTATAGGTAATATTTGGCATTTCACTCGATCAAACTACATGTTGAAAGGATTTATGGTGAAGGAAAATTTCGAGTGTTGGAATACATACATTTTAAGACCAAACCGGGACCAGTTGCAAAAAATGCAACTTAGCGGCCTTCCGGTAGGAATTGAACCCGCGACCCTGCGATTGCTAGTGCAGCGCTCTGACCACTGAGCCATGGAAGCCGTTGCCGAGAGCCTAGTCACGAGTTCTGTATATATGGGTGGTAATGCCGGGATAAGATTCTGGGTATATTATAGGTAATATTTGGCATTTCACTCGATCAAACTACATGTTGAAAGGATTTATGGTGAAGTCTTTGTTTCTATTATTATCGCCTAATCCCCTTGAATATTGGACCTGTCATTTCTCCCACCCCTGCAGTCTGCTTATTGATCGACTGTAAAAATAGCTAATGATTTAACTTTTCCCATCTCATTAATTATTAGTTAGTTTATTTCCCGTGCATTTGATTGGCTACTTTCTACCTGTGACACCCTTTTGGCATATATATAAGCCCTATTTATTTTATTTCATCTCGTCTTACTCTGATGAAGGGCTCCGCTCGAAACATCAGTATCTTGTCACTAAATTCTTGGCAGTTTATACCACCTTTTCACTTTGCTATATATATATATATATATATATATATATATATATATATATATATATATATATATATATATATATATATATATATATATATATATATATATATATATATATATATATTATATATATATATATATATATATATATATATATATATATATATATATATATATATATATATATATAATTATATACACACAGTATATTTGAACTCTTACTAAAAGAAAGTCTTTTCATTTCATTTCTAAGCTTAACCACATGCTTAATCCCATTCTTATAATGTTAATTTTAGCTCAGTACCACTTAATTCCTTATTCTAACTATTGACTAATCCTTGTAATCTTCACTAAACAGCTTCCAATAATCTTTCATTTGACTAGCTGAAACATGATATCTTATTTACCTTTCACAACTTGTATTTTTAAATTTTAAATTTGTTATCCTACTTCTAATACTATAATCTAATACTAGTATCAGCCTATGGAGTTGGTAATTGTAATATGTTGGTAATTGTTGGTAATTGTCATGTCAAGGGCAATGTTGGTAATTGTAATTTGTTGGTAATTCTTGGTAATTGTCTATGTTACTGTATCTATTGTAATTTATATTCATGATAATTTATGTTAATTTATCATTTAAAGGGCGTACTTAATTTGAAGCCTAGCTCTGTTGTACTGTCCCGCACCTTGTATTAATTAGGTGAAAGTGTAATAAATAAATAAATAAATAAATAAAAAACATGCAAATGAACCAGCACTGGTCTACTACCTTTCCTCATTTCACCTAACCCCATCCTTTTCATACAGTACAATGGCAAGGAGTTGAGGGAAAGAATGGGTATTGAGATTTGACAGGATAGGTGAGTTGCTAAGGAGAGCAATATTGAGGTGGTTCAAGCATATGGAAAAGAAGAAGAAGAGCAAGAAGTGTCAGGATGGAGGTGGAAGTGTTTGCTCCAAGAGGACGACTAAATATGACATGATGGAAGAATGTGGATGAAGACATGTGGATAAGTAAGGAGGATAGACGTGATAGACAGGAGTTGATAGAAGCAGAAAACATGTCAAGGGCAAACCCCTGTGTAAGCAGGGAGCTAGCTTTACTTAAAATAAATCAATTATGATGTGACTCATGCCAGTATATTTATTTATTTATTTAAAACCTTCATTTGTTATACATTAAAGATAAATCCTCTTAATATGTGAGGGTCAATATTCAAGGTATTCAAACACATAGTTTCATTTCATTTTCATTTACACACAATTGCTTTGTGTGTTTTCATTGTGATTACAATGTCAAATGAGCATCATTTTCCTGATGCAGGTGATAAAATCATATTGATATTCATCAGTTACTCATAGCGCATCAACCGAACTCAAATATGGAGTTAATATTAATACAAATCGAATACTTTAAAATGTTTGTGGGGGTGTGTACGACAATGAGTGATAGTGATTCGATTTGTACAGGTATTTCTACACTGCTACGCAACACAAGTTTATTATTAGTGTTGTGCTCCGTAGGCAGTGTTGAAAGGTTGCCGAAATACTAGCGTGTAGGAGATCTAACGTTTCAAGCGAATATTAAGGCCCTTCGTCAGAGAGTTAAACTTAAAGTAATAAGTTGCCCTCGAACAGCCCTTTTAACATCTAAAGACCATTTTAATATGATTATTATTTTTGAAAATAGAAGTTAGCTACTATCAAAACTAACAAGAACTAATGGTAACAAACAGTCAAACACAGTGGATAGTGATCATAGTGTATAATAAATAAATTGGATCGTGAACATACCCGGCGCCTGCACTCATGCATTCGATGGGAGTCTATTCAGTAAATCAGATTTGAACAGCTTGTTACTGCTAGTCTTTAAATCCTGTAATATGTTGTTTGTCCTTTAGAAATAGAACAAAGGTTGCTAGAGAAGTAGAACTGATATGTCAGCACAAAATATGATGATGCAATCATGCAATAGATCATGCCAAACACATTTAATATTAATAAACAATAAAGTAGAACTTTTAAAAAAAGTCCGCCATGTATCATGGAGAACGCACGTGATCCGGTTCAGCTTCATTTCCTGACTAGTTCCCAGGTCTCAATCGTCGTTTGAGTCTCTCCACTGCACTCAAATAACCGAGAGACAAGAGCTTTCAAATAGAAAATCTATTTCTTTAATTAAACATAAGTACAAATTCACACTCCTTTAAGGGTACTGAAATTGAAATCAGCTTTTTAAAACCGAAACTGTTTGCTCTGGAAAAATCCCAAGAAAAATGCCAAGGTCGAATTCCTGAGAAAAAATCAAAAAAAAATCCCAACTCCTTCAAAAAATCCCAAGATTGGCAACACTTCTGTAATACTCTTCTGTAATACGGCTCACTCTGTGTGTGTGTGTGTGTGTATGTGTGTGTGTGTGTGTGGGGGGGGGGGGGGGGGGTGCGAAGTCAGTTTGCGAAGTCACTCATGCACAGATATTTTAACATGGGCACGATAAAACGATGGACGTTTTCAGATGCCTAAAGACTAAAGTGTATAATTAGTTCTGTACTAATTCTGAGTTTATATTAAAGCATTTCATAATTTTGATGCCCCTTTGTAATCGTGCATTTTTAGCAACAGCGTGGTACCCTAATTTCGCAAAAATTCTCATCAGAAATCGCCGGAAAAGCACTTCTGGGCTTTGCAAAATTAAAAATTTTCCTGGGAGAATGTTCCACGCCGCGAAGATACACCACAACGTGCTGATTCTTCATGTGCGCCACTGTTTTGACAAGCTTCGATCGATAGGATGTAGTCGGTACAAGCTATAGTGCGTCAATCGGTTGAAGTGAGCATAAAATTCACGACGTTTTCGTGACGGTCACGAAAACGTCCCGCACAGTAGTGATGTCATATACGAACAATTCATGAAGTTCGTCGGAAAATGCTCGGTCTATCTTCGCGTTGCGCAAAATATAATATTCCCCGAGGTATTATACCAACCATGGCGTGCGCAGCGTCTGGGATAAGCGCATGTGTGTAACAGTCAATTACTAGTCCCACATGCTTACCTCTAATAGGGTAGTGGACGGGTGGGCTATAGCGACGGGGAAAAAACACGTCGGGGGTTAGGGTTACAAAACTAAGTAGGCGGGGGGTTAAGGTTAGAAAACTCGTTAGGCTGGGGGATATAGGGTTAGAAAACTCGTTAGGCGGGGGTTAGGATATTTGTTGTTTTGGGGATTGGGAACAATTACTTCCGTGGTTGGTTTGCATGGTTGAAGACCAAGCAGTAGTCATATATATTTTATTATTATTATTCATGTGTAAGGGATTGGCACTAGCCCTTAACCAATCAGATTGCAGTAAATATTTGAATTGACCAATCAGAGAAGAGTTGATACTCTGAGATTCGGGGGTGTCCTAAAAAATCTCCAGCTGTGCACTAAATCCTAATATTATCCGTTATCAGGAGGGGAAGTCAATCAAATATTTGTATTGCAATCATCCATCGGTTGTTGTTGAGCTAATGCCAATCCCTTGCACATTTGTGTAATGGCGGTGTTGAGATAAACATCTCTCTCTCATTTTCTTTCTTTCTTCGAATGATTGTTGTGAGAATGATGATGATGATGACGATGATGATGATGATGAATAAAAAAATTTTAGAAAAAAAAAATTTTTCAAAAAAAAAAAAAAATTATTAAAAAAGAGATGTGGTGGATTGTATTTATTAAAAAAAAAGTAAAGTGATTTGAAAAATAGTATTTTATAAAAAAAAGAATGAGAGCGAGAGATAGATGTTTTCACGACGACGACCAGAAGTGAAATGAGGTGATTGTGGTTATTCCAGAAGTAAAGTGTATTTTTTTTGAGTTTTTTCTAAAATAAAAATAAAAAGGGTGTAGGTTCCGGAAGTAAATTGGTTTTGGGTGGATAGTTTATATAAGAAGATCAACAAATGGTTTTTTTAAAGAAATAATGGCAGGGACAATAAAAATAATGGATGATCAACAAATGGTTTTTTTTAATGAAATAATGGCAGGGACAATAAAAATAATGTAAGTTGTAACCATGGTTGTCAATTATCCAATAAAATCAAAGTTCATTTTTATAAGATAATGAACAACCTCCTTGACAAGGAGTTCCAAATGAACTTTGCAGCACTTCTTGGTCAAGTAGTATCAAATCAACTTTAACTACCAAATTCTAGTCTAACGACTCACAAATATGTGAGTCGTTAGACTAGAATTTGGTAGTTAAATTTAGTAGAATTAAATTTAATAAATTTAGTAGAATAGTAGAATTTGCTAGAGTTTGGTAGACGCATGTACGCATTGCGTGCCTATTTTTTATACACACTGTACAGTATGGTTGTCCAATTACGTCCTATAAATGTCTCTTATGAGCTCTCAGCTGGAACTAATCAGAAATATTTTGAATATCGAAATTCGCTTCGCGCGAAAATATTCGCCCAGTGGAAAACCGCCCCTTACGTCGAATCTCCACAAGGCGTAAAATAAAAATTTTCCTTTGTTCTGTGAGATATCGCGTGGAACTAATTATTAGAAAAGACAAAAGGAAAAGTCGAGAACAGTGTGAGCACAGAATATGCGTATGCGGGCACAGAAGGGGACAGAAGCGTTCCTCAGCGCACGGCCCGAGCTTGCTAGTTGCTCCATATTGTAAACACCGTACTGCAATTAATTATGCCAAATAAAAGCAAATATACCCTATTCAAATCTTGTGAAATTGTTGTAAATCCATAAGCAATGGCTCACAACAGTTAGTCCTTCAAATTCAAGGAACAGTAGGTGATTTTAGAAATGTTGATCGAAACGCAAATTAGTTGTCAAGTCAAGCGACGATTTATATTTAGAAACGTACACACTGAAGTAAAACAGAATCAGGGAGCAATTATGCCTGAAACTTATAAGAATAGAAACCCTTCTAAGACACACCAGTATGGAAAGAAGAGAGAGGGAAAGCCAGAAATTAAAAAGTGAGCTAGAAGTACAGGATAATATTAAGTCTTCTAGAATCAAGTAAGAGATAGATCTAACTTCGTGTACCGGACACAGCCTCGTTCTTTAAAAAATCCCGTTTATTTTATCTATAATAGGTTTAATTCATGAATTGGACAACTCCACGACAAAAATAAACGGGATTTTTTAAAGAACGAAGCAGTTCTATACCGTGCTAAATTTCTGTGTCAGGAACAGAATACGCGTGAAATTTCATATAAATCCTGAAATGACGTCACATAGACTATCGTTAAACCGTGTCAAATTGTTGAAAATTGTCATAATAGAATTGCTTCGTTCTTTAAAATTACATTACTCTAGATTTAGCTAAAAGTAAATAATTAATACGATTTCACATTCTTGATTTATGTCAGTAAATTTAAGTTAAAATGTTGACGGATATTCTACAGGGTGTATCAAAAAAAGCGCAACCTCGGAATTTCCCAGGAAATACACTTTGTTTTTATTAGCACAAAAGATTTTAGGCCTCTGGGAATTTAACTGTTGTTGATACTTGTAAACTAAACAACTTACCATTAAATAAATGCATAAATTTCGATTCAATTCTGCTTTACGTGCTCGAGTTTGTAGTAATTAGACAGTTATGCCCCTGGAATACGATTACAAGCTATTTTAAATTCCAAGGGGCGAAAATCTTTTGTGTTTAAGAATACAGTGGATTTCTTGGGAAATTCCGAGGTTGCGCTTTTTTTTATACACCCTGTAGAAGAGATGGTTTGGAAACTCGGCCTAAGTCTTTGTTCTAGGTTATTGTTCACGTTTGCGCAAACTTGTGCACGTTTAGTACAAAAGAATTTTAGTATAATGAAGCGATCATCCAATGGCAGCATTTGGGTTGAATCGCTCAACCATGTTATTTAAATATTAATAAGCAAAAAAACAAAAGGTTTGTGCACGGTCAGGACCATTTCAACCTAAAATCACAGCTCATTACCATTCCCCTCTATTAACTATGATTATAATCTGCATATTTTGAAAACAATATATTTCTGAATTTGAATAATAATAATATGTAATTCATCTTAGGCCCGGGTCAAACGTCGAACTTTTCATGAGTCGAACTCAATGTAAATTAGGAAACTCTTTGGTTTAAGTTCATTTGCATAAGTTCAAAAGCTTGTTATCGTGTGGGGTATATACGTCTGGTTCAATGGTAAGCACAATAAAAATTCATCATCTTAACGCTGACCTTATCATTTGGCCCGGACGCAGACATGGACGCGGACGCCGAGGGTATAGCAATAGCTCTTCTGCACTAACGTGCAATATCAGTGCACGAGGCGGTTGGGCCGGGCTAGCTGATTGCCGAATAAATTCTAAATACATAAACCGTTTTTGCGGAGACTGGGACGAGGATCAGAAGGAAAATCAGGTGTCAGTATTTGCAGGCTTTCAGAATTAACAGTCGTCGCCATACATCATAAGTCCATCATAAGTCTACGCCGCGTCGGGGCAAGTGCGGAGTGGCGTAAAAATGTCGCTTTGGGGTATGGAATATTAGGATTTCATCACGTGACACTAATTTCGAGCGTTCCTCGAAGAGTCGAAGGCTGTTTGCAGTTGAACTATAGTGGTTGAACCAAGTGTAAAGAGTTGTTTAAGGTGGCTCCCTACTGTTTCTTGAAAGGTGGCAAAAATGCAAATTTCAATCTCGAAAAGTGCCCATGGATGTTTCGGAAAAGATTGAAACTGAAGCTATGCATAGAATAACTTTCAGGGCATCAAATACTATTAATGGCTAAAGTGTTTCATCTGTTGCTATGACAACAGTGTCGTTTCAAAATGGCCGAAAATGAACATTTAATCTAATTTATTTCGCAAACGAGTCGGTCATCGGGCCCGATTTTTTCTGCATTTAAACATTTCTTTTAGGTTAATTAATGAATAGGCAAATTGTGGATCCAATTTTTTTAAAAACTAAAAAAACATGATTTTTTTGTGTGAAATAATTGGATCCACAGAATTTTTTTTTAATCTGCCTATTTATTAATTAAACTAAAAGAAATGTTTAAATGCAAAAAAAAAAATCGGGGATGACCGACTCGTTTGCGAAATAAATTAGATTAAATGTTCATTTTCGGCCATTTTGAAACGTCACTGTTGTCATAGCAACAGATGAAACACTTTAGCCATTAATAGTATTTGATGCCCTGAAAGTTATTCTATGCATAGCTTTAGTTTCAATCTTTTCCGAAATATCCATGGGCACTTTTCGGGATTGAAATTTGCATTTTTGCCGCCTTTCAAGAAACAGTAGGGAGCCACCGTAAAAGCGATTTTAATGAAGATTCATCGACGGAGACAAGATGGCCTTGTTCAGGTAAGACAACTTCTATACATGGATATATAATTAAGCTATTTACGTTGATCGGTTGATGGTAAAACGAGAAAATATCATGCGAATACATAGCCATCTTGGCATATTTTAATAAGCTAATGGTTGGCCGTGTTTTATACTTGTCTATTTAGATAAGAAGTTTGGTAGACAACCACTGCAGGGGCGGATCTAGGGTGTTGCAACTGTTGCACTTGCAACAGTCAGAATTTGAAGAGGAAATTGTAATTAAATTAGAAATTTAAATGCAATACCAATTCACAGTCACGGACTCACGTTTTTCAAAACTGCGTGGCGTCATTTGCGGCGCGAATCATGATGTATCATACTTTAGTTACCAGACCCTTACCGGATGCCTGAAAACCGCCCGCGCCCTTCTCGCCTAAAAAACGCCTGGGGAGGAGGCCTCCCCTTCCGGGAGAGCCTCACGCAGGCTAGGTTTTTACTCTAGATTCTAGCATCGCGCTAAAGGCGCGTCGACGATTGCCGACTGCAACAGTTGCGCTAAATATAGCATGTTGCACGACGCGTTTTATGTTGCAAACCAATCACAACACCGGATTTTGCAACAGTTTGCAACAGATGTCGCAATACCTAGCAATTGCTATTAACTTTCCGATGATGTGATATGGTTTGCTACCACAATGGCTTCCAACGTTTTACATATATTTGAAGATGGATGTTATTGTACACCATTGCGAACAACTTCTCACCAGTAAATTTAACAAGAAGGACGTCGATTATCGTACTTATTCATGCAACTTTTCGAAGTTGCAGTTTCGGCACAGCCAGGAATTGGCGGTCCGCCGGTCTTCAAATCACGACAGTTACAGTATAATGGACAAAAAGGTACAGACAATGTAAGCCTACCGGCTCATGAATAATACATATTACGCTAATTAGTTTATATTGAATATGTTTTCATCTGTTCGTAATTTGTGGCTTGCCAGATTGGAGAACATGTCTTTAAATATAATAATATTATTAATGTCAGAAATGAATGGTCTTTGTTTAATAGTCCAAAAGCAAGTTTTGTTTTGTAATAGACCTTACTACTGTTCGCTAAAATTACCTTTTCAGTTTGTATAAACTGATAGTTCTAGCAATAATTATTAATGCTGCATGGGTGTATTGTTTACATGGGGCCAGCCAGACCTCAGACTGGCCTTGTGTGTTCACTATTCCATTGCTATAAATAAATACAAGTTGACCAGAAGGCCTAATGTGCTTACAGGTATATCAATCTCTTTAAACCACCTCTAGAACTGCAGGAGATAGACCTCTTTCATAATGTCGGTCAGTCTAAATATTCATTTATACTGTATGCTACAGACACACGAACAAGGTCTTAAAGGCTAATTTAAATGAATATAAAAGAATATTTAATTTGGGAGCCATTATGAAAGAGGTCTATGTCATATTTACCTGAATGCTCTCTATTATATATTCCTTACACCCATTTGGTTGAGCAGCACAATAAAGGTGCATTTATAGGCAGGTCCTTGATTGATAGCAGCAATGTTTTTATTAACTAGCTGCATGACCAAGTATTAACCAGTCAAAATATAGCTGCATGTTATTATTATTATTATTATTATTATTATTATAATTATTTCATCACAAAGGAAATGCATTTGCTATGTATTTGTCTATGTATTTGTCAAATAATGCACTCAAACATTTGACAAAAGAAGATCCAAGAAAGGCTATTGTTGCAGAAGCTCACAATAATGCTCATAACTGCCAATTTTCCTCATTTCTATGTCTCATGTCACTATCAAGTTCTATTAAACTTCCTTAGATGTGTGAAGTTGATTGTCCAGGTTGCTGTAGTCTTGAGAAAGAATGTTGTTGGCTATGCTATGTTTCTAAGCTATATATGTTAATTTAATAATTTTGATTCAAATGAACATGTTCCTTACCACTATTTGGTTGCTGTACTAAGATGATTTTGAGCTGCTTTATCTGCCCAACCACTTTTTGGCTGAGCTGTCTCAAGATGTTTTTGAATTGCTTTTCCCTCCTGATCACTATTTGACTGCTGTACTGTAGTATATTAATGACTTTGAACTGTTTTTTTCTCCTAACCACTATTTTGCTACTGTCTTAAGAAGATTTTGAACTGCTTTTGCTTACTGACCACAATTTGGCTGCTGTATATAACTGCTATTCTGCTGCTGTATCAAGATGATTTTGAACTAAATAACTTTCCTAAATACTGCATCCTCGTGCTGCTGTATCATGATGATTTTAAATTAAATATCTTCCCTTGCTACTATGCTGCTGTTGCAGCACCAAGCTGATGATTTGAAACTGATTATTCTGTACCTGTGCAGTGAAAGCTCCTAAATTTTGTGCTTCTGTACAACCATCATTTCTTTAAAAGCATATGTCTTAGTGGGGTTGCCGCCTAGTAAATTAGTATAACTGTTTTGTACAGAAAAAATTATTAAGCATCTACCTTGCATAAACTTTTTGTGTGATGTGGAAGAGCAGGTATAAAAGTACAGTAAGGGCAGGTAAGTTGGTCAATCGATACAGTACTATTGTAATGCTTTGCACAAATAGTTTGATATTGTTGACAGTGTTTAGTGTTTTTTTTCATAAATATAAGATAACATGAAATGTTACTCTAAATTATATTTGATTCTTTATTTTGCAGAAAATTCGAACCGTTCTTGATGCAAAATTAGCTGTAAATGTGCGCTCAGAATGCGGGAAATCGCGTTTGAGAGGTTCTAGATTTCAAAATTTTCCGGGGGGGAATGCCCCCGTACCCCCCTTCAAGAATACACTTCACAAATTTGCAACAGTCAGATTTTGGGCTGGATCCGCCCCTGCACTGTCATGGTGTTTCTCTTATTTTGCCCATATATACGACATTTCTTTTCAAATTATATTTCCAAACTCAAATAAGGATGTTTTGATGAATTAAATTATCCAAAAGATGCTCCACGAATATTTATTAAAAAAATGATGTTTGTACAGGCAGTAAATATTCCATTAAGGCACAAAACACAGAACGACAAGCACTTTATAACGTCATGGTAGAAAACAATAGCTACAGACAGTTAAGATCTAGCTTTACAACCGATAATCAAACACTAACTGAACACATTTTTACAAATATACTAGAGCAACAAATTAATTCAGGTATTTTAGAAACATATTTTAGTGACCATTCAAGACAGAATAGCTAAAAATGATTCCAAAAACTAATTGTCAAATTGCAGATTTGCTGAACAATTAAAATATGTAAATAATGACATCATTCACTGCATACACTGCTAATTACTCAGTTAAAATATCAGTTCAAGTATTTCAGAACACATTTCAATGGTCCTAAAATGATATTAAATTATTTGAAAATAAAGTCACTACAGTGCAAGTTAAAATTCAAAGTTTTTAAACATCAAGAGTTTAACCCAACTCTTATCTAACCCAATCTCAAAAGTAATTTGTGACCACGATTTGAGATGATTTTTACAATCATCTTTATAATCATCCAAAGTGCTAGTTAGTGCTATATAGTGTTATTTTAAGTGCTATATAGTGCTATTTATTTGTCCTTTCCATTTTTTTAAATAGCTTATCAAACACTTGACTTGTTTTATAAAATATTCAACGTCTTTATATCTACTATGTTTCTTTAGTATAAACATACAGGTGATTATAGAAAATCGCACACGCTGATTGGTCAAGTTATTATTTCACGATAATCACCTACAGCGTTTAGGCAAAATGGCCACCAGCCAATTTGTCAGTGTGACAGATGAGGAAATAACCAATTTTAAAGAAAATGCTATTCCAAAAAGATCACCTGTTTATTTATACTAAAACAATTATTCACCTCAGTGTAGGTGAATAGTGTGAATATTTACTTTGCCGCTTTGTGGCTCTGTAAATATCCACCACTATTCACCTCCACTTCGGTGAATAATTTTTAATTATTGTATTAATATATTTTATTATGTTATACTTTAGAAATGGCCTAAGACAAGAAAAAAGAGGTACAAAAAAGTAATACGAAAAAACAAGAAGAACCTTAATTGAACAAAAGTACATGCAGTCGAAAAATTGTGATCAGTATCATATGGAACACTATACCTGTAAATGAATTCTGTAAACTCAGTACAGAGAGTAAAGACAAACAATACAAAAGAAGGAACTGTTCATCATATAGAGAATATATCTAAGTCAAATCAAGTCAAAGATAATTTCTGGAAGATTAAAACCAAACAGTACATGTACAGTATTGAACAGAATTATAACGTTTGAAATTAAGTGAACTGAAATCTTTACATGTTTCCAGAAATAGAAAAGATCTGCATGTGCATAAAATTGTATACTTACAGTATATGTAATATTTAAAATTTTTGGATTCTGATATGACATCTATAACAGATACACAAGCAAAAAGTATTTAATGTGGATTTAGCAAATTAAATGGGCTGTTTCTTGTTTCATCAGATTCAGTGTGTCACTGTATTTGCTTTCTATTGCCCTTTTCTAATCGTCGTACTTTTCCCGTTTGAGACGAAGGTCAAACTGCCTCTTGATGCGATACAGAACCTGTCAAATTTAATTCACCTGCAGCTAAATTTATTTTGGTTTCAAACGAAGCGCTTCTGTTGCATTTATTTTTTGAACTAAATTCGCTATAGAATTAAGAAGTACAAATTTTAAAACTGGTCTTATAATTTACGTTAGAACTACCATCATCATCTATATTCCCAAACCAGTCTCCGCATGTACGCACTGCGTACCTATTTTTACGAAGGGTATGCACGTTCTCGTATGTATTTAGACTCCAAACCTGTTTTCAGAATTGAAATCGAGTAAATATTGGCCGAGATTCCGTTCAAAATCTATGTACGACGAACTGGCTTTTAAGGATTTGTTATCGACAGACGCGGTCTATGTATGGGGAAAAGAAACTCTAGGGAGTATAGTAAAGTAAAGATCACAAATATTGCTGAGTGACTTTATTCAATCACTCAGTATAAAAGGAAAACGCGCTCGAGGGGAAGAAGATGTCGTATACGCCTACGGTAATCTCATTTTCAATAGCTGTCAAAATTAACCAATAGCAGTGATTGTTTACATTTGCAAATTTACGGCTAAAGAAAATATGAAAATATAAATCTGAAACATATCAAAACGAATGTTGCCGCTTGTGCAAGAATTATTTATAGATCCATCATCTCCATCATCTTCTCAAGTTGCTTCGAGTCCGTGCGCAAAAAAACTAAGAAATCTTGTGGAGACGTACAAACCGTTATCGATAGCGATCAAACCCGATGTAAACCCCGAAATCCCATATTGCGTTGCAGAGAGAAAGGTAGCTGCAGCCGTCACTCCAGAGAAAGCAAATCCTATTCGGAAATTTCCACGGCAATGCTCTCCTGGCGCAAAAACTCATCAAGCAAGAAAGCTCTATTTGTCGATGAACATACTAGTGTCAAAGATGCAGCTTTTTATTGTATGTAAACAAACGTTTAAAAATTGACGGGTAGTCTGCACACGCTGCCAAGTTTTCGCTGAAAACTCCTCGATAAACCTCGCGTCTGTAACATACTCTACAGATCCATATACAATACGATATATACCACCGAAAATATCGTCCATACTCATTAGTCAATATAGTCGCCAATAGAGCACGCTGTTATTCCCATTGACTTGAGCTCTGATATCTCGTCGGCAATGATACTTTTTAAAAGAACTATGACCAGAACATATGCAGTGTGAAGAATACCAGCGACTGAAATATCAAACTCTTCCCAAATCCTGTGTGCATCACAGCGATTTTAATACAGCGCAATAATGAATAATTAGGATATCTGTCATTTCCAACTAATCACATTTCTCGTCCCCTGAGAGAACGAGTAAATACGACAAAACAGTGGACTTCGTTTCGGTCTTACCCCTGGCCCCCCCCCCCCCCCCCCCCCTTGAGAGCAACTACGCAGGCTAAGAAAAAACTGGAGAACCAAAGGTCAGCGTGAGAGTATGGCCATGGGCTATAACTGTTATATGTATACCTTGTTCTCAAGTCACGCGATTGGGCTTACACTGGTCAAGATAGCCGGTGATGGTAAATATCCTTAACGATGTGGACTTTCAACCGTACTAGGTGCGCGGATACTCGTCTTTAAAGGTGGCAGGTGCAAGGGAAAGCGTTGAGTTGCATAGCCATCGACGGTTGGAAAAACAAAATTATTCAAAGCGTTTTAATTGTCCGCACGTTTTGTGCGTTATGAAATATCCTGCGGCTTGCAAAAATAATTTAGTTTCACGTATAAGCACTTATAGAACGGAAACTAAAAAGCTAAGTGCTGGTCATACAATTTCTCAGGACATCACAAAAATACAAACAAAAATCTAAATTTTATAATCGTGATAATTTAACACATGGTGCTAAGCATGAACTTATAGAACTAAAATTAAAGTGCCAAGGCTATCGTGCACAAAAAGGGTTGTGTCCTAATAGAGAGTTTAAGCAAGTCACGTCCCAGTACCACGGACGCCGTATTATTTCTATTGAATTTTACATGTAAAACAAATAAAATGAATAATTTAAAATGAATAAATTCAAACTTGCTATCTAACGCCATCAGCGCTTTAGACGCTTTAGGTTTGTAGACCCTCCATTGGAATTTCAAATCCTTCATTATCTTTGTCAGTTGTATGATAATATTTATTGAAAAATATACGCCATTTGTAGGGACTGCAGCTAAATTTTCAAATTTGCAGTAGGCCTCTACAATTAGGTTTATTTGAAAGCGCTCGTCATTTAAAACATTTTGGTGTTTGTTTCATCACAATCGACCCATGTGATCATGCAAGAAAAACGCTATACTATCTACCATTGCATGTATACGCAAACGCTTTCTTTCGTAAATTTACATACTTGCATTAAATAGCACAATACAAAACAACTCTCTTGCCAACTAACGCTATATCACATCACAAAAATACAAATGAAAATCTATTAATTATTATCCCATGTGTAATCGTCATGATTACACATGGGGCCAAGTACAGCATGAGCAAGGTTATACAGATTGTTATTTATACTATCTATAGGTTATTTGAATGCGCGTCTCAGATGCTCGTCAAGAATCAAACTCGCCCAGCTTTTCAAATATAAATATTAAAAAGTTGGGATAGGTTTTTGTATTAGGAATACTGCGGAGAGAAACTATTATTTATGGCATTGTTTCTTCCGCATACAACAATTATTAGCTTCAGAAATAAAAGTTAGCTTATGTTACTAGACGATAATTAACAACCTCGAGCTTTGAAAAGGTCTCAGACCATTACCCAAACAATGAAATATTTTGTAAATATTCCTTAACAACGTCACGTTCGTCCAGTAACGATGGAGCTCGACCTAGTTACACCTCATGCTTAGTATGTATGTATTATATACATTATATATATATACTCTTTTTGGAGGGTCGATGCCTGGCGAATGACGTCACCAGGGCAGAGTAAGATCCTGGGTACGAAGTAGTTCGGTCCCAGACTTGCATCCTATCCAGGCCTAGTAATCTACTACGCGCGACTAAGCGGATGTAGTGATGTGGCCACGTAGCCGAGAACCCTCTCCCATGCGTAGGACACTACAAATCACACACCACGGTGGAGAAATTAACTAACTAACTAACGAAACACTTACCTAATGACGGTGACAAACCTGATATCCGATATCCACATTATGGATCCCCAAGAAATGGGTAAGCTGCTCTATAACCCCTGGTTCGTGTGGCCAAGTGCGTCCTACAAGACTAAATAGACGTTTTGAGTTTATGCATGCAGCGCCCCGACGCCTTTTCACGCCTGAACGAGATATTGCACATGCTACCATGAGGTCAACCGTGCCTGAGTAGTAACGAGACGAATTAACGATATCGAGTTTACTCACGAGAAGACAGGCATCGCGGAACGTCGCGACAAATAAACAAAAGATGTCTCCGATATGTGAGAAACCCTTAACGCCAAGAGTTCGTCGAGGGGGGAGTCGTGGGCTTCCGCACGCGGAACGGAAGGCAAATGGTGCTCTAACATCTACGAACTGTATGAGGGTGAGGAGTCGCGTACGGTTCATCAGGGGTGTTACTGACGAGAGCTCTCCTACGGGGAGAGACGCGTATCACGGCTCCGACTGCGGCAAACGGTGTAAGGGGGCATGCAGGTAGACAATGGTACATGGTGTCAGGTAGACGATGGTTACGCGGTACGGTACTTCCTCCTACTGATCGAAACAAACGGTGTCTCGGGAGGGGAAGTGGGGGAAGGGAGTGGGGGATTTCTGACAAGAACTCTCTCACGGGAACAGACAAGTATCGCGGGGAGTAGTATAGAAAGTGGGGCTACCAGCACACTTTTCCATTTTTTCATGCTTCGCAATCAAAATGTGAAAAAGTTTGCTGTTAGCCCCACTTTCGAGACTACTAAAACGAGACGAAATAAATTATACTCAAAAATCGTCACACACGTTTCCTAAAATAGTTTTTCAAATATTAGTACGTAGAGACCGCAACTCTCTTTTACGACTGGTCATCCTTTTCCCAAGTACAGTATGTTTAAACCTCTCGTCTAGTTTCTTCCTCTCTAGACTACTATTAGTGAATAGTTGTCGTTTCATCTCTCTTACCTGGTAGATAAATAGGAGGTCTTCGTTTAGTCTCACTGTCTTTTCCTCCACTGACTCCCGACGTTCTGCACTACTCTTCATGGCTACAGTACTCATTAAGTTAGTATATACTCATGTCTTTAGGTCGTTTTGTAAATTGTTGTAATTAGATAGTACTGTCTCCTTCATTCAGGGGTTCCTCCTCGAGGATTTCCCCTCTAGCCATGTGACTTAGTACGTGTTTACTATAGTTGTTAGTCCACCTGATAACAACCCTAAATAAGGGAGGTAGGGGGATATATATGATATAATCTTCTCTACATCTCTTTTAAGTAGTTGATCAGTAATCAACTCTTTTTCGAGCTTTTCAGGTGATTCAATAGCGTTGAACCCTCCTAACGCGTGGGCGAACTTACTTATTAGAAGATCACATAGGAACGCGTTCGCTTTCTCCATTCTTTTTACCTCCCATTCTTCATAGATCTTGTTGATGACTTTAGGTGAGGCCTTTTTTATATAGGCGACGGATTGGTCTATCTCACCGTCTTCTGAGAGTCTTTTTAGTTCGTTTCGTTTATTGTCTACGTCAGTTTGCGGAGTGTCGTCAACTTGTGGTGTATTGATTTGTGGTTCGTCGATCACTTCCTGTTCTGCTTCTTGTATGTCTTCGATGAGTTCGTCAATTGTCTCAGGATTTTTTGTCTTACGTCTTGGCATGTCCTATACTATACGACATGTTTTGTTTTCGCGGAATGACTATTTCGTATGAGTATGGATGTCTTAGAAGTATCTCCAATCTTGCGTACTCATTGTCTTTCAACTGTTTTATTATTTTCTGAATTTCCGCTTTATCGACTCCGTTGAGATAATCGTCTACAATAATTTTCATATCGTTTCTGTTAGGGTTGTAGAATGTTACTAACTTCGAGATGTTCTCACGGTATGGTTTACTAATTGAGGTTAGTTGTTGTGTTATGACTATTGTGGATAGGTTGTAGTGTCTAGCACTAAAGGCTAGTTTAACTAGTTCGCTTGTTCTGTTTTTGACGTCCTGCCCACCAGCACAATCATCTAATATTATTAGTGAATTGGTACCTTTATAAGTGTCGGTCACATGTTTAAGGATTACGTTGACCTTATCTTGCTCACACTGGATAGCGATAAAGTCTGGGTCTCTCAAGTATTTCCACTCTATGTACGTCTTATTCCATTCGAACGTTGGACATATAAGAATGACGAAATCGAAGTGATTCGTGTAGTCTTTCTCTATCATATCCAAGAGGTAGTACGTTTTACCGCAGGCTGTCATACCAACAATCAGCATGTTAAAAGGTGTTTTCATATAGAATACTATATGTTTAGTACTGGATTGATTGTAGATCGTTGTTGATGAAGTTTACGAGACCATCGGAGAGCACGAATATTCTACACATAACGTTCGCTGTTGTGGCTTCTTTATTGATTTCCATCAATATTCCTGACTGAGTGTTCACGATCCTTTTTCCAGTTGCAACTTTCACGTTATCTTCGATAGATCTAAGGTCAACAACTAAAGCGAAACCGTCTTTGTAAAACTTTTGAACAGTCATATGCTGGTCGGAGTCTAGTCCTTGTCCGAATAGTCTTTTCGCTTCTCCCCAGAGTCTTGATTTTGGTATTCCTTGGCTGTATACCATGTTTGGTACACCTTCAATAGTGAGTTTCACCGACTCTATGTTTGGGTAGACGAACACCTCGCTGTCAGTTCTTATCTTATTTGTGAAGAGTAGAACGACGGATTTCATTGATGGTAGGTTAATATTCTCATTTACGAGTGTGATTCCCTTATCCCACTCCACAGTCTTCATTAGTGTGATGTGTTCGTATGATAGAGACCTTCCAGACGCGTATAGAGATGATACTTCATCAGCAATCTCTTGATTCTCAATAGTTTCGTACTCCAACTCGAGGTTCTCTAGCGTATAGCCAGCCACAGCTGATCCAGATTGAGCCACCATAATATCAGACGCTTTTGGGAGTGTGATTATATACCTGAAATTGTTGTTCATGTTGTATGGTGCGTATAGACCATGGTCTTCTAGAATCTTGTCGATTTGAACCTTTTGTTTAGTGTTATGGATGGAGTACATCAGACCATCACTAACTTTTTGTACGTCTCCACTGGCTGCACCACTGTCATCCTTTGAGATTAACTTTCGAAGGTTCTCGTTTGCTATACCATATTCAACCATCTGGTCTCGCTCACTATTAGGTTTCCAGAGGTCTTTGTACGTACCGATGACGCTCTCACCACTATTGTCGTACACGGACTCACCAGCTAGTTTTACTACCAGTCTCTCAAATAGTAGTTTCGAAAGGTTGTTAAGAAACCATGATTTCGCGTTCGAACTCTTAAAGTCGAATAGAATATGGAGACTAGAGGGTACCAAACAAGTGTTACCCTTTGTTTTCGGGATGTCGATGTATAACTCTTCCCCTGGATTGGCTTTGTTGGGGTTTAGCGTTACAACGTTACGGGCTCTTATGCCTTTGATAGTAGAAATTTCGCGGCGTCTATATCCAGGAAGCAACTCTTTCTCGTTAGTATTCATACTATATATTATAACACATGTTTTATTTCCTCTGTTTGTACTGATCGTAGACGAACCAAGCTAGTGCTATCGCTAGGATCCACAAATTAGACGCTAGCCAAGATATACTGTACCTGCAGCTCCCCACTTTAGCACTGCAGTCGCCACCATGTTTAGCAGCCCAGCCAGTAGAGGGCCAGCCTTTGTGGCTAGATTAGCTATAGCTTTTCCTAGTTTTCCAAGTGCTTGACCACCTTTGACGATAGCACTTCTAGCGCCTATTACTATGGTAGTTATTATTCCGGCTATAGAGATTGATATAGCACTTATTCCAACTAAGTTTTCCTTTGCCCATTTTTTGAACCTCTCGAGTCTGTTTAGATCGTTACCTTCAACCTCGTCTTTTAGTATGCCTATCGCCTCGTCGTGTTCTGGCCTTATGTTGTTTTCGGTACGGATACTATCTGCCTTCAAGTAAGCTGTTTTACTAACACTCTTATAGAATTGTTCTTTTAGAGGGTCTGTCTCGACGATAGACATGAGTCTATATTGATCGCCTAGTGCATCTAGCGACTCTGTCTTAACATCAATTGATCCTTTTGGGTTGAGAGAGCCAGCGAACTCCCTAATCTCTTGTTCACTAACGAAGATACCTTGCGACGTTTCTACGAGTTGCTCCTCTCTTTGTGTGACTCTGTCTTGTAGCTGTTCGCTTGTGTTAGATACTATGTCTTCTGACACGTTACCTGGGATTGTGTTGTCGCCGTTAATTTCCTCAACCATCGCAGTTAAAGTTAGTCTGTGCTCCTCAACAGCTCTACTTAACAGACTCTTAAAGTTCTCGACGTCTTTCTGTGAATCTTTAGCGTCGCTGTACACTATAGACTTCCCTTTTAGCACCATAACTCTCTTGTTTTCGAATTCTAGCCCGATAAGACCTTTAACACCAAACACCATTCTCGATTTCTGTATTATATCACTCGAGGCCTCTCCATCCCCAACGTTAATACTAACACCAAGATGGTCCAATAGAAACTGCTTTCTATCTCTTGTTACTGACGCATTGTATGACCTTTTATCGTACTTCGGGTTTGGGATACCATCAGACGTGACACTCCCTTTATCCTCTCCAGTTATTGTTATTGTCTTACCATCATCATTATCTGTGAATGATGTCTCCGCATGTCTGACTCTGTCTCGTAATCTGCGTGCTATGTCTATATTATCTAGTTCGAATTTTACCCTAGTGATTCTTTTGCGTGTAGCACTAAGTTCTAGCGTTGTCCCGTGTTCTGAGATTATATTATTGAGCATGTCGAGATCTTCTTCTAACTCCCTGTATTTACGCTCCTCAGACTCTTCACGATTTTTCATTTCGATTTCATCAAATCCTCCTTCAGCCATTATACATTACTCGATATTTTGAATATCGCTTTCTGGTATCCATGAGTTGTGTTTACTGTTGTAGCCAAGCCACTTGACTAAAACCATCTTTTTACCTCCCACCTTCTTTCTCTTCACTATCTTCTCAACTTTATATACGTCGTCTTTTTTATCAACGGCCGACAACTCTTCCTCATAAAACTTACCAGTGATGGGTTCCCCTTCATGGTCCTCTATCTCGTACACGGTAGGGTCACCACGCACAACCTTTGACACTTTGAATAGCTCCTCGGTGAAGTTAGCCTCGTACCCCTTTGCGAATATGCTCTTGTACTTTGATATCCTGACAGTCTCACCTACTTTGAACTTTGGCAGTGGGTACACTCTAAAAAATAAGGTGTGTAAATTAACACACCTTTTCTGTCCAAAAAACTACACACCTTAAGATGGGTTAAACAACACACCTTAAGGTGTGTTTCTGACTTGTCCAAAAAACAACACACCTTAAGGTGTGTTCTATGAAAAGGTGTGTTATAACTAACACACCTTGGTGTGTTATCTAACACACCTAGGTGTGTTATCTAACACACCTTGGTGTGTTAGCTAACACACCGCTAACACACCATAAGGTGTGTTATCTCACACACCTTGAGGTGTGTTATCGGTAACACACCTTAAGGTGTGTTATTGGTAACACACCTTAGGTTGTGTTATCTAACACGCCTTAAGGTGTGTTTATCTAACAAAGCTTTGATAACACACCTTCAGGTGTGTTATCTAAACACACCTTAAGTTGTGTTAGATACCACAGCTAAACATTAACAAATCATTTAAACAGTGGGTGGATCCAGCAAGGGGTGCTGGCCGAGCAGCCAAGCACACCGAACCCAGCACTGCCCAGCAGCGTGCTGTCGTGACAGTGCACCTAGTAGTTTCTTGGTTGCAATATACAATTTACAGATATTGAATAAATAGTATAAATATCTTTCAATCTTTGTGCCTGATTAAATTTAAAATATATTTGTCCAATTGTCCCAATATTGTTATGACAGCAAACATGCGTTATTTGTTGCCAAACTCGCTTGAAATGATGTAATCATTGTAATCATGTAATGATCAGTTGATCACATGTTTTGATGTTTTAAACCATTTAACCATGCACATAGCAAAACTCATGCTTTTTACATTTGAATATTTGATTGCTTTTTTAATTTCTATTTTCATTATCGAATACTTATAATGTTAGACGTTTATAGCAAAATTAAGAATTTGCTTTATTCAATTATAGTATCAAACTAAATTAATTATATTAATATTGAGTATTTTGAACTAGTGCTGCCTTGAATTCCAAATCTTAAGTTGGTCTAAGGACTGATAACAAGTTTTGAATACCGCAAACATTTAATTTTTTTGCACCTCCCTTGACCAAGGCCAACAGGGGTGTACACCCCTGTCCACCCCCCCCCCCCCCATATAAATCCACCACTGCATTTAAAGAGAAATACTCATGCAATAAACAAGTAGTTTGGACATACTGTACTGTAACTGGTATATTTCTAATAAAACGCAATTGGTTTTTACATTACACAAGTAATTAGCAAATATTAATGTATAAATATCAAATAGTTTTTAAGGATCAGTCTAATGTCACAAATTAACCTTAAAGCGAGGTATTAAAGTGGCCCCAAAACTGATACCATAACCACGCAAACTAACCACGGACCACATCCACTTTATAGTAGATTACACCAAGTCCTCAATATATGTTGTATATTAGTATTATCAGTATATTAGGGGTTATTTTTGGGGTTTCCTGTACTTAAACAGGTTTGCAAAAACAAAACAACAAATTGCCTAACAAGGTGGATAATAATTAACCAACCCAAAACAACAAAGATCCTAACCCGCCACCTTACGAGTTTTCTATTTAGGTTACGGTTTCTACTGCCGGTTAGAAAAACTCGCGTTAGGCGGGGGGTTAGGATCTTTGTTGTTTTGGGGTCGGTTATTATTATCCACCTCGTTAGGCAAATTGTTGTTTTCGTTTCGCAAACCCATATTTAAGTACAAGAAACCTCAAAAAAAAATAACACTAATACTGATAATACATGTACTAATACCACTAACTGTAATTACTATAACATAAATCACTACAACACATATTAAGGACTTGGTGTAATCTACTATAAAGTGGATGTGGTCCGTGGTTAGTTTGCGTGGTTATGGTATCAGTTTTGGGCCACTTTAATACCTCTAATAACCTCTTTACCCCTTGTGAAATACATTTACATGTAGGACCATTTTAGTTACATTTTTCATGTTTTCACTGTTTGTTTTTGGTCTACTAAACAGGACAAGTTAGATTATCATTCACTTCGTTTTCTATATCCTGAATTTTGATTGGTTAGTTTACCTGCAAATAACTCAGATGACTCAAATGCTCAGAAAATTATTTGCAGCAAAAGGCAAATTTTACAATTGCGCATGCTCAGAAAATTATTTGCAGTAAGTTATTTGCAGGTAAACTAACCAATCAAAATTCAGGATAGAAACGAAGTGAATGATAATCTAAAAGGTTGGTGTAATTCCAAACTACTGTATATACTATATACTGTATATTATATATATATATATATATATATATATATACTGTATATATATATATCACATCAATAATATCAGTTTACCCTATTTGCACAGTTTGCAATTGTTTATTCCATCTTACTTCTGAGTTCTGCCATGAAGGTGCAAATAGAGCATTCCAGTAGAATGTGTTGAGGAAATGATAGGATCCCTATCATGCATAATAAACATAAATCAGATCCACCAATGCTTTGTTTGAACATTCCATGAATGTCGGATCCTCCCCAGTAATAAAGACTTGTCGAATGTCCTCCAATGATCCAATACATGTAATTTTAAACTGTACCAGCTTGTCTTTAAAAATGTTCTCTACATTTGTAGATGACTGTAAAGAGAAATTATAATATATATTATATTCATACAGGTTATATTTACTCTCAACTGTATTTCTCAAACGCATTAATAATTTATGAGCTAATTATCCAATAATAAAGACCCATCTAGCCATGGGATTGCATTTGGATAACTAAGTCAAACACCGTGTCTCAGAACAGTAAAATATCCTAATTTACGTATGCCGATCAAATGTATTGTAGTGTTCAACTAACATACCCTCCCATGAGAGAATATCATCCAATCATATCAAATATAACCGATACTTGTGTTAATTTGGGAAGCTATTAAACAACTCCAGCTCGTGTCGCACCGGGATATCCCAAACACTCGAAAACAATTAACAAAAACACTCGCACTACACGCTCGTGTTTTCATACATTGTTTTCTCGTGTTTGGATATCCCGGTGAAACACTCGCTGTCGTTGTTCAAATATTACGTGAATGATTATCACTATTTGTGATATGATTGTCACCATTAAATAGTGGTGGCTTTCACTTTGGTATGGCCAGGTTCACTTGGCAGTTGCCCATCCTGCCTGATGCTACTGGTTATATCTATAACAAGCCTGCAATTCACACACCCCTGTAATTCATACAGTAAGATGAAATGTTGTTTACCGTTCCTTAATATATTTTCTAGTTCCAGAGTTATAAAGATTTAAAGATGTTCAAAATCAAGGGAAAATACAGAACAAACAAATTGCTGATTCAGCACAACTTTATGACGTCATATTGTTTGAATGTTAGTTTGGTGAATGTTTAAACTAACTATAGCTCAGTTACTATATGCCAGAATTAAATGAACCTTTACACACAGATAGTGAAAGATAAAAACACAGTTGATAATGTCACTGATTTTGTTGTCAAGGTAACACTGTTGTACCCAGGCCCTTGCACGGATTTTATAAAACACACTGTATTTATCACTGGGTGTATAATTTTCAAATTATTATAGTATAAATTTATTTTAGGCATGCATATAGGTATGACAAGCACATGTCTGATATTATTTTATTCTTATCAAGACAGAGTATGAAGGTGTTTTATAAAATCTGTGCAAGGGGCCTGGGTACAACAGTGTTACCTTGACAACAAAATTAGTGACATCAACTGTGTTTCATCTTTCACTATCTGCGTGCAAAGGGTTCATTTGATTCTGACATATTAGTTTATTTAAACATTCACCAAACTAACATTCAAACAATATGATGTCATACTCATAAATTTGTGCTGAATCAGCAATTTGTTTGTGCCATATTTTCCCTTGATTTTGACATCTTTAAATCTTTATAACTCTGGAACTAGAAAATATATCAAGGAATGGTAAACAGCATTTTGGTAAAAACATTTAGTTTAAACTCTAATTTTATCTTGATTAGATTTCAGTGACATTGTATTTTTATCTATAGTAAGAACGCTGTCAAACATAGTTATTGACATTTCTGACTATTCATGTATGTTGTAATTATTCTAACTTAGTTATTTTATATGTCCTCATTCTATTTATCATATTATAATATAACCTTTATATATTGTACTTAAGGCCAAATAAAAAAAATTGTGTAGTTCCGGTTACCCGACCGACCCTAGCTCAGCTCGCCCGTCCCTGTAAATTTTGTGACATATTTTTGCACCAATGACTATTAGCCATAAAAAGGGTAGGTTTTATAGTTTTTTACACAGACTTTAATGATAAAATAAGTTTTACCCTGTTAAAAAGCGTAAATAAGATCACTACGTGACCTGCCACCGTCGCTGGCTTTGTAACAATCGCCATTTTGCTAAATTAGTTTCCCAGGCCGTCATTCTTGCACAACAATATAATGGAACAAGGATGATGGCCTGTGTGGCAATAGAACAAAAACTTTTCTCAAAAATAATAAAATCCCGACCTACCTACCCTAATTTTTTAAAGATGTAACCGGAAGCACATAATTTTAATTTACTTTTAATTTATTTATTTTTAATTCATAATTTACTTGGCCTAATTTCCTAGAATAAGTAATTATGTTATATACCGTAGAATCTTGAAAGTAACCGCCCACCGAAAGTAGCCGCCCCCTCGAAAGTAGCCACTTTTTTAAACAATTACTACGAACACCCGAAAGTAGCTGCCCCTCTTAAGGTAACTGCCTCCCCTGAAAGTAGCCGCCCCTCCGATCTTAAAGTAATGCCCCCCCCCAAAAGTAGCCATAACTATTGTATAAATAAGTTGTAACATCTGTTTAACAATGTATTTTGAATGGCATGGATTAAAAACATGTATAAAACTATATAAAATATTCAGGAATTTCAGACAGTAGTTATAAGTTTGTCTTTGTCATCGTTCAGACGTCCTGTTCCATTTCCGTTCGGTATCTGAACATTCAGTATCGAGTACGGGTAATTATTAGCATTAGAAATTAAGTAAACAACTCTTATATAATTTAATCAAAATAAAACAAAAACTTTGAAACGTTGTGCAAAATGTACAGTGGTGGTTAAAACTTGGCCGATGCTAAAAATAACAACCCAAAAGTAACCGCCCCTCAGAAAAGTAGCCGCCTTAGAGGTCACTAATTTCGAAAGTAGCTGCCCCGGTTACTTTCGAGATTCTACGGTATATTACATCAATTTTTCTTGTACCGGTAATTAGATATTAGTCTTCAATAGATAAAGAGCCTTCCATGAGGGATACTATGCTATTGAATAAACCATTTTTATTATTATTGTTATTATTATTAATTAGCATAAGAAAATCTAATAGGAGATAAGTCAGGATCACTTTGAATTTTTATAAGAGAAAATTGTGGCTATATGAATAAAATAAAATTACATTGTACCAGTATACAGTGGCGCTTAATAGTTTTTGTAACTCTTTCGTGCGTGTAAAGTGCATGGAGTCTCAGTGTACATGCAGAGCGATTACACGCACAAGATTGTGTACTGCGCTCAAAAACTACACAGACTACACAAAGCTAATTGAGGCATAATACTCATTGTGATGTGTCTTCATTGAGGCATAATAAATTCTTTTCAATTTTGATTTGCACAAATTCCGATGTCAACATGAAAGAATTCACCATGCCTCTATAGACACTATCAGAGTGGGGTGTAAAAATGCTGCGTGTACACGAAGATTACACGCAATTTAGTCCACGAAGGTGTTACAAAACTTTTAAGCATCACTAGTTTGAAGATATGAATTTTATCTTCTTGTGACATTGTGGTGAAAATAATATTTTACTCAATTGCTATGCTAATTTGTAAAATACTGTTTTTACCACACAAAGATAAAACCATATACATAATTGCATCACCATTAATTTTAACATCATATATATGTATGTAAAATTAAACTCTGACCTACCAATACTTTTGAAGGATTACTGTCCATTAACTCTGGGAATTTTTTGCAAGTAAGCAATGTGCCATTCTTTTTGTAGTCCCCTTGCTTAGGGTGGCCCATAGAAGAATGATCCAATATCCACAATAAGATGTTTTCTCACTGGTAAGACACTGATACACTGGAGAAAGTATAGGAATGATACGTACACGGAAGAAAGTATAGGATTGGTTGTGTGTGGAGTTGAATATAAAGGCTGGTTAAAGATATTTATGTCACTATTATACGCCAGTCAGTTGGATGGTGTTAATTCCATGAGGTCTGTAACTCCTCAACATCAACTATCTAAAACATAAAAAATCTCAAAATTAACAATAACTTATAAACAAAATACAGAAACTGCAAATGACCTGCTACAATGAGCACACATTTTCTATTTAACAATTTACAATTATACAATCATGTGACTTATATACGCATTTCCATTGGTTCTTGCCCATGATCTACTGAAGGACAGATACATGGATGGCGTCAAATCATGTCAGCAGCTATGTTTTTCTTTTTTCGTGCCCCAAATCTTTGGGGTTGTTTTTGATTGTATAAAACAAATAGATTCCATTTTTTGTTGTCTGTTCAGTTATAGATACATAGAGGACGTCAGATCGTGGTAAGAACATCAGTGACCCACTCGACTCTGTAGCTCGTGGGCCACTTTTTTTGTTCTTACTACGTTTCTGACGTCATCTGTGCATCTATAACTGAACAGACAATGGCAAAATCGAATCTATTTGTCAATTAGACAACGAGCTTGAGTTGTCTATGAGCAACCATGGTCAGTTTCTACTAAAAGCAGAGTTAACATTTTCAACAAATTACATGTATTTGAAACAAATTATTCAACAGCTTATCTGAAATCTTGTTAAACACCTTGAAAAGCAACTATTTTTGCTGCTCGTGCTCTATCGCTCTTATATAGTAATATAGAGAGTGACCACTAGCTCAACCAATAGAGGATTTGTGATAGTCCTAGTTTGTTTATACTAATATTTTATAACACTAAATGGTTTCTTTAGAAATTTGGTGTTCATATATTTTTTCATTGTGAAAATTTGATTAATTTGCAGCTGAAACAAATAAATGTATGGATTATAGGAACAGGGGATAACTACTTTAATACACCATTAACAAACATTTGCGATTTGGCTATAAAATTATAAATTAAAATAAGCTATAGTCTATAGAACCAACAAAGTCAATATTAATACTTTGCACATTGCTTCAATTTCTGTTGCCAACATTTTAATTTTATATATTTTATATATGATTTCAAATAATAGTGTGAGCACTGCCATGCAATCTGCCAAAGGCAAAGGTTTCACTCCGTCGTCGACTCGTCTGCTCAGCCTCATTTATACCTCAACATGAACACAAATCACCAAAGCCCAAAGGTAAAAATGTAATCGAAGAACATCTTCGCAGTATTCAAACATTTAACTTACTTTTTAATAAGCATGAATGGGAGTCTTCCTTGACAATTACATTTCGTTTCAAATAAAATATCAATTCGACGTCATTCAACCTTTGACTCAAGTCGAGAAGGAAGACAGGAAGCCATCTTGGATTTCGACTTTAATTTAGTTCTCCGTGAAGCGTGATATAACGCGGAACCCGCGAGTTATAATCACGCGAGTACACTAAATAATTATTAAATACTCTAAAGTATACTAATTATTAATTTGCGTCGCAGGATTTTAACTAGAAGCGCATCAATGACTTGAGTTTACGTACCTGGCTTAGGTCTTCGACCTGATTTACTTCCGTCAGGATAATGGGCTTCGTCTTCGACCTGCTGTATTAGTTGTTTTCATTTTGAAGCGATATCCAGACTTTGGTAACACGGCCGAGAACTCACTGATATCTTTCGTTAAATGAACAAGCGAACCAATTAATTCATACGTGCTCATATTATAGAAATCCATAACGTGAAAATCGTATTGGAAGGTAAAAGCGATAACTGCGTGTCTCGTGCAGTGATCACAACCAAACAAACAAATTCAGCGCGCAGCGTTCTCATTGGTTAAGAATTATGACGCCTAGGTACAACCCGCATCCACCCGCATTGCTTCTCCAGAACCTTAGAACCCAACCTCGTACCCAGGCTCTTCCGGTTCCATGCGCTATATTTATGAATTTTTGGTTAAAAAATGTTGTTAAAGACACTAAATAAACAAAAAGTTCATTCCATCCGCCAAACTGACGTCTCAGCGCCTTCGATTCCTGGCAGTCGAAAGTTCTCGACGTCATTTTAGCTCATGTTTGAGAGTGTTAACAAAGTTCCTCGATTTATCTACACGCGCGCCATATTGACGTTGATCGCGAAATGGCGCGCACGTGTAAATAAATCACCTTTTCGGATGCCAGAGTTGCCGTGGAGCAGATACATCATATTCCATGTCATTTCTTACACCTTCATGTTATTCGGAAGATGTTTTAGTGAAAGGTGGTTAATCTAAATGTGTGTTAATCAAAAGGTGTGTTATTAAGGTGTGTTACTGAAAAACTTGTGTTAATCAAAAGGTGTGTTACTGGAAACGTGTTTTGCTGAAAAGGTGTGTTAATCAAAAGGTGTGTTTATCAAAAGGTGTGTTATTTGAAAGGTGTGTTATTTTGGAGGGTGTATTATTTAGAAAGGTGTGTTATCAAAAAGGTGTGTTATCAAAAAAGGTGTGTTATGAGTAAAGTGTGTTATCAAAAAGGTGTGTTGTATTTCAAAAGGTGTGTTAATGTAAAAGGTGTGTGTTATTGCAAAAGGTGTGTTTTCTTTCAAAGGTGTGTTAAATTACACACCTTTGGTTGCGAAAAGGTGTGTAATCTAAAGGTGTGTTAACTAAAGGTGCGTTTAGTTAACACACCTAGGTGTGTTAATGAACACAACTAGGTGTGTTAATGAACACACCAAGGTGCGTTAATGAACACACCAAGGTGTGTTTTTAAAAATAATTGTCAAAAGGTGTGTTAAATTAACACACCTTGGTGTGTTTTCTAACACACCTTGGTGTGTTTTCTAACACACCCTTTTTTAGAGTGTAGTCACCGAAATGGTGTCCAAACAATGTCGTCCATACTTCACTCTCGTTTTTCTTACTAACGTCTTTAGGTTTCATTAGAATAGTACTGTGTTTGGTATTATTGTAATTCTCAACGAGCTGGTCTAAAATGTCTATCCACTTGTATACGTTCCTTTACTGTAGAAGTACTTCCACATAGACGTTTTGAGTGTTCTGTTGAACCGTTCCACGACTGCTGCCTTTTTATCAGAGTTCGTGCTGAAGTACTTTACGTTGTGTTTATCCAACAGATCCTTCACACCAACGTTGTAGAATTCCTTACCATCGTCGAACTGAACCAGCTTTGGATACTCACCAAATCTAACATTAGCCTTCTCCAGTAACTTTGCGACAGCCTTAGTCATGTTTTCTGTGTATTTCCTGTAGACAGGTATGGTAAACGCATACCTACTAAGGATCTCAGTGGCTGTTAGTATCCAGTAGTACCCATTGTTCTTGTGCTTGTACTTACCCATATCGACCAAATCCATCTGTATCTGCTCACCCAGATAGTCAACAAATGTTTTTCTAAACTTGTGTTTCTTAACAACTGGTTTGTACCTAGTGTACGTGTCTTGAGATTTTAGCCAATCCTTTATCTTTGCCCTACTAACGTTTAGACCGTCTTCTTGTGCCTTTTGGTACAGCCTCTCAGCAGACTGGTAACCAGTTGATGGGTTGTAGTAAATATCTCTTAGTTCTTGCTCCATATACACTACGTGATGTGTAAATCTAACAGCACCTCACCAACGCTAACACTGTTATCGTCCTGATCTGTTATCTTGAACTCTAGTTGGTTGATGACTCCTTTGTTTATTGGGATTTTCGACCCAACACCAAAATGTTGTACAGAGCCTTTTAATGTCTGTGTGCTATATAGTTATTGGCAGTACTGCGATACAATCACTTTTGCTACCATTAACTATGTTATTAGATCTGTCCACGATACTAGACGTTACTTGTATGTATTTCAGTCCTCTGTTAACGTTAACAACGTTGGGACTGGTTTTTGTGGTGGCTATTGTAGTGGTTTCGTCAAACCCTAAAAGTTGTCCAAATTTAAACAGTTCTATTTGTTGATCAGTTGTTATCGTACACGTCGAGTCATATCTGTTAGCTACTAGCTTGACGTCTCCTAACTCTTTCAAGTCGTCGGCGATCATTTTAAAGGTGTGGTACCCAGGACTAAAAACGTGGTCACTACTGTTGTAAGTTATCTTGTTGTTATCTGTGGTTACGTTAACGTAGTCCCAAAAGATGGTTGCCTCCTTCACTAGTAAGTGAGGGTCTAAGTTAGTTGCTAGAGTTGACTCTGGTAGGTCTACAGTTTTCGTTGAACCACTAATCAATACTACCACTCTCATATAACGTACGGTATGTTATGATGGATGCTTTCAAAAGAAAGTATCCTTATGCTGACAAGAATAGGTTTTTTCTTGACGTTGACGACAATATGCATATACATATATTCTTCGTGACGAAAACTAATATTGGTGACGTTAGTGTAGACTCAAGTAGGTTTAAGAGTAACCCGGAGTACACTAAGTATCTAACGATAAACAAACCAATGATAGTTAACCAGAAAGAGATAGCTAACGCTGTACGTGTGGCTAAGCTGAATCTAGTGAAAAAGTACCCTCACATCACTTTGAGCAAGTTCGAGTTCGATCCAACTGTCTCACAAGATGGTGAGGTTAATGGCGTTGACATATATTTCAGAAACAACGACATCATAAGCACTAACATAACTAGTGATACCTTCAAAAACGACAAGAGTATGTGGGTTTGGTTACACAACAACAAGTCTCCAAAAGGTCACGACGACAAGTTTCCAGAAATATGGCTATCTGGTGGAACTATCCAACCATTATCAAAAGGTCGCAAGAACCACACTCTAAAAACAGGTGTGTTCATTAACACACCTTGGTGTGTTCATTAACACACCTTGGTGTGTTCATTAACACACCTAGGCGTGTTCATTAACACACCTAGGCGTGTTAGCTAACACACCTTTAGTTAACACACCTTTAGATTACACACCTTTTGGCAACCAAAGGTGTGTAATGTAACACACCATTGAAAGAAAACACACCTTTTGCAATAACACACCTTTTACATTAACACACCTTTTGAAATATAACACACCTTTTTTATAACACACCTTACTCATAACATACCTTTTTGATAACACACCTTTTTGATAACACACCTTTCTAAATAACACACCTTCAAAAATAACACACCTTTTCAAATAACACAGCTTTTGATAAACACACCTTTTGATTAACACACCTTTTCAGCAACACACGTTTCGTAACACAACTTGTCAGTAACACACCTTCTCAATAACACACCTTTTGATTAACACACTTTGATTAACAGTTTAACACACATTTTGATTAACCCCCGTTTCACCAACACATCTCCTTTCATAAAATCTGCGTAGCTTCAGCCTTCCTCCGCAGACAAATCTGGCATCCGAAAAGGCGATTTATCCAGTCTCCTCTCCCGCGTGAACTCGGTCAATATCGCGCGCCTCATGCATTAGATAAATCGAGGAACTTTGTTAACTCTCTCAAATATGAGCTAAAATTTTCTTTTCCCGCGGAGTCAAATGACTCAAATCGCTTCCAACGCTGTTTTGGCCGAGCCACTGAAATTAACAAGAGCATGGGGAGACGAAAATTAAATGCGCCAGGGGGGCGAGGGCCAATACTTCCTTGCAATCCTGACCAAAACAAGCTATATATTTGATTCGGGAAAAGAAGTCACAGAGTTTCCTGCGGCTGCGGAGGAGGCTAAGCTAAAATGACACTACTGCAGGAATCGAAGCTGAGACGTCAGTTTGGCGGATGGAAACGAGTGTTGGTCGATGTTTTTCAAGGGCCATTGAACTGTTGGTTTTAATCAGTGTCTTTTTTACCTAAACTTTATTATATGGTATGTTATCTTGTATAGTTTATCTTTGTTGGTGTCTCTGCGAGTCTATAAATCATACAAATCAGATTGGTCATGGACTACTTTTCTAAGTCAAGCAAAATGTTTAAAAAATCTTTCATATTTTAGCAGCATAGTTAGTACAGTATACATTAAAATGTAAACAACTTTGTCACTCGCTTCGCAAAATCTGGTTATCGATATCAAAATAATGATATTGATTTTGCATTTCTATCGCTCTATGTTTTCGCATGTTAAACTTTTCATACACTTATATTAATATGAATATGGTAGATTGCCATTATTGTTGTCTCGTTTTGTAAAAATCAAATTACTCTGTATGTACATGGACTGTTGATCTAAACAAGAGGTCTGAAATAGTTGCATATTAGCACAGTAAATAATGTATAATAGCTGACTAATAATACTGACTGAAAAGCAACTGCATTTATGTATTTCATACCATGAAACAAGCCTTATACAAGTGCTAAGGCATAGGAACCGGGGGCTTCAGTCCCCCAACATGTTAAATGGGGGGGGGGGGGGCTGAGCGCTCCCTCCAAAAATCAGGACAAGCATTGCTAACTTTAATGTTTAATGACTATAGAGGCTAGGAGAGAAGCTACTTAAGGTAATCTACCTACGGACTTCATCTACAAACGGGTGTAGCCTGCCTGAAGTGCCTAAACCCTTGCCATGTGAGTGTTATCTGTTAGATTGGTTCCCAGACCTTTCTGTCAGTACTACCTGTACCTGCAGAAAATGGCATCACCTGGTAAGAGACAGCAGGCAACTCTTGGATTCATTTGAACTATGCTCGCTGTAGAATCAGATGAAAACATTTGCTCAAATTGCTGCAAATTGTCTTTCCGAACTTCTAGATTTCAAGATTCTAGATTTCCAATTAGCTTCTGTAACAACATCGACACTGCTGTGATTAACTGCTGTACTCCTATACTGTTGTAACTGACTAGCTATATTATTCTAACAAGTGGAAAAGCCTTTTGAAGACATTTTGAAATAATGTACTGCCTCGTATCTTCATTATTTTATTTTAACTTTTTAAACACAGACCATACATAAACCATTGGGCACATGAGAGATGCATGTACCTATTTTTTATTATATACGTGTTCATTGGAACCAAGTAACACTGATTACAAAAATTGATTGCTAATGCACCAATTACCTAAAATATACTGTACAGTAGAACCTGTGTTTAACAAACCCTGTTTTACGACCACCTCATGTATGACCGCATTTTCTGACATGGATGATTTGCAAAAAAATGTACTTGAAATGAGTGACCACCTCCTGCCTAATGCTACCAGCAACCACTTTTTTGCATCCAAAACAATAAATATACCTGTTACATGTAATGAGTGACCAATTTTCAAGTAAACTGCACAAAATGCAAGAATGAGAGTTTTCCAACATGGCTATCATGTTGCATCACTTACTGCATCCATTCACAACCACTTTTGCCAACAGGGGTGATCATAAAACTAAGGTTCTACTGTATACACACAAAATTACCTAAAATATACTCATATATAACAATTTATATTTCTGGATCTTCTACAGCAGTAGTATTCTTCTCAATAATAAAATCATTACCATTCTTGTGCACAATGTTCAACACACCAGGCCATGGTAAATTATGCAGCAAAATTACAGTTGTTTGGTCAGATTGTGCAACTTTGTAACCCATGAACTGACAGCAAAATTCCAATGTTTTTAAAACAGTTACAATAAACAGCTTTTCATCTTCCCATACAATAATTTCCTCCATCCTACCATAAAGAGGGAAATCATTTTGTCCAACTTCATCCATTTCAATCATCCTTAGAGCACATCCTGGCCTGTATTCTATTCCATGGATTTGAACATTGTTAACCCTGTGAAATTAAATTACACATAATGTACATACATGTATAATAAACACTGTATAGCTTAATATAATATATGTTATATATATATTATTAATACTGTAGGTTGTCTAACTAAAATTACACAATGTCATAGCACGGTGTTTCACACTTTACGCGATCATCATGTCTGATGATCGTGTAAAGCGTGGAACACCATGTTATGACATGTGTAATTTTAGTTAGACAACCTGGTAGTCAATAAATTTAGCTCTACAATTCTACAACTATTGAGCACTCTAAGGTTCCTCAAGAGCAACATTGTCTATATTTGTATATATATATTTTCCATATCCTCAGTAGTGAAGATATCGATCATGTGATTAAAATTGTTCACACTTTTTGCATTGAATCTACATAATATACTGTAATAAAAAGAATGTACACAGTGGCTTGAAGATATGAATTTTATCTTGTTGTGGTAAAAACAATATTTTACTCATTTGTAAAATATTGTTTTCACCACTCAAAGATAAAATTCATATCTACAGTAATATAGTGTATTATACTGTATATATATAATTTTTACTGTACCTGCTTCCCACAAATGTTTCTGGAAGTGCATTGAAACCAACTGCAGCATACAGGAGATGAGCTTGTGGGTGTTGTTTCAAATCCACATCATGCGTACCTGGAACCAAATGCAACAAATAAGTATAGTACAGCAGCATATAATGTGCAGACTACTGTAATTATACAGCTGCAAGAATGCTCCACAAACCTTGTCCAACTGTATCACCACTATATAGATAATGTCCAACATTCTGCTCTGGTGAAGACATTAAGCTCCAGCTCCAGCATGTGCTCCTGTGAAACAAAAATAAACCATGATTATATTGTAATTGGTTTATAACTGCAGTAATCCTGCATAATCCTGCATAATCCTGCAATAACCTATTACTGTAAGTAACTCTCCCCCAAAACTAACAATACAATAGAGCTGTGCAAACTCCGGTTATTTTAGCTCCGGCTCCGGTAGTCAAAACTCCGGCAAGGAAATTTCATATTTAAAAGCGGAAGCACTAAGCGAAAGTATTTCAGTGTAATTTCATAACGCGAGTCGTGCTAGGGATGGCCATTCATTCTTGTGGCGATACCAGTAATTTAGCACCTACTGGCAAAAAACCTAACTTCAAATAAACTAACTTCAAATCATTCAACAACTTAATTTTCCATTACCAACGTTGAAATATGAAATAATTTTTCATAATTTTGTCTGCCGGAGTTTTTGCCGGAGTTTTCCAACTCCGGCAAAATATGCTGGAGCTCCGGCGCACAGCTCTACAATACAATAACATTGAGTTGTGTATTTCGACGCGTTCCTCAACTCCTCAGGTAGCTCAATATAACTCAATCCTTTAAGAGGCTTATACACTACCACATTAATATAGTGGTCACTAACACTGTCTACAACCCACCCAGACCCTTCTGACAACCATACAGATATACGATTCACTATCTCCTCACTAGCTTGCTTCGTAGTCCCACTAATATCAACACTATTAGTCACTGTTTTGATCACACTATTGAAGAAGGCTTCCTTAATCACAGACTCACCGTTACCAATCTCTTTCTCTAGAGTTACTTTCAACGTCTCAGAAAACTTTAGACCTTTCAGTCTTTCTAACTCTTTCTGTAAAGTTGAGTCCACTACTCCTCTAGTCTTGACTAGTTGTTTTAGTGGATCATTATTGTCGATCACCTCAACACTATACGACTTAGTGTACCCTTTGAGAGCAACTCTCCTTTGTACTACAGTAGGACGTGTCTTAGCAATAAGGTTAGTGATTCTCTCATACTCTCTGTCTGAGGCCTCCTGACTTAACTGTGACCTCTTAACATATCGTCTAAGATCACGTCTAGCCTCTCGAATCTCTCTAACCTCTCTGGCTCTGACCTCCCTAACTCTGTTAATAACGTTCTCTCTAGATCCTCTTCTAATAAGATCCATCCACTTATACCCCAACGCTTTAGCGTCAGCTAGATAGCCAGACATCCTCTCTAGAAAACTCATCTTAATATTAGGCATAACTAAGTCACCAGAACCCATAGCAGGATCACGTGCACCACCACTCGATAGTATACCGCTACGAGCGACATTACCACCCACAACAGAGTTACGTTTACGTCCAGACCTTTTCATAAGAGTCGTTTTATTATTTAATATAGCTAAGTCCTTAGACCCTTTTGAATCATGAGCCCCACTCAACTCATGACTTGAAATAAAACCCATATCAGGACCACGTGTAATACCACTTGACATAGTCTTGTTACGAGCGATATCCTCACCCACAGCAGCGTCACGTCCAGACACCTCGCTCTGTAGCCTACTAGCTGAGACATGTCTCTGACTCCTCAAACCATGTGACACATTGCCTATTAGTAGTCTCGAAAGTGGGGCTAACAGCAAACTTTTTCCATTTGAATGTCTCAACTTCTCTAGGGAACTAGACACTTTTTCCGTTTTTGGATTCTGCATATTTGCTTGAAAGTTATATGCAGAATCCAAAAACGGAAAAAGTGTCTAGTTACCTAGAGAAAAAAGTTGAGACATGAAAAATGGGAAAAGTGTGCTGGTAGCCCCACTTTCTATACTACTGCGGGGGTAATTACAAGAGTTCACAGTACGCATTACGGCTCCGACCGTAACTGAACGAGGCAAACGGTACCTTACGGGGCGTGGATTCCTGACAAGGATTCTCCAACGTGGAGATACGTAACCCGTTGTCGAACGCGATCGTATATGCGTATAATAACTAGACACCCGCATCTAACTCTAGGTCATGGACAGACTGCTCATAACACTATTGGAGATACCTAAACTCTGATAACCAATTGAAACTGTCGTCAGCTATACGGTAAACGTTAAATATATGCTACCGGTTAACTATGATAACGGATAACTATCACCTGGCTAGCCAGGGAAAGCAAGACACCCGCATCTGTGCTTGACAATGCAAAACCCGAAGAAGTCCCGCAACGTTCTCCCTATTAAGGGATGGGTGGGCGGGAAAGGAGTTCCGACAACGTGTAACGTGTACTGTAGAATAAGGCTTGCCGGTGTCTCAAGCTTTCGTATATTAATTAGGTATGTGTTTGTATGATTGGTTAATCACCGATGGGATTATATTCCAGGCCCCTGTCCCAATAACCACAACTCCGTTCGTTCTTAATATCATTTATTTCATAAATCCAATTTAATATGCATTGTTTGAAAATATAGCACTGCCACTAAGATCAACCTAACATTCTCACCTGTTAATTCTGCGAACGGAAACTACACACTGTAAATTTTAGGGAGTAAAAATTACCCCAAACAGTTGGGGTAGTTTTTTTTCCACAGAATGCCCCGTTTTTCGGGGTAAATTAAAAATTACCCCGCAAATAGGGGTAATAGTTACCCTTTTAAAGGGGGTAATTTGAGGGGGTAAAATTACCCCAAATGTGGGGTAAATTAGACTTCCACAGAATGCCCCGTTTTTAAGGGTAAAAATAGGTAGAAATTCAACGTGGGGTAAAAATTGCTCCACTATCCGGGGTAAAAATTGCTCCACTATCCGGGGTAAAAATTACTCCGCCCTCGGGGTACAGGGAAGTGACAACGCGAAAGTGTTTTATTACGTAATTAAAGGTTTACAGAAGCATGCATGCACTCTAGATCTTTTACAAATTTTATTGACTGCAATCCTAGAAGCATACATAAACAGAAAAATCGTGATTCTTATTTTAAGAATCACGATTTGTTCTTGTCAGTAAAGTATAAGAATATTATTCTTGACAAGAATATTGAAAAGAAAAACTAAAACGTGAATGAACTCACAGATTAAATATAAAAATCATTCTTCTCACAGTTTGGAATATCCAAGACTCACATAAACAAAAATCTATGGATAGTAGTTAGTCACAAACAAAATAGCTTTATAAAAATATATTTAATTGTAGCAATTAAAAAATATAGTTCAACATTTAACAATTTTTATTAAATATAGGTTCTACTGACCAAAACTACTGCTAAAACTGGCAAACCAAGGCTGCTATTACAAAAAGTTAGCATAATTTTTAATTATAACTGACCAATCAGCTTTGTTAGTTCCTAAACTTCAAACAAAGGATTAAGGTACGACCTGTCAAAACCATGTCATCTTTTGTTATAAGCACGAGAACTCAGAAAACTGATTGGTCAGTTTTAATTGACAAGAGATACTTTTGTATTAAACCGTGGTCAATCTGTGCAGTAACTATAAATAATATATTATTGGTAAACCTATATATACTATAAAATAGATATTTAAACACTACATGCACAGTTTGTTATTTATCAGACTATCAGACTAGAGTACATCTTACTTCTATGTTTTGCCATACTGGTAAATGTTATATTTATGGATTATCTTTGTAGACAGCTTTTGACTTTTGAAGAATTGTTCCAACACTATTTAATTGCCATCTGTTCAATATTTGGATCTACCTTAAAAATTTGAAACATTTGTCATTTAGTGTTGATGGGGTGTACATATGTGTTTTAACCTAAATTGCAACAAGATACATTACATGCATACAGTATATACTGGTAGGCTATTATATCATACCATGCTTTATCAGGGATGGATTTACTGGGGGGGGGGGGGGGCGGGGGGTGCAGGGGGGCGGGGGGGTGCACACCTTTATGAGATACAGTAATTTGAGTAATAACATGCATGATGATAAGTGAACTGTGAACATATTAATAACTATTATTAGTAATAACTATTATATTTATAAACTTCTCCCTGTCCTGTCCCTCAGTCCCTACAAGGCTACAACTAGCTACTCAGTCACTAAGTTTGTACACTTGTACAGTTATACTGCAGACTGCATGGAGGCTGTTTTGCCAAATTGCCAGAATACTGATGCAGTGATGGGGCGGGCAGCGCGCATGACCGCCAGAATACTGATGGACACATGGTGCGCATGACCGCCCAGAATACTGATGGGCGCGCGGCGCGAATGACTGACACAACTCGGTACCAGAGCACCCCCTACCAGATCACGCTCGATCCATCCCTGGCTTTATTCTGAAAATTACCAATGGGTTTCCATGGAGCATTTACTGTAGTACATACAATGGAAACCTCATTAACATTTCTTTTTTTTAATTTGTATACTCAGCATTATTTTATTTTCCGGCAATTTAATATTTAATACCACACTTTTCCAAGTCACTGACATATTACATTACATATAATACATTAACTACCTGTATACATAGCATTACATTCTCCCAATTTACTGTATTTAATACCACTGCACTTTTCAAGTCACCAACTTAATGTCATTCGTACATTATTTATTTTCCGGCAATTTAATATTTAATACCACACTTTTCCAAGTCACTGACATAAATCTTTGTCCAAGGTGGAAAAAGTAGACAAAATTTTGTTGGAAAACCTCCTCAATCATGAAATAAGTCAGATAAAGCCCTCGAACGTCGGGATTTATGCTATATAAAGCTATATATAGATTTATGCTATATATTTATGCTATATATTATGCTTTATCTCTTACTTAATCTTTAGCAAGCATAATAAAAAATATTAGTAGATAAGATAAACTCAAACTTACCAAAATAAGCTCAATACATTTTTTCAGCTGTTCTTCTCTTTAAGTTTTGTTTAACTCTTTCCCTACGGGCGCAGTTAAAATGGGTCATTGATGACCAGCAAAGTCGTCAATCGAAAAACACGGCACACGGTAACGCAAGATTAAAAATTGAAATTCGACAAGCGCCAGGAACATGAAATCCACGCACACGCCAAGTTTGATTTGATTTCATAAACAACTCTGCGATTGGTGGCATTTTGAGTTTTCAAGATGCTATGCGGGCGTGCAAGATCGCCTTTTCTGGAAAAATGTAAATTTTTCAACCTGATTTATGATAATTAATGCTAATTTATATTAACATAATGTGTTTTGTTCGGGAAATTTAAAAGAACAAGTAAAAGCCGGTTTATTGGGCTTCCAGAAAATGTATAGCTTTCGCAACAGTTATGGTTATTTCAAGAGATATTAATAGAACAACGTGGTCGTTCAATTTTTGATGTTTTTCAGCCGTAGGGAAAGAGTTAAGCAGGAATGGCAAAATTGCAACATCATCTATAATATTTTAAAAAGCAAGAAACAACCTAATTAACAATTAATAATAAATTAGAAAGAAGATCTGACCAAAGTTAATGGATTAACATTAATTATGTGACTTTATTATAAGTCTTTTATTAAACTATCTTGTTATGCAAAATATATACAGTAGTGATTATTATTATGATATATGGATGATTGCCAAGCTCAAATTCTCATAAATGAATCCCAGACAAATTCCCAAGCATTTAATTCTAGTAATATAGTGAATGTTGCATATGCAGTGTATATAGCAATCAAAACCAGCATATTGTAACCTCGCGCTCTGATCCGTTATAAGAGTCTTGATATTATATAGAGCATATGTCACAGGCAATCAGAAGGTTACAGGTTCGAGCCCTGTCCTGGGACATTTTCTGAGGATTTGGGCTTGACAATCGCCCATGTATCGTCTGAGCTTGGTACTCTTTGATTTGCCCACATGCATTTTAATTCCATAAAAGAAAAAAAAACTATAACTAATTGACAACCAGTATGCAATTTATATTACATGAAGAAATCGTTTGAATAATATGGGGTACCGAATGTCCGAAACCGAAAATTATATTTCTTTATTATATATGTTTTATTATGATAAAATTATTTGATATAACATCATTTTTTGTTAAATAATTAAGTTAATGGCAATTCTCATTGTTTAAAATAATTTTTTCTAACTAAAAAATTATTTTATATAATGTTTTATATAATTTTTCAGTTGTTTTTCAGTTTATAAATGCATATTATATATATAATGCCTATTATATCATATAATATAAATTATATATAATTTACATTATATCATTATGTCATATTTATATATTTACATATATATGCATTATGTCATAATGTAAATTATATCATATAATGCATTATATTATGATATAATGTAAATTATAATCATATAATTTATATATTATATTATATCGGTGGCGAAGAAACTAACCCCAAAACAACTTAGATCCTAACCCTAGTTAACATATGATTATAATGCATTATATATGTTATGGTTAGGATCTAAGTTGTTTTGGGGTTAGTTTCTTCGCCACCGATAATATCATATAATACATTATATGATATAATTTACATTATATTTATATCATATAATGCAAATTATAATATAATGCATTATGAGATATAATGCATTATATCACATTATGCATTATATCATATAATGCATTATATCATATAATTTATATTATATGATATAATATGCATTATATGATATAATATGCATTATATGATATAATATGCATTATATTACTGTATATAATATGCATTTATATGATATAATATACATTTTATGACATAATTATTTGGCTAAAATGTTTATTTGAAACAATTACAGTTGTAGAAAACAAGTATTATATCATAAATAATACGAATACTCAAAAACATTGTAATTAAATACAATGCAAAACAACTGAAAATTATATAAAACTTTATATAAAATATTTTTTTAGTTAGAAAAATTATTTTAAACAATGAGAATTGCCATTAACTTAATTATTTAAAAAAATGATATTATATCAAATAATTTTTGTCATAATAAACATAGAGAAAATATAACAATATAATATAACAAAGAAATGTAATTTTCGGACATTCGGCACCCCATAAAATAATGCCAAATGTCTGCATAAAAATATGATAACACTTCTAAAACCAAACAAATATCACATAGAACTCACTCTCTGAACTTGTGCTTTTTCAGCAAGGATTTAAATCCTTAGAAATGCCCTGTTGTTGATTGTTTATATTCATACCTAATCATCATTTACAAATAAAGGTTATTTAAACGGTAATCTCGATTAATGTTTGTATAACATACCACTTTGTTTCCTAAGACCAGATAAATGTTGGCTTTCTGAGAACGTTTATCAACACAGTCTTTACACCTTTGGCTTTAGTATCCACATCTCCATTGAAAATAACTTAAAAGACAAAGTGTTTGATACGTGAAAACTATTTGATTTTGTATTGATATAGCTGCTTCAATCAAACATTCAAACATTCGTTTAGTACAGCGTCAGACTTACCTTCGTCTTCGAACTTTGCTGAAAGCCTGAAATAGCATCACTGTAGAACGGGATGTACTAACCGTAGAAAATTCGCATCAAATTCACTCCTCGTAAAGAATCCGCCATTTTGAAAATATATTGGCAATCGTCCCAGTTACCCCAAACGCATGGGGTAATTTTTACCCCCGTAATCCCAATTGCAAAACTACCCTCCGTTACCCCCAACAAAGGGGTAAATATTTGGACATATTGCCCCAGATCTTGGGGTAGTTTTTACCCCCTGAAAAGTCACCCCATCCACTTTGAACATTTTACCCCAAAAATGGGGTAATTTTTACTCCTTGAAATTTACAGTGCAGAGCATCAATAAGAACAAAAAAACATTGCGATATTTGTTAACTATACATGGAGATATATTTTATTGGAATGAAAATGATCATCTTACTTTGCACATCAAAGCGCTTTCATGCATTCTATAACGGTTCGCCAACGCAATGAGATCAAGGCAAAATATATCCTGATGTAAACACTGAAAAATATTTCTAGAAAAACATTTTGAATTAACCTTGTATGAATATCGCGTACTATTATAAAATAACAAGTTAGGAAATTGGGGAGTTATAACTCTTCTTTTATTATAAAAAATCCCATTATGAAAACCTATCATACTCGCTTTAGATAGTTGGCCAGGCTGAAGCAATCAGACCAACTATAGTCAAATCTATTTGTAAACGTTTCATCTGTGGAATAGGAATCTACTTTACATATAACACTGAACTTTCGAATGCTATTAAAGAGCAGTTGTTGTGAGTGCTTATTTATTGTTTATTTGTTTATTAACTTTACAACCAAGCAAAAATGCAAAATAATTAATAGAACGGTTAAAAATAAAAAAACAAAAACGGAGCAGTTTTGAACATAAGTGAAGAACATAAGAACAGTCTTGACTTGTCTGTTTACGTGCGAAGAAACATCTTTGTGTTAAGATATTTTGTTCGATATAATAAAACACCTATTGGATTCATCTTCGCGCAATATTACAAAATATTTAAGTCTCGACTTGCAATATTAGGCTCGACCTTCGGTCTCGCCCAATATTGAATTCTCGACTTAAATATTTTGTAATATTGGGCTCAGAGGAATCCAATAAGTAATAATGTACGTATATGAGCAACCTTACTTGTTAATGCGAATGTAGCTAGCCAATTAGGTTACGTGCAGATAAATGACATATTGTATCTCCGAACTAAAGACGATTTGCTGTATATATATAGACTTTATCTTTCCTGAATTAAATTTTCGGAATAAAAAACCGCTTCGAAGGAAAGTTATTGACCTCTTTCTGCAGATTTAAACACCAAATTAATGGGAAACTTTTTTCACTACAATAAATTCGGAATGTCAATACTCATAATCTAATCAACAAGACATTACGATTATTGCTATATGACCCACAGCTATAATTGAAGCTTGTGTAATCGAATTGCATATATTGGGATAAAGATTAAAATGGTAAAAATCATTAAAATTATAAATTTTCCTAACCAGTGGCATAAGAGAAAGCTATACAAATGAAAATGGTTATGTTTTTTCTACAGATATACTTCTGATTATGGCTTTCAAATTTAACATCTGTCTGGTGTAGAATACGCTAATTGACAAACTCGAGCTTTGGAAAGGTCTCAGACCATTACGCAAACAATGAAATATTTTGTAAATATGCCTTTAATATGCATTGTTTGAAAATATAGCACTAAGATCAACCTAACATTCTCACCTGTTAATTCTGCGAACGGAACTACAGAGCATCAATAAGAACAAAAAAACATTGCGATATTTGTTAACTATACATGGAGATATATTTTTATTGGAATGAAAATCATCACCTTATTTTTCACATCAAAGCGTATTCATGCATTTTAACACGTAGATTCTATAACGGTTCGCCAACGCAATGAGATCAAGGCAAAATATATCCCCAGATGTAAACACTGAAAAATATTTCAGGAAAAAACATTTTGAATTACCCTTGTATGAATATCGCGTACTATTATAACATAACAAGTTAGGAAATTGGGGAGTTATAACTCTCCTTTTATTTTAAAAAATCCCATTATGAAAATCCCTTTATTATACTCGCTTTAGATAGTTGGCCAGGCTGAAGCAATCAGACCAACTATAGTCAAATCTATTTGTAAACGTTTCGTCTGTGGAATAGGAATATACTTTACATATAACACTGAACTTTCGAATGCTATTCAAGGGCAGTTGTTGTTAGTGGATTGTTTTGATAAGCTTGAGCGGTTCATTTGTGGTACGATCAAGGTTAAACCCCTCCGGATCCCGTAGAGAATATTCTTTGTCTTTTAATTATTGCTGGTAAATAAAAGAATCTTTTAATCAACCTACGTATGAAACTCAACTATGCATGAAGTTGACTTCACAAACAGCTAAATATAAAATGATGTGAATTTGTCACGAGTGCATCAAGTTGAGAAGAGATAGGGAGCGAAACTACAAATCATTACTGGTACGTATTTTTTCTCATTTAATAACGCTAGAAAATTCACACTGGTTAATATCATAGCTAAGTTGGTGAGTATAAGAGAGAATGGATTATCTGAAACGTTGAGTTGGTATTTTCTGCCCGAATAGATATGCATGATATGCTATATAGATATGATAGATATGCATGTGTTATGCACAGAGATATATTCTAATATACGTATATGAGCAACCTTACTTGTTAATTCGAATGTAGCTAGCCAATTAGGTTACGTGCAGATAAATGACATATTGTATCCCCGAACTAAAGACGATTTGCTGTAGACTTTATCTTTCCTGAATTAAATTTTCGGAATAAAAAACCGCTTCGATGGAAAGTTATTGACCTCTTTCTGCAGATTTAAACACCAAATTAATGGCAAACTTTTTTCACTACAATAAATTCGGAATGTCAATACTGATAAATCTAATCAACAAGACATTTCGATTATTGCTATATGACCCACAGCTATAATTGAAGCTTGTGTAATCGAATTGCCATTGGGATAAAGATTAAAATGGTAAAAATCATTAAAATTATAAATTTGCCTAACCAGTGGCATAAGAGAAAGCTACAAATGAAAATGGATTATGTTTTTTCTACAGATATACTTCTGATAATGGCTTTCAAATTTAACATCTGTCTGGTGCTGCTGGTTGTGATTCCAGCTGTAGTCCTGGGACGTCCGTCCGATGTAGAAGGACGCAGGAATAGTCAGCTGAGAGAAAATTATGAAATGTTATTCAGGCGTAAGTTCTCATATCTGTCTGTAAAGCCATTAATATAATAATGTGTTTTGGATCGCTTAAACTGAGTAAGAATATTGCTATAACATATATGCTGAAAATTGAATTATTTACTTTTATTTACAGGTAATGTTAACCAGTGCATCAATAATGGCGGCGTCTGTGTCCCCCCCATGAAGATCCGATGCCTTTATGAGTGCAGCCAATATTCCTGCAATGATGTGCGTTCCAAATGCTGCAACTGGTATGAAATATATAAATTCAGTTTATAACATACTAATTTCTAGATTTTAATATTTTTGCAGAGGGTTGAGTTCTTATGAAAATAAGTGCTGGATATAGTCACTAAAGAAGATAGCCATACTGAAGATTTTTGTAACAGGCTCTTTTACTTTCACAGATTGTAATACAGCATATCTATGTTATAGCTCCTTTAATGTCTATTTTTCACGATTGTTACGCTGTTCATCCGGTTTAATATAAAAACTCACAGATGTCATATGCGGACGAAAGCGTCGAAAAGTTTCTTTACCTGAATGCTAGTTTTGTTGGACATGAGTATATAATTATCTGCACGGTCATACATGTAGTTCGATACACAGATCCTCTGAGAGCTGTCAGGAATATCTTTATATTATGTTGCGTAAAATGTGCAGGAATATTTTATTTATTTAAAGTAAATTTGTGGCATTGGAATTATTGAGAAAGCAAAGAAAGTGAAAGAACAATTGGCAAATGAGTGTGTAAAACAATGCGATGTACAACAAGGCGCAGTTGCAGGTAGAACAAACTTTATAAAACCTTGAATATGGACCCCTAATTATGGACGCGAATTAGAATGAAAGTCCACTTGTCAGACTTTAGAACGCAATCATTTGACCCCCGAATTTCTTTAGCTACTCCATTCCTGTCCATCATTGTTATGATCTTCTGGTTGGCAGCATATAGTAACGCACATTTTTCTTTATGGAAGCTGTCATATTAGTAATAATTGGGATAGAATTGAGTGCGAAGGCTTAGGATTGATTTGTATTTAACAGTCTGTACTTAACCGAAAATACTACACCGCTTTACTAACAATTATTAGCTTATAGACTTGTAATTAAAATTAGTATAGTTAAATTGCGAATAATATTCTGAAAATAGTTGTAATAAGACATCAAGAATGGTGAATAAATTTATGGCTTCTTTAAATAGAGAATAATACATGGTGGGCGGAAATATGAACTAATTATTTCGAGTTAACTATAATTTCGAGTTAATATACACAATGTTGTAGTGAATGTGGGAGAGCTCATATCCTCATATATCAAAATGATTCTGAGTCCCAAACGGAATCGGACCTGTAACCTTCTGATTACCGGCGAGACGCTCTAACCATTGAGCTAACGAATGTGTATATTAACGCATCCAAGCATTAGCGATATATAGTGACTGCCGCATAGGCAGTACATATATCAATTGAACCAGTATATCATTGTAACCTTCGCTCTCCATCTGAGTCTCGTTAGCTCAATGGTTAGACTTAGAGCCTCACCGGCAATCAGAAGGTTACAGGTTCGATTCCCATGTACTGGACTCAGAATCATTTTTCTGAAGATATGAGCTTAACGATTGTTAACGTATCGTCTTTATTTCGAGTGTTGACCAGGATATCGAACGAGTGAGATATCCTGGTCAACACGAGAAACAAATTTCATATTTCCAAGCTTCCATGTATTTTTTTGTTTATTATATAATCAACCAAATAGAGCACAAGAGATTTTACAAACATTTTAAAACACGATAATCAACACATGTGTGATTACCATAAATAATCGCACGTGTGTGATTATCAGTTTTATTAGTGGCGGAACCATCAATAAAACTCTGTCTATTATATAATAAGAAGCGCTAATTTGCAATTTTAGAAATAGGTTAGAAATTTCAGAAATATGATTACAGAAATAGCTGGGAATAGAATTATGATATGTTATATCTTAGAAATTATTGTTTTATTCTTTTTTTCAGCCCTGAAGGACCATCTTCAAATGCTTAATGAAAGTTACAGTATCGCAATTGTTGTTTTTAATGTTAAGTTAGCAGTGCAATAAATCATGATACAAAACATCAAACGTTTCTTAATATTGTTCCCTAATATATATTTACTATTGTTTCTGAAAGGAATTTCTGCCCCTTTAATTTCTGGGAGTTAACGTTTTGGTGGTACGTAATTATTGCTCTTTCTTGTGGTGTAAATTTTACTACGTGTGCCAGCTCCATGTCTTAGATAATATTCCAAGATATATGGCGGAATAATGGCGGATTTATCAAATTACGACTTTATCATGTTCATTTATTTTGCTAATCGATATCTGATAAAAGGAAATTGTTATCAAATACTTTCTCATACAATAATTTATACAGTTATGTAGAATAAACTAATTAATATTGCCAATAATTTAAATTCTGTGCAGTATTATGCTGTGAAGTCATAGCGGATTTAAAGTACATGAAACACGTCGCGCGAGGAAGTGAAAACTTGTCGCGGAATATATAATTTTCGTTTGTCTTTATTATTAGTTCCTTTGCCCACAATAACATTTTTCCCCCCTTTTATATCCCCGTGTGGAATTTTCTCCATCCGTGGCAAATCGCTTCCAAGGCCGAATCCGCGGTACCACAGCGGTTTAACACAAACATATTGATGAATATTAAATCACATCGTCTAAACTACAAGTATAATATTTGGCATTTCACTCGATTATGCAGCATGTTTTAGGTGTTTATACTGAAGGAAAATTTGTGCATGTTTAGTAAAATACAACATCAAGGCCTTCCCCAGTGGAATTGAACCCGAGATCCTGTAACAGTCCTAATACATAATATTAACCCTAATACTAACTCTAATACTGCTAACCCTAATACTATCTCTAATATAACCCTTTGCTAACCCTTCAGACAATGGTTGTGATTGTGACGTGCATGATCAACACTTTTGTGTTAAACCGCTGTAGTAACCGCAGATTCGGCCTCCTCTTACGCCAGTGGCAAATCGTTTTCGGGTCATGCAACCGGGCATGTAACGGAAGGGTACTGGGGAGCATTCTTTCATTAAATAAAACTTTTGATAAAAGATAGGTGCGCCTCCAACGGTGTTAAATGTGGTTTTGACTATCGTACCAGAGTAAATTCAGATACCGCATAGGGCTATGCGTTGGATGACGTAAATATGACACTTAAAAACGGGTGTACCCATTTTTTATAAGAAATATGCGAAGTATGAGTATGTGGCGTGTATCAACAGTAGGAGTAGATAGGGCTTATGAATAATGTGAGATGGTGTATGTTTTCGGGATATATATGTGTGGATAACGAATGTCGGTAATAATTAAAGAGCACAGCAAGTGTCGCCGTGACGCATTGCACGCTCGGTCGGCCATTTTTCGAAGCACGAAATCCTTGGTGAACTCATCCGTAAATATCTTGTCAACTCATTTTGTCTTTTAATTCAAAGAAGATATACCTTCGAAGTAATTATTTCTGAATTTTCACAAAATTCAACGTTTTGTGGACTTTCGTTTCGAATTATTTCAGCCTTGGCTGACGCGAAGCATGGAAGATCAAGTGACGAGGTTCAAACAAAAAAATCAGCTTTCGGGTCGACGTATTTGGATTGTGAATAAATAAGAAAGCCTCTATAGGATTTTCTGAGAAGACTCGGCAAATTTGCGGATTATTTACCACGTGAAGTTGGCAAAGAAACACTTCGTTATGGTACGAAAAGTGATAAACACGAACGCGCAATGCACGATCATCCATGCTCTCGCGTCTCGTTGGCTATGAGCTCATATCATGGCCGTGGCAAAAAAGAATTGAAAAAGAATTGAAAAATTCACAGAAACATCGATAAAAAAGCCTCTATTCCTGTCCGAAGATAATGAGTTTTCCAGAAAATTTCTAGCAGAAATCGCTAGAAATGCGATTATAGAACTTCAACTTAAAAAACTTAAGTTTTAGCGCGAGTTAAACGTGTTATAAATACGAATCCGCAATAATACCCTATCTCGCCTTTTCTACCCAACCCCACCCCTAGAGTTTCTTTCCCCGTCCATGGTCCCCAGTGCCTAGACCGCTCTGTCGATAACAAATCCTAAAAAGTCGGTTCGTCGTACGTAGATTTTGAACGTTATCTCGGCCAATATTTACTCGATTTCAATTCTGAAAACAGTTTTGGAATTACCGAGTCTAAATACATAACATACCTGTCTCTTATATTACAAGAACGTGTATACCCTTCGTAAAAATGATTTATGTTCTTAGAAATTATTAGGCAATCAGCCAACCCGGCCCAGCCACCTCATCGAGTATTATTATAGCTCGCCTGCATTATTGTTATACCCGTGGCGTCCTTGTCTGCGTCCGGGCCAAAGATGTTACATTTAAGATGTTGCATTTTCATTGCGTTTAGCATTGAACCAGGCGTATATACCCCACAACATAACAAGTTTTCTCCCGAGCGTTCACTATTGCACATTGGTAAACTGTTAAGTAGTCCTTGTAATACTGATCATTGGCGAAGCAGGCCATAACAACTGGTCATGATATGTAAAATCTATGATGAATTACATATTATTTAAAATTCAGAAATATATTGTTTTCAAAATATGCAGATGATTATAATTTAGCATAATGCTATGGCCAGCCGCTAACTGATATCTCAGATACCAGGAGCGATTATATAGAATATCCGTCAACTTTTAACTTAAATTTAATGACATAAATCAAGAATGTGAAATCGTATTTATAAATTACTTTTAGCTAAACCTAGAGTAATGTATTTTTAAAGAACGAAGCAATTCTATTATGATAATTTTCAACAATTTGACATGGTTTAATGACAATTTAATAGTAAGCGTTATTGGTATTCTGTTCCTACTAACCCTATATAGCGGCTCTTACTTCGTGTACCGGTCGTTCTTTATTTTTGTCCTGGACTTGTCCAATTCATCAATTATAATTAACCTATCATACAGTGATAACTAACATTTTACTGCATGCAAATTTCTGTGTGCGGTACACGAAGTAAGATCTAGCTCTTTCTTGATGTTAAAAAATCCCTGCCAGAAGCTGACCTTTCACTCCATACAACTGTCATGTTGAGCAGATGCGCATGGGAGACTTTGTCGAATGCTTTGGCGAAATCCAAAAATATGGCGTCGACCGAGCCCAATTTATCCAAAGTCTCAAACCAATTATGCAATAACTGCAAAAGCTGAGTAACGCAATATCTGTTATGTCTAAATCCATGTTGGTTGTCACATAATAGCTTCAATTAATTTAGAAACTGCGCAATATGCATGTGAACTAATCGTTCTAAGGTCTTGACAATAACACTAGTCAGTGAGACAGGACGATAATTTTCTGCCAAAGATCTTTTGCCTGACTTGTGGATTGGAACAGTATTTGCTAGTTTCCACTACGATAGCAGTTCACCTCGTGTCAGGGAAAGATTGAATACATTTGCCAACGATGGTGCCAGTACCGACGCACATTCTTTTAAAACTCTTGGTGCAATGTTATCCGGACCATGCTTTATTCACTTTGATTGAACCAAGTAATATGGCTACATCATCTGCGCTACAATATAAGTCAGTAATTTCATGCTCGGTGAAAGGACTTGCATTTGGATTTTTAGCACCAACCAACTCCTTTGGCACTTTTTCATTGAACACCGAATGGAAAAAAGAATTTAATTTAAGAATTTAAATTGTTCCCACTATGCTCCATAAGTGCCAGCGATCGCTCAACTGGAGTTCATGTAGGTAATCCATATCTGACGAAGGAGGTCTATAGTAAACCCCAACTAGAAGTCTGGTATGAGGATTTGGAATAATTACTTCGCACCACAGAATCTAGCATGCCGTTTGAAACTCACATCTCCTAATACATGTTATTTGTTGACTAAAGGCCTGCAAAACACCGCCTCCCTGCCTTGAGCGGTCTTTTCAAAAAATTTGAAAAGTATCAGGGAATATTTCTGGACTACCAATTGTCGAGTCTAGCCAGGTTTCAGTGATTGCAACGACTTCATATTAAGTGTTCGATGACAACAAGCCTCTCCATTCATTTTCTCACTATACTCCTTGCGTTCAAAGATAAACAGGAAAGCTTTCTCTTGAAAGAGCTTCCCTCATGTCCTCCCGTAGACTAGCTCGTTCTTACATGGAAGTGATCGACAGCATGTTGTTTTTGTTGTGGTTTTCTAAGCCAGATCTCTTTATCAAAATCAATACATTGTGTCTTGCAGCTGCGCAATTTATTGAACGTGATGCTGAGTTCTTGTTTAATCGACGTGCGTTAGGGAACCTATAGGAGGGATATATAGTTCCTTTGATGTGTATAGAAAGGCTGATCGATCTTCTTCAGCGAAACTACATTCACGGAAAAACAACCACAGAAAAAGAATTATGCAAATTGAGCGGGAAAACATTATGGCGCGTAAAAATGTATGACTGACGTTTGATCACTTCGATGACCGCTGAAGCACGCGTACCTGTCGTCAGCGGGCGTTTGTCTTGTCTGCTTGCGTACGAAGACCAACGGTATTTTCCGCATGAGCCCAAATCAACGATAAAGTATTTTGTTGCGAAATAATTGAAAAAAGACTTTACTCACAGTTGCAGAACTTCTTTATACCCCCAAAATTGGTTCACGATGCTGTTAGAAAATCTTAAATGAGTTACTGTAGGTGCCCAGTTTGATGCAATCAAAAAGAAAAAAAACACGATTTTTTGAGGAGCTCCTCCGCGCGTGCCTGCACGCGTGACTGCGATGACGTGTTTGAGCAAGCGTTGAGCAAAGTTTGAGCAGCGTTGCGGAGGCCAAAAGGCAAAAACCAAACGGTGTGGTGATTGCGGTCTTTCAAATGTCCTCTTCGGCCATACGGATTTGGTTGTACACACGGACGAGGTCAATCTTAGAGAAAAGCGTGGCACCATGTACATTCGCGGAGAAATCCTGGATGTGTGGCACAGGATATTGGTCAGGTACCGTTACGTGATTCAGTGCACGGTAGTCTCCACAGTCATGGGCGCAAGGGTGTGTAAGGTCAGGAAAATCGTGGAGAATGTTCGTGAAGGATGAATACGAAAAAGCGAAAACAGGGCTGAGAGCGATGGTCGATGTGGTGATTCCGTTGAAACTGAGATGTGTGGTGGTGTGGTGGCATCGATGAGGCGATGGTGACATTAGTCTACTGCTAGAAATTTGAAGTGACGGAGCAGCAGACAAGCTTCCCAATGATGACAACGACACACCATATTTTATCATGGGAGATGACATCTTTCCACTACGTACCTATCTGATGAAGCCATATTCTCAAAGAAACATGACTGTCCAGCAGAGAATCTACAACTACAGAATCTCAAGAGGGCGTAGAGTGGTTGAAAATGCTTTTGGCATTCTAGCACAACGTTGGCAGATCTTGCTGAGTACCATGATGCATGCACCATTAAATGTTAGACTCCTGGTTGATGCTTGTATATGTCTTCACAATTTGACGAGGATACGTTATCCAGCCTTGCAAAATGCTGGTCTTGACAGAGAGGATGAGAACCACAGAATTGTTCCTGGTGCCTGGAGGGAAGTGGGCTTGATGCATGAAATCGAGATGATCAAAGGGGCTGCACGTGCAACCACTGCAGGGAAGCAGCAGCAAGAATATCTCAAGCATTACCTCAATTCACCCGCTGGTTCTGTGCCATGGCAGAATGACATGATATAATAATCAAACAGTCCTTTTCATGACTAAACCAACGGCCCTTTTAAGGGCCACCACAACTTCCAAAGAAAATTATCAAACCAAAAACAAACAAACCAAAAGTGAAATAACAAAAAATAAAGTCCCAAAAAAAATCAGATCTATAGAAAAGCCCAAGTTTAATAAAATAAATAAAGTCATATCCAACATAAAAACAACAAACCAACAAATGAAAATATAATTTGTTGGAATGTTCATTTTATGTTGGATATGACTTTAATTGTTTTATTAAACTTGGGCTTTTCTATAGATATGATTTTTTGGGAACTTTATTTTTTGGGTGAATTTAGAGAATTCTGAAGCTTATAAAACGTCATAAATTGCCACGCCACACACTCGGCTGCCTTCGCTTTACACTGGGCACTTCTTCGATCGTACTTTGAAACTAGAGGGGCCGAAGCCCCCCCCATACTCTACGCCTATGCTTGCAAACCAATCTGGCTCCTGCGAATGCCAAACACTTCTTGCAGGAACACTTGAGCTGGCCACTGATGAGGAGGTGGTTGCCACTGCTGGGATGGATACTGTTGTGTAGATGTAGATGGATACTGTTGCTGCTGTGGAATTGGTGCTTGCATAGGCTGTTGTGGTGGTGGCATGGTTGATCGTTTGGCCTCATCATTCAGTTGACTGTACTTGAAGATCAGTTGCGTTTGCTCGTGTTGGAACTTGTGCCACAAGCTCTGGTCAAGGTCAATCATCACGCTCTTACACCAATTGGCATATGTTCTCTCATTGGTGGGCTCCTTGTGGGTCTTGATCAGTGACAGGAATTCACTCTGCAGCTTAATACTCTGATCTCTTGCCTCATTCAGCTTGGACAATGTCTGTTCTTCATGGGCTCTCTCTTTTCTGCCACCATCCCTTCTTGGCCTCACATCTAGCAACACAGGAGTAGGGGATGATGGAGTAGGTGTAGTAACAGGAATAGGGGAAGCAGCAGCAGCACCATCACCAAGCATAGGCGTAGAGTATGGGGGAGCTTCGGGGCTTCGGCCCCCCGAGAATTTATTTTTGTGGGGCTTAGCCCCCCCCCCCCCGAGATGTTGCAGCAATTGACTCATTATTCATGAATGATAGGGTTGCTGGTTGATATAGCCTTTATATAGCCTCGTTTTATTTTCTAGCCAGAAGCAATCATGCACAAATCAGCGAGAAATCTCTATCATGGGCATCTCCTTCGTGTACCGGACACACAATGGACACAGACTACGTCATAGGCACATCAAGGTTATTTTCTCGGGATTCAGAAGCTTTACAAGAACAAAAACCCTACCCATAACCCAAATAAAAACTCTAGTCCTAACCCAGAAATAAAGGAATACTAACCCTACTTTTAAACTAAATATTTCAATGACGTAATATTCTGTGTCCGGTACACGAAGTAAGAGCCCTATCATGCATACGTTTTAGAACTTAAACAGTTAGTAGACTGGGCTCTAGTTTCAAAGTACGATCGAAGAAGTGCCGAGTGTAAAGCGAAGGCAGCCGAGTGTGTGGCGTGGCAATTTATGACGTTTTATAAGCTTCAGAATTCTCTAAATGCAGGAAATGGCATTTCCGGGACTCTAGATTTCTAAATTCCCCGGACACCCCTAGAGGTTTCTCGCGCCTTTGGCGCCCGGCCCCCACAGACAAAAACAAAACTCTACGCCTATGTCACCAAGTGAAGAAACCATTGAAGTACGATCATCATCATCAGGCTCATCACCAGTCACTGTAGTTGGAGCAGGAGCAGACTTGGCCTTCAGGCTACCCAGGGTTCGTCTTGAACTGGTGGAGGAAGCTGAATTTGTTGAAGATCCATTGCTGCCTCTGCATGGGTAAGATGGAGCAAACCAGAACCAGACTTCTTGTTGTCCTTGACGATCTTTCCGTAACGAGTCCTCACGGAATCGTACCATGTCTGAAGGAGTTTGACATCCTTCCCCAACTTGGCTGCAATCTCATCCCACAGGGCTTGCTTCTTATTCTTGTCCCGGTAATCTTGCAGCTTCTTGTTGTACAATAGCTCGTGATCCGTAAAAAACTCCATGGCCTGCTCCTCTTCCTCATTGAGGTCCGCAGCCACCCTCAAGCGTTTCTGTGTTGGAGCTTGAGAAGGACCAGGTTCACCAGCATCACCACCATCACCGGGAGAGTGGTCAGATTCACCATGGTCAGAAACACTTGTTGAAGGTGGAGGTGAAGGTGTTTTAAGACGTGACCTGGCCCTTGCCCTTGACTGGACTTGCCTTGGCCTTTGCTGCAGTTCCCTTCTTGCGAGGCATAGTGATGTGCTCTGTCGAACAACCAACACTATAAAATGATGTCTGCTTGAAAATCGGCTGTATATATATAGGTTTTGGCGCGGTCGCGGGGCTGTGTCGCACCATTCGGAAATTCAGAGCCCACCACCCGTTTGTATTGGTTATATTAACTAACACCCCTATCACACCAAACTCCACGACTGCTGCGACCGTCCCGACAACGCCTATTCTATAATTCTTGTAAAATTTGTATGTCTGGGTAGAATCGTGTAAAAATACCCGAATTTCGGTTTAAAAATTATACATTCCCGTTGTTGCCACGACTCTCCGCGATGGTACCACGACTGAGCCCCAACAGTCCCGATCTAGCCACGTTCCAGTCACGACAGTACCCCGATTATAACCCGATTATACCCACGACTCTTACGACTGAGCCCCGACAGTACCACGACTACCCGTTCGTGCCACGTTCTCGCCAAGACAGAGCCACGATCTATCCGATTGTGCCTCGATCAAGAGCAGTTGTTTTAAGTGGATTGTTTTGGTAAGCTAAGCGATTAAAGGCTTCAAGTGTAAGACAAAAATAGAATTAATTTATAGCTTAATTACCATGAAAACATTATGGGATAGATCTAAGTAATAAGTATTATGAAATTGACCTTTTACTATTTGTTCAGCTCATACTAAATAGTGAAAGGACAACATGACGAAACGTTGCATGATTGTTTTTTTAATGCATGCAGTAGAATAGCCATGTTTGATGGATCGTATAGCTTATGTTGTTCCCTAACCAATAATATTTTCACCGTTGTCCGCATAGGTTCAATTACTGTCGACAAGAAAATGCAAGCATGAGTGAACGTATATAAGAGCACAAATATATCGCTGAATGAATATGACTTTATTTGTTCACGATTAATAACTTACACAAATCTGTATGGATACAAACGAATGGCGGAAAGTGATATTTTTTCTGGAGGCGAGTGCTCCCGAAAAACTGGAGAAGCAAAGCGCATGGTTATAGGGTAAGGGCCCTCACTCTTATCACCTTGCTCTCTGCATGTTACGGTAGGGCTTCCAATGTTGAAGTGACTGAGAGAAGTGAAGATCAGGGTGCATGAAGGTAACGCTCCTAATTAACGTTATGGACTTACAACCGTACTATATGCACGCGTCACTCGTCATTACAGTATAGGTGTTAGGTGGCAGGTACAAGGGTAAACTTTGAGTTGCATTGGAGTGGACGGTTGGAAAAGCAAAATGATTCAACGCATCCGCACGTTTTGTGCGTCAATTATGGAATGTCCTCCGGCTTACTGTCAACATTGGTAATTTTAAGTGCGGTTTGACGTAAGCATGAACTTATAGAACTAAAATTAAAGTGCCAAGGCTATCGTGTACAAAAAGAGTTGTGTTTTAATAGAGAGCTTAAGCAAGTCACGTGTCCTAGAACCACGCACGGACGCCGTATTATTTCAAAATAATTTTTCATGCAAAACAAAGAAAATGAATAATTTAAAGCCCTCAATGACGTCTGTGTAGAACGAAGACGAATTAAGTTTACTTTTGGGCTTTAATTTAAAACCCAGAAGTAAACTTGACGTCGTCTTCGTTCTACACAGACGTCATTGAAAGCGTTTTCACGTTCTGCAGACAACGTTGATCAACTACCAGAACGTCTGCATCAGTAAGGCCAGTTTGTAAAGTTAAACGTCGACTCACTGATTGGATGGGTTTTCAGAAATTTTGAAGCTTGTATGAATTAGAAAAATGTACTTATACTTCATTTCTACATCCAACGTTTTGTGCCTTGATTCAGCGATACAATTCAAACTTGCTATCTAACACCATCAGCGCTTTAGACGCTTTAGGTTTGTAGACCCTCCATTGGAATTTCAAATCCTTCATTATCTTTGTCAGTTGTATGATAATATTTATTGAAAAATATACGCCATTTGTAGGGTCTGCAGTTAAATTTTCAAATTTGCAGTAGGCCTCTACAATTAGGTTTATTTGAAAGCGCTCGTCATTTAAAACATCTTGATCATGCACGAAAAACGCTATACTTGCTTAAGCTATCTACTATTGCATGTATACGCAAACGCTTTCTTTCGTAAATTTACATACTTGTATTAAATAGCACAATACAAAACAACTCTCTTGCCAACTAATGCAGGCAGTGGCGTGGTGGCCGGGGGGGCCGGGGGGCCATGGCCCCCCCAGCGATGGTTTCAAGAGGGGCGCCGACACGGACGGTGGGCGCCAAAATTACCAAGAAGGGCCTGGATTAGTGTGTAAAATTTAAATTAAAGCGTTCATTTTCTGCACTCAAGAGGGTGAAGACTCGAATTCGTTCGTCCATGGTTCAGGAGAGACTTGAATCGTTGCTTTCAATGACAATCGAGCGTAAAATTTTGCTCAAATGCGATAAAGACCGTCTCATCAACTTGTACGCAAAGCTTTCTCCCGAACTGTCAAAATCTCTACTTTGACTAATTGACTTGCATTCGGTTAATCGGTTGTCTTTTAAAACTGTTAAGTTAGTGTTATATTATGCTCAACGTGCATAAACTTTAGCCTATAGGCTATAGTATATTCTGACTATACGTTATTGACATTTGACCAGGAACAAAATTATTTTCTAACAGTCTCTCTTCAGTCTCTTCGTTCTTGTAAAACCCTATAAATTTCTAAACAAATTGTAAATCTTGATACAAAAAATGTTGTTTTCTAACCATGGGAATTCTGTAAAATCTTTCCCCAGAACGCAGGAAATGGCATTTCAGAGACTCTAGATTTCAAAAATTTCGGGGGTGCATGCCCCCGAACCCCCCTAGAAAGCGGACAACTCACGCCTTCGGCGCTCGCTTATGTCAGATTTGCAACTGGATTTGGCATCTCTGGGGGCGCCAATTTAGTACTGGCCAGTGGCCCCCCTTGAAATATTCGAGCCACCACGCCACTGAATGCAGGTGATAGTGTCATACAGTTTCTCGTCAAGATATATCACATCAAAAAAAACACAAATTAAAATCTATTAATTATTATCCCATGTGTAATATTCATAATTACACATGGGGCCATGTACAGCATGAGAAAGATCTACAGATTGTTAGTTATACTATAGGCTATTTGAATGCGTCTCAGATGCTCGTCAAGAATCAAACTCGCGCAGCTTTTCAAATATAAATATTAAAAAGTTGGGATAGGTTTTTGAATTAGGAATACTCAGAGAGCATATTATTGCATAGTATGCATATTATTTATGGCATTGTTTCTTGCGCAGGCAACAATTATTAGCTTCAGAAATAAAAGTTAGCTTATGTTACTAGACGCTAATTTGACAACCTCGAGCTTTGGAAAGGTCTCAGACATTACGCAAACAATGAAATATTTTGTAAATATTCCTGCATTGTTTGAAAATATAGCACCAAGATCAAGCTAACATTCTCACCTGTTAATTCTACGAACGGAAACTACAGAGCATCAATAAGAACAAAAAAACATTGCGATATTTGTTAACTATATACATGGAGATATATTTTTATTGGAATGAAAATCATCATCTTACGTAGATTCTATAACGGTTCGCCAACGCAATGAGATCAAGGCAAAATATATCCTGATGTAAACACTGAAAAATATTTCTAGAAAAACATTTTGAATTAACCTTGTATGAATATCGCGTACTATTATAAAATAACAAGTTAAGGAAATTGGGGAGTTATAATTCCTTTAATATAAAAAATCCCATTATGGCTTTAGACAGTTGGCCAGGCTGAAGCAATCAGACCAACTATAGTCAAATGTAAACGTTTCATCTGTGGAATAGGAATCTACTTTACATATAACACTGAACTTTCGAAATTCGAATGCTATTCAAGAGCAGTTGTTGTTAGTGGATTGTTTTTATAAGCTTGAGCGGTTCATTTGTGGTGGATCAAGGTTAATGTCATAATACCAAGGTTTAATAATTGCGCCAGAGCCCAGAAAAACAGAATTGACAACAGTCTTGTGGGGTTTATTGCAATAGTAATAAACACATACATTTATTAATTTTACATCATACATAGGATGAATTGATATGCCCATTTGTTTATGGGAGGTGGGTGGGCGTTTGAGCAACATTTACTGTTTGAATTCGCAGTATGAATGATAGAGCTAAGCATATGTTACTTGCTTAAGGCTATAAGCAATGATATCTAAGGGTGGCTGTTCTTTATGAAAGCATAATGAACAGGGATGAATAGATAATATCATAATAATAAATATAGAATATAGCCACGGGGCTTCGTGCTATAATTGTCCAGAGCTGTCTGTATTGAGATGGCCTTTGTTGTAGAACAATTGTACCTCTGAACACAGAGGCTAAAGACCTTATATTGATAAAAGGTGTATGTTGTATAGAAGCTTGTTTGGTATCATCAATTAACTCTAATTTTTATTGTTAAAAATTTTCATTTAATGTCATAATACCAAGGTTTAATAATTGTGCCAGAGCCCAGAAAAACAGAATTGACAACAGTCTTGTGGGGTTATGGAAGTGTGGGCAACTGCTGCATTCTGACATATATATATATATATATATATATAATATATATATATATATATATATATATATATATATATATATATATATATATATATAGACAATAATATATGCAATCGTTGGAGCTGGGCCCTGAGTAGGTATTGTCAGGGCAAACACTCGTATTGGGTCGATCAGGAAACTTACAACTTAGAAACTTACATAGGGTCGATCAGGACAAACACTCCTATGCAGTTATTGGAGCTGGGCCCTGATCCGCTCAGGGCAAACACTCCTATGCAGGATAGGGATAAAATTGTGCCTGAGAGCGATATGCAATGAAAGCATATGGCTCTGAGGCGGTTTTCTCACATGATATGTAGGAATTCGAGGTCTATGGGACAATTGTGACCTCTAAACTGGAGCAATTGCCGCCACAATCACACCAAGTGTGTGATCCCCATAGACTAAGAAGGTAATTATAGTAATAAACTAAGAAGGAATAAACTATGTTACAACTATGTTTCGCGTTTATTTTTAAAGGGCGCGGTGTATTGATGCTTTGACCCTGGGCAGCTGACATATCAGGGAGACCAGAAAAAACCTGGCTAGGAAAACCATTTAGGAAAAAACCTCGGGCAGGAAATCTGAGTCGGACGAAGCTTTACAAAGTGTAGGAGTGTCGTAAGTCACATATCCAGCATTGAGCCTAGGGGGGGGGGGGGGGGGGGGGGTTACGTTTTTATTTATTTTAACTTCTTTTGTAACATATCCGTAACAATAGTTACATTTACCACTGGCATAGCATATACACCTTGGTTTTATTGAAACAGTGGAAAAGCCAGTACAATACTATATTGGCAAGGTTATATTGGCTCTCTGGACATGCAATTAAGGCTAAGCGACGGTCAAATTGAAATTAACTGGGTGCTGGAGTTAAACATCAATATACGTGTGTACTTGCAGCTTTAGTGTTTAATTTACTATGCAAGTGCTAATTGTTCTGTTTCAAATTCATTGTGCACGATGTATATCGACTAGGTGAAACACGCGCAGTTCCAACGTCCGTTCTTTCTTTGGTTTTGAGAATTAATTGACCAGTACGTATCTGGACCAGATGTACCGCTGGTCTTTCATTGGGAGGTTGTTTATTGCATAATCCTTTTTTCATAATCCTCAGATTATTGCATATTATGCATATTATTTATGGCATCGTTTCTTGCGCAGGCAACAATTATTAGCTTCAGAAATAAAAGTTAGCTTATGTTACTAGATGCTAATTGACAACCTCGAGCTTTGGAAATGTCTCAGACCATTACGCAAACAATGAAATATTTTGTAAATATACCTTTATGCATTGTTTGAAAATAATAACCAAGATCAACCTAACATTCTCACCTGTTAATTCTACGAACGGAAACTACAGAGCATCAATAAGAACAAAAATACATTGCGATATTTGTTAACTATACACATGGAGATACATTTTTATTGGAATGAAAATCATCATGTTACTTTGCACATCAAAGCGCATTCATGCATTTTAACACGTAGATTCTATAACGGTTCCCAACGGAATGAGATCAAGGCAAAATATATCCTGATGTAAACACTGAAAAATATTTCTAGAAAACATTTTGAATTAACCTTGTATGAATATCGCGTACTATTATAAAATAACAAGTTAGGAAATTGGGGAGTTATAATTCCTTTTATTATAAAAAATCCATTATGGCTTTAGATAGTTGGCCAGGCTGAAGCAATCAGACCAACTATAGTCAAATGTAAACGTTTCATCTGTGGAATAGGAATCTACTTTACATCTAACACTGAACTTTCGAAATTCGAATGCTATTCAAGAGCAGTTGTTGTTAGTGGATTGTTTTGATAAGCTTGAGCGGTTCATTTGTGGTGGATCAAGGATAAACCCCTCCGGATCAGTAGAGAATATTCTTTGTCTTTTAATTATTGCTGGTAAATAAAAGAATCTTTCAATCAACCTACGTATGAAACTTAGCTATGCATGAAGTTGACTTCACAAACAGATTAGTATAAAATGATGTGAATTTGTCATGAGTGCATCAAGTTGAGAAGAGACACGGAGCAAAACTACAAATCATTACTGGTACGTATTTTTCTCATTTTATAACGCTAGAAAATTCACACTGGCCAATATCATAGCTAAGTTGGTGAGTATAAGAGAGAATGGATTATCTGAAACGTTGAGTTGGTATTTTGTGCCCGGCCGGATAGATATTTAAGAATGTACACTGCATCATGTAGGCAGAAGATATATTCTAATGTACGTATATATGAGCAACCTTACTATAGTTAATTCGAATGTAGCTGGCCAATTAGGTTACGTGGAGATAAATGACATATTGTATCCCCGAACTAAAGACGATTTGCCCTAGACTGTATATTTGCTGAATTAAATTTTCGGAATAAAAAACCGCTTCGAAGGAAAGTTATAGACCTCTTTCTGCAGATATAAACACCACATTTTAATGGTAAATTTTTTCACAAGAAATTCGGAATGTCAATATAAGATAAACTAATCAACAAGACATTTCGATTATTGCTATATGTCCCAGTGCTATATAATTGAAGCTTGTGTAATCGAATTGCCATTGGAGTAAATATTAAAATGGTAAAAATCATTAAAATTATAAATTTTCCTAACCAGTAGCATACCAGAAAGCTACGAGTGAAAATGGATTATGTTTTTTCTACAGATATACTTCGGATTATGGCTTTCAAATTTAACATCTGTCTGGTGCTGCTGGTTGTGATTCCAGCAGTAGTCCTGGGACGTCCGTCCGATGTAGAAGGACGCAGGAACAGTCAGCTGAGAGAAAATTATGAAATGTTATTCAGGCGTAAGTTCTCATATCTGTCTGTAAAGCCATGAATATATGTGTTTTGGATCGCTTAAACTGAGTAAGAATATTGCAATAACATATATGCTCAAAATTAGAATTATTTACTTTTATTTACAGGTAATGTTAACCATGAGTGCGTCAATAATGGTGGCGTCTGTGTCCCCCCCGCAAGGATCATATGCCGTTATGAGTGCAGCCAACATTTCTGCAATGATGTGCGTTCCAAATGCTGCAACTAGTATGAAATATATAAATTCAGTTTATAACACACTAATTTCTAGATTTTAATATTTTTGCGGATGGTTGAAAATAAGTTGCGGAATATAGTCACAAAAGAAGATAGCCATACTGAAGATTTTTGTAACAGGCTCTTTTACTTTCACAGATTGTAATACAGCATGTATATGTTATAGCTACTTGTCTATTTTTTCACGATCGTTACGCTGTTTATCAGTCTAATACTGTAAAAACTCATAGATGTCATGTGCGGACGAAAGCGTCGAAAAGTTTCTTTACCTGAATGCTAGTTTTGTTGGACATGAGTATATAATTATCACGGTCATAGTTCCATACACAGATCCTCTGAGAGCTGTCAGGAATATCTTTATTTTATGTTGCGTAAAATATGCAGGAATATTTTATTTACTGAAAGTAAATTTGTGGCATTGGAATTATTGAGAAAACAAAGAAAGTGAAAGAACAATTGGCAAATGAGTGTGTAAAACAAAGCGATGTGACAACAAGGCGCAAGTGGACTAATGATTAATACAGGAAAAACGCAAGCAAGTCCCCTAATTATGGACGCGAATTAGAATGAAAGTCCACTTGTCAGACTTTAGAACGCAATCATTTGACCCCCAAATTTCTATAGCTACTCCATTCCTGACCATCATTGTTATGGTCTTCTGGTTGGCAGCATATAGTAATGCACATTTTTCTTTATGGAAGCTGTCATATTAGTAATAATTGATTTGTATTTAACAGTCTGTACTTAACCGAAAATACTTCACCGCTTTACTAACAATTATTAGCTTAGACTTGTAATTAAAATTAGTATAATTAAATTGCGAATAATATTCTGAAAATAGCCGTAATAAAGACATCAAGAATGGTGAATAAATATATGGCTTCTTTAAAGTGCCCCTAACCTCAAAATATTTTATTGTCTTATTTGGAAGAACTTTTAAAATGATAAAGTAACTTCTTTTGAAGATTTTCACTTCTTCGCTTTCTTTTTGAGATATATCAGTTTGTTTGATATGCAAATATCTGGAATTTCGTCGCACAGGCATAATCATGAGTTATCAGAGAATGTTATATATCTTTGCGTTCATGAAATAAAACATTAAAGTGTGAATAACACGTGTGTGCGTTTCTCCCACAACACCAAACTTCTTGATTTTAAAGGATTTCGTTCGAGAATGAAAGATATATACACATTTCTCCAATAAGTCATTATGCACGTGTGACGAAATTCCAGACATTTGCATATGATCAAACAAACTGATATATCTCAAAAAGAAAGCAAAGAAACGAAAATCTTCAAAAGAAGTTACTTTATTATTTTAAGAGTTCTTCCAAACAAGACAATAAAACATTTTGAGGTTATGGGCACTTTAAATAGAGAATAATACACGGTGGGCGGAAATATGAACTAATTATTTCGAGTTATTAACTATAATTTCGAGTTAATGTTGTAGCGAATGTGGGAGAGCTCGGAGAAGACAGACGATACGTGGACGATCGTCAAGCTCATATCATCAGAAAAATGATTCTGAGTCCTAAACGGAATCGAACCTGTAACCTTCTGATTGCCGGTGAGACGCTCTAACCATACATATATACGCTCTAACCACACATATACGAATGTGTATATTAACGCACCAAGCATTACCGATATATAGTGACTGCCGCATATAGGCAGTACATATATCAATTGAACCAGTATATCATTGTAACCTTCGCTCTCCATCTGAGTCTCGTTAGCTCAATGGTTAGACTTAGAGTGTCTCACCGGCAATCAGAAGGTTACAGGTTCGATTCCCGTGTACGGGACTCAGAATCATTTTTCTGAAGATATGAGCTTGATGATCGTCAACGTATCGTCTTTATTTCGAGTGTTGACCAGGATATCGAACGACTGAGATATCCTGGTCAACACGAGAAACAAATTTCATATTTCCAAGCTTCCATGTATTTTTTTGTTTTTATATAATCAACCAAATAGAGCACAAAAATGTAATTTTACAAACATTTTAAAACACGATAATCAACACATGTGTGATTACCATAAATAATCGCACGTGTGTGATTATCACTTTTATTAGTGGCGGAACCATCAATAAAACTCTGTATTATATAATAAGAAGCGCTAATTTGCAATTTTAGAAATAGGTTAGAAATTTCAGAAATATGATTACAGAAATAGCTGAGAATAGAATTATGATATGTTATATCTTAACAATTATTGTTTTATTCTTTTTTTCAGCTAAAAATGATCTTCAAACGCTTAATGAAACTTACAGTATCGCAATTGTTTTTTAATGTTAGCAGTACAATAAATCATGATACAAAACATCAAACGTTTCTTAATGTTGTTCCTTTTTACTGTTGTTTCTGAAAGGAATTTCTGCCCCTTTAGTTAGTTTCTGGGAGTTAACGTTTTGGTGGTAATTATTGCTCTTTCTTATGGGGTAAATTTTACTACGTGTGCCAGCTCCATGTCTTAGATAATATTCCAAGATATATGGCGCAATAATGCATATGGACTTATAGTACGTATTCCATATAAGGTCATAACGGACGGGACTGGGAAGAGCAAATACGTTGCCCTAACGAGCATATACGTTGCCCTAACGAGCAAATACATTGCCCTCGTACCAGCCCACTGGATGCGGATACGTAACACGTTACGATATGTTCGATTATCCGCTCTTTCTAAGAAAATTACGTTCGCTCGCCGGATAAGCTGTACGCATATTGTAAACAGATAATTTACCTTTGTTTTAATATATATTGTAGCTTTGGGAGTTGATTATTTCTCAAGAAAACGTTCGTCGAAGACAGCCGAAAGTTCGTTTACAAGATGGTATCCGTAATACGAAAATTATATTTTTGGGCATGTTCGATTACCCGCTTTCAAAGAGAACTAAGTTAGCTACCAGGATAAGCTGTATCTATGTTGTAAATAGATCATTTAACTTTCAAAGAATATATTCTATAGCTTTGTGGGAGGGTTAGGACCTTTGTTGTTTTGGGGTCGGTTACAATCTAATTAACTTGGAGGCTGGTACGAGGGCAATGTATTTGCTCGTCAGGGCAACGTATATGCTCGTTAGGGCAACGTATTTGCTCTTCCCAGTCCCGTCCGTTATGACCTTATATGGAATACGTACTATAAGTACCTATCCAATAATGGCGGATTTATCAAATTACGACTTTATCATGTTCATTTATTTTGCTAATCGATATCTGCTAAAAGGAAATTGTTATCAAATACTTTCTCATACAATAATTTATACAGTTATGTAGAATAAACTAATTAATATTGCCAATAATTAAAATTCTGTGCAGTATTATGCTGTGAAGTCATGGCGGATTTAAAGTACATGAAACACGTCGCGCGAGGAAGTGAAAACTTGTCGCGGAATATATAATTTTCGTTAATCGCTTCCAAGGCCGAATCCGCGGTACCACAGCGGTTTAACACAAAAATATTGATGAATATTAAATCACATCCTCTAAACTACAAGTAATATTTGGCATTTCACTCGATTAGGCAGCATGTTTTAGGTGTTTATACTGAAGGAAAATTTGTGTGTTAGAATATATACATTTTAAGACCAAACCGGGGCCAGTTGCGTATACAACATCAAGGCCTTCCCCAGTGGAATTGAACCCGAGATCCTGTAACAGTCCTAATACATAATATTAACCCTAATACTAACCCTAATACTGCTAACCCTAATATTAACTCTAATATAACCCTTTGCTAACCCTTCAGACAATGGTTGTGATTGTGACGTGCATGATCAACACTTTTGTGTTAAACCGCTGTAGTAACCGCAGATTCGGCCTCCTCTTACGCCAATGGCAAATCGTTTTCGGGTCATGCAACCGGGCATGTAACGGAAGGGTACTGGGGAGCATTCTTTCATTAAATAAAACTTTTGATAAAATATAGGTGCACCTGCACCGGTGTTAAATGTGGTTTTGACAATCGTACCAGAGTAAATTCAGATACGGCATAGGGCTATGCGTTGGATGACGTAAATATGACACTTAAAACGGGTGTACCCATTTTTTATAAGAAATATGCGAAGTATGAGTATGAGGCGTGTATCAACAGTAGGAGTAGATAGGTCTTATGAATAATGTGAGATGGTGTATGTTTTCGGGATATATATTGGTGGATAACGAATGTCGGTAATAATTAAAGAGCACAGTAAGTTTCGCCGTGACGCATTGCACGCTCGGTCGGCCATTTTTCGAAGCACGAAATCCTTGGTGAACTCATCCGTAAATATCTTGTCAACTCATTTTGTCTTTTAATTGAAAGAAGATATACCTTCGAAAGTAATTATTTCTGAATTTTCACAAAATGCAACGTTTTCTGGACTTTCGTTTCGAATTATTTCAGCCTTGGCTGACGCGAAGCATGGAAGACCAAGTGACGAGGTTCAAACAAAAAAATCAGCTTTCGAGTCGACGTATTTGGATTGTGAATAAATAAGAAAGCCTCTACAGGATTTTCTGAGAAGACTCGGCAAATTTGCGGATTATTTACCACGTGAAGTTGGCAAAGAAACACTTCGTTATGGTACGAAAAGTGATAAACACGAACGCGCAATGCACGACGGTTGACATTCACTCTTTAACAATTATACCATCCATGCTCTCGCGTCTCGTTGGCTATGAGCTCATATCATGGCCGTGGCAAAAAAGAATTGAAAAAGAATTGAAAAATTCACAGAAACATCGTTAAAAACCCTCTACTCCTGTCCGAAGAGAATGAGTTTTCCAAAAAGTTTCTAGCAGAAATCGCTAGAAATGCGATTATAGAACTTCAACTTAAAAAACTTAAGTTTTAGCGCGAGTTAAACGTGTTAGAAATACTTGAACGCTAATAAGAGTTTGAGTACGTATTTCTAATGAGCTCAACGTTGCAACATTGTTCGAAGTCATAGACAGAGTGAAGTAACGAGTACGAGTTAAAGAAGAGAACCGTTTATTAAGAATAAATGTCAGCTATTTATCGTGATGGTCGGAAATGCTTGAATTACTAAACTGTCATAAAAGTGATTACGAAACATACCAAGATAAAGAGGTACTAGAAATACGAATCCGCAATAATACCCTATCTCGCCTTTTCTACCCCACCCCACCCCTAGAGTTTCTTTTCCCGTCCATGGTCCCCAATGCCTAGACCGCTCTGTCGATAACAAATCCTAAAAAGTCGGTTCGTAGATTTTGAACGTTATCTCGGCCAATATTTACTCGATTTCAATTCTGAAAATAGTTTTGGAATTACCGAGTCTAAATACATAAAATACGTGTCTATTATATTACAAGAGCGTGCACACCCTTCGTAAAAATGATTTATGTTCTTAGGAATTGATCGAGTATTATTATAGCTCGCCTGCATTATTGCTATACCCGTGGCGTCCCTGTCTGCGTCCGGGCCAACGATGTTACATTTAAGATGTTGCATTTTCATTGCGTTTAGCATTGAACCAGTCGTATATACCCCACAACATAACAAGTTTTCTCCCGAGCGTTCACTATACATTGGTAAACTGTTAAGTAGTCCTTGTAATACTGATCATTGGCGAGGCAGGCCATAACAACTGGTCATGATATGTAAAATCTAAGATGAATTACATATTATTTAAAATTCAGAAATATATTGTTTTCAAAATATGCAGATGATTATAATTTAGCATAATGCTATGGCCAGCCGCCAACTGATAGCTCAGAGACCCAGGAGCGATTATATAGAATATCCGTCAACTTTTAACTTCAATTCAATGACATAAATCAAGAATGTGAAATCGTATTTATTAATTACTTTTAGCTAAACCTAGAGTAATGTATTTTTAAAGAACGAAGAATTCTATTATGACAATTTTCAACAATTTGACACGGTTTAATGACAATTTAATAGTAAGCGTTATTGGTATTCTGTTCCCGTACTAACCCTACAGCGGCTCTTACTTCGTGTACCGGACACACACATTCAGCACTGTATAGAACTGCCTCGTTCTTTAAAAAATCCCGTTTATTTTTGTCCTGGAGCTGTCCAATTCATCAATTATAATTAACCTATCATAGATAAAATAAACGGGATTTTTTAAAGAATGAGGCAGTTCTATACAGTGCTAACTAACATTTTACTGCATGCAAATTTCTGTGTCCGGTACACGAAGTAAGATCTAGCTCTTTCTTGATGTTAAAAAATCCCTGATCCAGGCCAGAAGCTGGCCTTTCACTCCATACAGCTGTAACATGTTGAGCAGATGCGCATGGGAGACTTTGTCGAATGCTTTGGCGAAATCCAAAAATATGGCGTCGACCGAGCCCAATTTATCCAAAGTCTCAAACCAATTATGCAATAACTGCAAAAGCTGAGTAACGCAAGATCTGTTTTGTCTAAATCCATGTTGGTTGTCACACAATAGCTTCAATTAATTTAGAAACTGCGTAATATGCATGTGAACTAATCGTTCGAAGGTCTTGACAATAACACTAGTCAGTGAGACAGGACGATCATTTTCTGCCAAAGATCTTTTGCCTGACTTGTGGATTGGAACAATATTTGCTAGTTTCCACTCCGATGGCAGTTCACCTCGTGTCAGGGAAAGATTGAATAAATTTGCCAACGATGGTGCCAGTATACCGACGCACATTCTTTTAAAACTCTTGGTGGAATGTTATCCGGACCATGCTTTATTCACTTTGATTGAACCAAGTAATATGGCAACATCATCTGCGCTACAATATAAGTCAGTAATTTCATGCTCGGTGAAAGGACTTGCATTTGGATTTTCAGCACTAACCAACTCCTCTGGCACTTTTTCATTGAACACCGAATGGAAAAAATAATTTAAGATGTCTGCTTTCGCCACAGGTGAAAACAATATTTTCCCATTGTTCTCGATACAGCTTGGAACACTAGAGTTACCGGTACGCGACTTAACAAATGATCAAAACGTTTTCGGATTCTCAGCTAATGAAGCAGTAAGATTGATGGTATAGTTATTATAGGCTTTCTTAAGCTGATCTTTAATAGAATTACTAAATCTCCTATAACTGGTCCATTTATCCGAGTCCCCCGAAAATTGAGCTGTTTTCCAAAGTCTCCGTTTCTTATGAATTAACTTCTTCAGATCTGAATTAATCCATGGCGCATTGCGTTGGGGTTGTACACGTTTGGAAGGAATGTTGTGTTTGACGGCTTGGAAAAACCAGGTTTTCTAAGCCTCCCAAACCTCATCGATGTTGTCCATCAAGTATATGCAGTCCCATATCATCCTTTAATGCGTTCCAATCCGCTGATTTGAAATCGTAAACTATTCTAGGACTTGATTTCGGTCTCGCTATTTGAAGTCTTAATTTAAACTCTATGGTGTTGTGATCAGAAACACCGAGTGGGTCACAAACTTCCACATCAGATACCAACTCAGAAGCTGTATAGTTAAGACCAAATCAAGAATGTTACTACCACGCGTACTGTAGGTTGTAATACCAATTGGTTCAAAAAATAATCCCCAACGACATGACAAAACTCACAAGATAAGGCACCAGCACAAGATGGTGGTGTAGACCAATCGATACCAGGAAGATTGAAATCTCCTAATAACAAAGTTGTTAAATTGTTCCCACTGACTATGCTCGATAAGTGCCAGCGATCGCTCAACTGGAGTTCATGTAGGTAATCCATATCTGACGAAGGAGGTCTATAGTAAACCCCAACTAGAAGTCTGGTATGAGGATTTGGAATAATTACTTCGCACCACAGAATCTCGCATGCCGTTTGAAACTCACATCTCCTAATACATGTTATTTGTTGACTAAAGGCCTGCAAAACACCGCCTCCCTGCCTTGAGCGGTCTTTTCAAAAAATTTGAAAAGTATCAGGGAATATTTATGGACTACCAATTGTCGAGTCTAGCCAGGTTTCAGTGATTGCTACGACTTCATATTAAGTCTTCGATGACAACAAGCCTCTCGGTTCCATTCGTTTTCTCACTATATATGTACTCCTTGCGTTCAACGATAAACAGGAAAGCTTTCTCTTGAAAGAGCTTCCCTGTCCTCCCGTAGACTTGCTCGTTCTTACATGGAACTGATCGACAGCATGTTGTTTTTGTTGTGGTTTTCATAAGTTTGAAACTGGACCAGGGTTCACTTCTACGTCTTTCGCCAAAAGCACTAACATCATCGCTAAGCCAGATCTCTTTATCAAAATCAATACATTGTGTCTTGCAGCTGCGCAATTTATTGAACGTGATGCTGAGTTCTTTTTTAATCGACGTGCGTTAGGGAACCTATAGGAGGGATATATAGTTCCTTTGATGACCACAGAAAAATAATTATGCAAATTGAGCGGGAAAACATTATGGCGCGTAAAAATGTATGACTTTTCCGCACGAGCCCAAATCAACGATAAAGTATTTTGTTGGGAAATACTTGAAAAAAGACTTTACTCACAGTTGCAGAACTTCTTTATACCCCCAAAATTGGTTCACGATGCTGTTAGAAAGTCTTAAATGAGTTACTGTAGGTGCCCAGTTTGATGCAATCAAAACGAGAAAAAACCCCGATTTTTTGAGGAGCTCCTCCGCGCGTGCCTGCCACGCGTGACTGCGATGACGTGTTTGAGCAAGCGTTGAGCAAAGTTTGAGCAGCGTTGCGGAGGCCAAAAGGCAAAAACCAAACGGTATGGCCTCTTCGGCCATACGGATTTGTTTGTACGCACGGACGAGGTCAATCTTGGAGAAAAGCGTGGCACCATGTAGATTCGCGGAGAAATCCTGGATGTGTGGCACAGGATATTGGTCAGGTACCGTTACGTGATTCAGTGCACGGTAGTCTCCACATGGGCGCCAATCACCAGGCTCTTTCTTGGGGACCATGTGCAGTGGAGAAGCCCAATGACTGCTAGACGGACGCACGATACCCCGAAGTGCATCTGCATGTGCTGGAATTCGTCTTTAGCGATTTTAAGTCGATCGGGTGGAAGGCCGAGATGAGGTTGGTGGTGTGATATTCTTGCCATTTACTATACGGATTCAACTGGATTCTCACAACAAAGCAAATATACACTTTATTACAAACACGCCATTTGTACAGTCTCCTACATCGAACTACTTCATGTAAGTTCTATCCAAATGGACACTACATTCCCTTCCTTTGTAAGAAAAACAAAATAAACTAAAATATACAGTAACTTATAATAAGAACACTTAAAATACTATAGTTGACTGTTTATGATCCATTGTCTAAATAAGAAACAACTACCGAATAACTGTCTCTCAGTAATTACTATATAACAGTACTGACTTTTGTGTCCTGATGAATGTTCATCACAAAATCCTTGAACTTGGCAGGCAGTCTTGTCGCACGGAATGGTCTGCTTTCCGACACTGTTATATGTGTACTATCTTCAGCTGGAGTTCTTTGAATCTCTGTAGTGGTCTGTAGTTCTGCTGGTTCTTTGTACGGATTTACAAATGAACTGTTTCTTCGATACAGTACACCATCATCTGACTTTATTGTAAGTTCTTGTCCTTCTTTTGTTTGGACTGTGTATGGTTTGGTTTCAAACTTTGGACTTAACTTTCCTGACGACTTGGTATTCTTCAGGAGAACCTTATCTCCCGGAACAACTGGGTTGTTGCTGGCATGGCGATGTTTGTCAGTATACTCTTTACTTGTTAACTTATGGTTCCAGTCGCGGTCTCTAATGCTTTCATCCAAAATGCTTTTATTAGGACGTAATTGTGGACGTTTTGTCTTGAGTTCCTTTCCAAACATCAAAAATGCAGGGGATACTCCAGTACTGCTATGAGGAGTGGTTCTGTATGCCAACAGGAATTTATTCAATTCATCTTGCCACCTCTTCTTTTCCACAATAGCCACCTTCAGTGATTTTAGTAGTGTCCTGTTCTGTGTTCTACTTCCCCATTGGCTTGCGGCCAGAAAGGTGGGGATTTCCGATGCTGGATTCCATGATTTGTTAGGAAATCTTCAAATTCCTCTGATACAAATTGAGCTCCATTGTCCGACTTCAGGGTGAATGGATAACCATATCGTGTAAATATCGGTATCAACGCTTCAATCATCTTTTGGGTTGTGGTTGACTTTGTAATGACCACTTCAAAGAAACGACTATAATAATCGACTGCCACTAGTAAATTTTCTTACAAAGGAAGTGGACCAAGTAGATCAATTGCTATGTCTTGCCATGGTCCAGATGGTGGTTCTGCTCTTTGCATTGGTTCAGGTGCACAGAAGTCTCCTACAACTGACATCCATGATATCTTTTGAAAACTCGTTCCGTCACCGTCCATTTTAGGCCACCAAACCTTGCTCCTTAACCGGTTCTTCATCTTCACTATACCTTGATGACCTTCGTGGGCTAAGCAGAGCACTTCATCTCTAATAATTTTTGGTATCACCATTCTTGTTCCGCGCATGACCAACTGCCCAATAATACACAGTTCATTCTTTACACTTTAATAATATGGCATCTTGTACTGGGACCAATTTCCACTTTGTATGTAATTTCTAACACTGATAAGTTCAGGGTCTTTCTCTGATTCTCTTTCAACTTGTTTTGCCGTTAATGCCATCGGTGTGCTCTCTTGTGCGATGATCCGTACAAAATCCTCTTTTCCCCACTGTAATCTCTCGGATTCTTGGAGTTGAGTCTTGACAGAGCATCGGCTATGTTGGCCTTGCCAGGTCGATAAACTACCTTGAAATTATAACCTTGTAAGCGAAGCACCCATCTTTCCAGACGTGCATAGGGTTTGGAGGATGTGTTGTATAGATATACTGCAGTGGTTTATGGTCAGTCTCCAGCTCGAACGGACGATCGTAGACATACAACTTGAATCTTTGACATGCCCACACCAATGCTAGACCTTCTTTTTCTGTTTGAGAATATCTTCTCTTTACATCGGTGAGATTCCTTGATGCATACGATATTACTCTCCATGAATCACCTTGCAACTGTGTCAGGACTGCTCCAATACCTGTGGGACCAGCATCAGCAACAATACGTGTTTCGCAGTCATTTGCGAAATATGCCAGTATTTCTGCTTGAGTTAACAGATCTTTCAGTTTCTGGAAAGACTGCTGCTGGTCTTTCGTCCATTCAAACGTCTGGTTCTTTTTGTCAGTTTTCTGATTGGTTCCGCCACTTGTGCAAAATTGGGGAGGAACTTGGCACAGTACTGCACTAGGCCTAAGAAAGACCTAACTTCTGCAGCATTCTGCGGAGGTTTAGCATCTTTCACTGCTGCCACCTTCTTTTCACTAGGTGATACACCACTCTTGCTGAGATCATGTCCGAAGAATGTAAGCTTTGGAAGCCTAAACTGACACTTGCTTGCATTCAGAGTCAACCCGCAGTCTCGGAGACGGTGAAGTACGGCCAACAGATTATTGTCGTGCTCCTGAATTCCACGCCCATGGATGATCAAGTCATCTGCAATATTTGCAACTCCATTACAGCCAATAAATACATCTTTGACTATCTTCTGGTACTTCTCAGGGGCTGAGGTGATGCCAAACATTAACCTCTTGTACCTATACAGGTCTTGGTGAGTAACAAATGTGGTGATTTGACGTGATGTTTCCTCAAGCTCCACTTGGTGGAATCCCCATTTCAAGTCTAATTTGCTATAGACTGTGGATCCATTTAACTCATATAGAACTTCTTCTATAGTTGGAATATAGGGTGTCTCTCCCTCGCAATAGCCTCGTTTGCCCGCCTCATGTCCACACAGAGGCGAACATCACCGTCCGAGTTTGGTACAACCACAAGGGGTGATATCCAATCTGTAGGGCCACTTGGTACCTCTTCAATAATATCCTCTTCCAATAGCTCCTCAAGCTTCTTGTCAACTTTTCCTCTGAGGCCAAAAGGTAATCTTCTTACTGGCTGAGCTACAGGCTTGACACTTTCATTGATGTGTAATTTGAGCTGATAATCTTTCAGTTTTCCTACTCCCGAGAATATATCTGCAAAGTCCTTCATAATGTCCTTCGCATTGCCTTCACTTGTGATTGAGTTGATATGTGGTGAAAATGGAGGTCCAACTCGTAGAACGTTCAGTTTTTCAGCTGTATCTTTTCCTAGCAGGACTTTCCCTGGACCTTCAACTACGGTGAACTCATCCACACAGCTTACTCCCGAATCATCACAGAAAATGTCACATTCAAATGTTCCCAGTACTTCAATTGGCTCTGCTTGGCCATATACGCAAACAATTTCTTTTCACATTTCTGGGATTTGCATTTGACTCCTTTTTGTTTCATGTTCTCCCATGCAACTCGATCCATTATATTGCATGATGCTCCCGAATCAATAAGGACTTTCTTTAATGTGACACCTCCCACTTCGAGATCTACAACTCCACTTGAGTTGTTGCAACCTGCACTTTCTACAACAAATGCATAGTTGTCTGTTCCACTTTCCTTGGGCATGTCATCTACTTGATAAGCTCCATCTTGACATTGTTTACCATTTGGGGTTTTCTTGGGTGTCTTGGTCTTTCAGCAAACAGCAAAGTGACCAGTAATTCCACACTTCCTGCATGTCTTTCATCTGGCAGGACAACTTTTATCACGCCCAATATGACCCGTCATATTGCATCGATGACACTTCCTGGTCTCCCTCGGTTTTCCATCAGGTTTGTTGTCCTCAGATCTACTTCTTGGATTTTCCTTTCCTTTTCGACCAGCTTGAAATATTCCATGCACTTGACTTCCATCCGATTTTTCCATGGATTGCATTTGTGTTTCAACAGCTTCGTGAAATCTTGCAATATCTTGACGCATGGTTAAAGTTGCAGCACCTGACTTTTCAAGGAACTTTCGTCGGAGTTTCTGATCTTTACATTTTTCGATGAGTTGATCACGAATGGATTCATCCACGTTGGCAAACTCGCATGAGACAGCCTTTTGACGCAGTCGACAAACAAACTGATCAATGGTTTCGCTTTCCTTTTGTTGCATATGTCGAAACATGTGCCGTTCAAAAGGGACATTTAACTTAGGTGTAAAATAATTATCCAGGACGGTCAAGGAATTTTCCAAGCTGTTCTCTTCACTATCAGGTGCGAGTGTATAATAAATCTCTTGTAATTCCATACCTCCTGAGTGCAATAACAAAGCGACTTTCTGTCCTTCGTTTGTAACTCCTTTTGACACCATATACAGGTTGAAAGCACGTTTCCATCGTCTCCACCGAATTGATGTGTTTTTCTGTCCTCAATCGTCCTGGGCTTAAAATTGCTCAACTAAACATCCGTAGCCTTCCCAAGCACTTCGACGAACTGAAAATTCTATTATATGAAAATCCGTTTGACGTGATATGCCTTAACGAAACCTGGCTGGATAAATCCTGGACTGATGCGGAACTCACTATAGATGGATATTGTCATATTAGAGCAGATCGCAATGGCCCACAAAAAGGAGGGGGAACTGCAATATTCTACAATTCTAATCTCACGGCTCGTCAACGACTCGATTTACATTCTGATGACATTGAAGCAGTCTGGCTTGAAATAATTTTTCCGAACAAAAGCAAGACTCTGATATGTTCTGTCTATCGTCCACCTAGTTGTGAATTCAAGAACTTCAAGCAGAACTTGGATAGGATTCTTGAAGATATTTCCATCCAGGAGAAAGAAATCGTAATTTTAGGAGATTTAAACTGTGATATGTGGAACAAAAAACTTTCCCCTGAGGCTAAAGGACTTCGCCAACTTATGAATATTTATCAATTTACTCAATTGATAAAATCTCCAACTCGATTAACGGATTGTACTGCAACACTTATCGACCTTGCTTATACTACAGAGGCAGACAAGATCATCACATCTGGAGTTTTGACATGTTCTATTTCGGACCATTCTCTTGTATTTCTTATAAGACGTGCAAGAAAACCGAGATTTGGATATAAAAACATCCAGTATCGTAACTTCAAAAATTATTCACCGGATAATTTCACCACGGATTTACATTCAGCCCCTTGGGAGGTGGTGAACACTTCTTCCACTGTTCAGGATGCATGGCATGCGTTCAATACCATATTAAATCGTATAATGGCCAAACACGCTCCTCTTTGTTCTAAGAGGGCGCGTGTTAATACGCTGCCATGGCTTTCCGCGGAGATAAGATTATCCATGAGACAACGTGATTTCCGCCATAAAAAGGCGCAGAAAACGGGCTCCCCAAGTGAATGGGCATCTTATAAAACCCTGAGAAATAAAACAACTAAACTTATAAGAGACTCCAAACGCAACTACTATTCGACCCTAATTCGTGAAAACCAGAATGATTCTGCAAAACTTTGGAAAACCTTAAACTCGGTAATATCTACTGACAAGAAGACTTATAACATTGGATGCATTGAAACTGCTGATGGAATTGTTTGTGACCGCAAAGATATATCTCAGGGTTTTTCGCACTATTTTCACTCGGCTGTTTTGAAAATTAGACAAAGTATTGTATCTACTCACTCGCCTCCTAAATTTCCAATTACGCCTGCAGTACATCACAAGTTCCAGTTTTCTCAGATTAGTCCAGACTTCATATGTAATGAGTTGAAGAAGATCAAATTAAACAAGACAACTGGTGTTATCAACACACCGGCACGTCTTCTCAAGGACGGTTCTAGTGTTCTTGCTGAACCTTTAGCAAGCATTATGAACAGAAGCCTGGTTGAAAGTGAAATACCAGCAGATTGGAAACATGCAACTATTACTCCGGTTTTTAAGTCAGGTTCAAAAACAGACCCTTCAAAATATCGTCCTATTTCTGTCTTGCCTGTTTATAGCAAGATATTTGAACGGGCAATACATCAGATGGTTTACACCTATTTTCAAGAATACGAACTTCTATCTGTTTATCAATCAGGCTTCCGACCGTTGCATTCTACATCTACCTGTCTAACTGCCGTCACTAATGATCTCCTCTACAACATCGATAACGGGAAACTGAGCGGTCTGGTATTTCTGGACCTTGCCAAGGCCTTCGACACTCTAGATCATTGCAGGCTACTAGAGAAATTGGCAATATTGGGGTTCGACAAGCCTTCAACAGAATGGTTTAAAGCCTATTTGTCTAATAGGACTCAAAGTGTTTTGGTTAATGATACTTTATCTGACCCGCAACCCATTTTATTTGGAGTGCCTCAGGGGTCAATTTTAGGCCCACTACTTTTTATAGCATACATAAATGACTTGCCTTCTGTAATTAGATCATGCAGCATACAGCTTTATGCCGACGACACTCTTTTATACTTTAGCAGTAATTCTGTAGCAGAAATCGAATCTAGGCTATCTGAAGATCTTGAACTTATTGTGTCATGGTTAAACTACAATAAGCTATTCTTGAATTTTGATAAGACCAAAATTATGTTAGTAGGGACACACCAAAGACTGCACAAGACCGATAGCTTCACTATCAAAGTAAGTGACAAAATCTTCGAGAGAGTTTATCAGTTTAAGTATCTTGGAGTGGTACTTGATCCATGCCTCTCGTGGAGTGATCACATTGATTTTACTACCATTACTTGACTACTGTTCAAGTGTATGGGATGTTTGTGGACAAGGAAATAAGGATTATCTTGATAGGCTGCAAAAACGCGCTGTAAGTATAATAGAGGGTAGGAAAGTATCGCAAAGTGAACTCCATAACACGATCACATGGCCAAATCTACAGGCAAGACGAGATTACCAGAAATGTTTATTGGTCTATAAATGTCTAAATGACATGGCACCTTCTTATCTTCTTAATGAGTTTATCCACACACACAAATACCATCAGTATAACACTAGAAATAAAGACCTACTTCGACCGCCACGTGCAAAAACTACAAAATATCAAGGTTCATTTAGGCTAAATGGTGTGAAGACATGGAACACTCTACCATCAGTTATTAGGAATGTCTCCAGTTTGAAATTATTCAAACGGAAACTAAAGATACATTTCTTGAATAATTAGTATGAACTATTTGGTATATGTATGTCATCTATGTATTGTTCATTGTTTTGTCTATAGTCTGTATTGTAATTTGACTTTACCAGAGCCCCGTTTAAACCAGCTACGGCTGAATTGGGCATCTCTGATTAAATATTGCATTCATTCATTCATTCATTTTGATCTCCCTTGGGGTCGAAGCAAGGAAGGCCACCGACTTGAAGTACTTTCGCATTCGTGTTCGAAGAAGTTGCCCCGTTCAAGTCACTTGCTTGTGATTCGGCATTCTCGTTCGTCGACATTGTACAAATTTATACGAATTCCTTCCGAAAATCAATCATAGATATATGTCGAGTTTTATCCTCATCGCCATTTGTGATATTCTTGCCATTTACTATACGGATTCAACTGGATTCTCACAACAAATCAAATATACACTTTATTACAAACACGCCATTTGTACAGTCACCTACATCGAACTACTTCATGTAAGTTCTAGGACCTCCCGTGATGATGTGGTGAGTGACGTTGTGTGGTACTGGTGACGTTATTTGGTGGTAGGGTGTGTAAGGTCAGGAAAATAGCGGAGAATGTTCGTGAAGGGTGAATACGAAAAAGAAGCGAAAACAGGGCTGAGACCGATGGTCGACGTGGTGATTCCGTTGAAACTGAGATGTGTGGTGGCATCGATGAGGCGATGGTGACATTAGTCTACTGCTAGAAAGTTGAAGTGACGGAGGAAATCGGAAGATCATAACCCTGACGATGCTTGCGGTCTTCTTGACGGGATGACACTGATTTCGGCGCCAGTGTCAACTAGGAAGCGTTGTTTAGTAGGATGATTGAATTTTTCGGCCACGGCATTTTCATTCGAGCGTCCAGGCGACAACGATCGAAGGTCGTTGGAGCCACTAGGAATGTGACTTCTGGAGTTGCGGCCATGGCGAGCAAGTCCACGGTCAAGTTAGTTTACCAGCCACAATAGTCGCCAGCCTGCAGCTCACGAAGCTCGTGGAATTCAGCAGATGGTGCAGGAGATGGGGGATGGTGGCTAATGTTGGTGGAAAAACCTGGGACGGTGAGACTTCCAATATCTTATCGGCAACTTCGCCAAACTTTCGGAGTCGCGATCGTCTTTGGAAACGACCTATAAGCGCGTGATCCATGTGTGATGCACCGAGGACTGGCGCGAGCATGGCCGAAAAAAAATATACGAATGCCCGAAAAATATGGCAATACTAAGGTAGTGTGTTAACAAAATCAATGTTTTCTTGAAGTTAACAATACGAAGCTTTCTTCAACTTTAGATTTACCTCGTTACCTTTTCAATAAAAATCTAATTGGAAAGATAAAATTGCGAAATTGTTCAATGGTTGATCGCTGTTCTTTTTCAAAATTCAGGACGTGTTATCGAGCATTGACGCTTTTAATTGACGATTACTACTCCACTAGGTAACCAAAAGTTAATTTGACCACATAAAACGCTTGGTAATTTTATAAGCTTTACAATGTATACTGTGACGAGACCGTCTTTTTTATATTTTGTATTTTCGTTGCCTTGTTTTGACCTCGCCTTTCAGTCGCGTAGTCAGAAACACTGGAACCGCGGAAAAATTAGATTTTTTCTTTCTTTTCTTCTTCCCTAGTACTTATCTCTTGCCCAAGTGATCAGCTTTCGAAAGGATACTGTGAGAAAACCGGCTTTTATATTTTGTGTATGGTTTTCGACCCACGGTTCCCAATCTTGTCTATTTCGAGTCTTTCGATTGTGCAACTGCAGAAGGTATTGTTTTTGTCTACGAACGGGTCAAAAGTAAGTCTTTAAAAATAGAAAATATCAAAAAGCCGGTTTTCTCATAGTATCCACTCGAAAGCTGGTCACTTGGGCAAGAGATTTGTGTATTCAAAATAAATTTTAAGTACCTACTGCAGAAAAAAACAAGAAAAATCTCATTTTTCTAACTGTAATGCATGCATGAATGTTGTGCTTTTTATTTTTGTATGGGCATAAAGGCATTTGTACATTTGAGTAGTGTATAAACATGCATTGTACAGGTTTATAGACCTACACATGTTATGCCTGGCCTGGCTAGCATGTATACAGCCTGAATATACTTAATACAGTCTGTGAAAATTCGCACGATAGCTTGTCGACCCCCCGCTGAGCTTCTCAGATCTAAGGAGTAGATTTTGATTGTCCAAATCACAACTCTTGTCTTATTCCAGTTACAATTGGTTCTCTGGGAATTCTTGTGAGATAAAATAATCCAATCAAATAAAAAATTATGAATGATATGAGTATTAAACCACTCAAAATCTACTACTCAGTTCTGAGTAGCTCAGTGGGGGGTCGACAAGCTATCGTGCGAATTTTTACAGACTGTATTACAGGTGTATATTCAGGCTGTACACAGGCAAGCGAGTTGTAAGCATACGGTGAGCGTATTCACGATCAACACACTTTCAAATCTACCAACAGAGTCAAAGAACAACTAGACGATAAGCAAAGCTGTCGAATTTGACTCAAATGACCCGCAACATGCCTGGGAACTATTATTGCACAATTTTGCAGATTTGTGGAACCCCAGGAATACGAATAACAATAACAGAGCCCATTTTAAAACTCATGCTACGGCCCGAGTAATAACTAAGGACTACGCTATTACGGCGGGCGAGGGGTTGTTGCGTACACGTATTTCTAGTGGGTTAGATGAGATGTCTGTCTGTTGGTGTCGAGTGAAAGCGGCGAATTTAATATGTATATGGAGAAATCACTGACTGTTCTGACCGTGTCTCATTAGTTCAAAGTGTTAGAGCGCCGAAACGTTTTCCGGTTGGGGCAGTCACTGTTTCCATATACAATATATATAACGTATATATATAACATATATACATATATATAATAGGTAATATTTGGCATTTCACTCGATCAAACTACATGTTGAAAGGATTTATGGTGAAGGAAAATTTCGAGTGTTGGAATACATACATTTTAAGACCAAACGGGGACCAGTTGCGAAAAATGCAACTTCAAGGCCTTCCGGCTGGAATTTAACCCGCGACCCTGCGATGCTAGTGCAGTGCTCTGACCACTGAGCTACGGAAGCCGTTGCAACTAAGATGGCCGCTGTAATTATCTCGAGGAGGCTCTGTAGCTTATACCTCCTAGTGGCAGTAATCTTGGCCGTTGACTTCAGTATTTCACTCAAATCTGTGTATAAGCATCAAGTGATTCAGAATTTGAGATTGCCGGCTGCCGGCGCTCGTTACTTTGATCAATACTGGCAATTAAAAATCTCGGTGCCTGCGATCAACTGGCGGCGTCATGTGTGAATAGAGACGTCTTCTCGAGCTAGACGTAAATTCTATAAAAGAAGAATCAGCTACTACTCTAATCACGATGCAAGCTATCAACTAGAGCTCCACTCATTATGTAGCGGCGATATCCATCCAAACCCGGGTCCCACTGGCAGAGAAGAATCTACAACAGTAATCAGCGACCGAAGTCAAAGACATAACAAACTATCTGTATTTTACGCTAATTCCCGGAGCATCGTAAACAAAATTCAAAAACTCCAAATGAAAATAGCCAGTAACCGCTTCGATATCATCGTTCTAACGGAAACACATCTGGACAACTCTATAACTGACGCTGAAATATTTGGCAGCGACTACTGCGTCTTCAGGAAAGACCGTCAACACATGGGCCGCTATGGTGGAGGCGTGTTGATAGCGACGAGAAGTGGCAGTATTAAAGCTTCTTTGAGAGACATAACTTGTCAATCAGAGTTGCTACTCGTAGATTTATTAACATCGGATGGTACGGTAATAACCATGGCTGTGTACTATAGACCACCAGGTAGTAATCTCCAGCCTCTTGAAGACCTTCGCACAGCTCTTGACAATACCACAACGACAAACAAGATAATACTTGGGGACTTCAACCTAAGTGAATTTGACTGGACCAATACCAGACCTCTGAAGAACTCCGAACATCATATATTACTCCAGGATATAATTCAAGACAACTTTCTTACCCAACTTGTGTTTGAACCGACAAGAGAACAGAACATACTAGACCTCGTTCTAACCACTAACGCTGACCTAATAAATGATCTGGAAATTGGTGAACCCTTCTCCGACCATAATATGATCACCTTCGCTATAAACGCTACACCATATCTAAGCCGTATTTCTAGAAAGGAAGCCTACGCTTTTAAAAAAGCAGACTGGAATTACCTTAGATCGTTATTTCAACACTCCCCGTGGAACTGTACCTCTATTGAGAAAGACATTGACAACAACTGGACTGCATGGAAAGATCTCTTCTTCACTGCAGTGGACCAATGTATACCAAAATACAAGCGAAAAAAGAAAGCCAGCGCTCCGTGGATTACTAAACACCTTATTAAACTCTGCAGAAATAAAAAGACTCTGTACAAAAGAGCAAAGAAATCTAAAAGTGTAGAGCTGTGGTCTAGATATTGCCAGTTTAATAATGAGTTAAAAAAGAAATGTAATAATGCAAGATGGCAACACCTCAAGAATCTCGCAGATAAGTTAACACAAGACAACAACCCAAAACCATTTTGGTCTTATATCAAGTCCAAACGTAAAGGAACAAATGATTTAATACAACTAAAGGAGGGAGACTTAGAAATAACTGATGATTTAAATATTGCACAGCATATGAACACATACTTTTCTTCAGTATTTACACAAGACGAAGGGGACCATCTACCTATAATTGACACCGTGATAAACGATGAATTATGCGACATCGAGTGTACCACCACTGAAGTGGAAAATTACCTTAAAGCTTTAAACATCCACAAGTCCCCAGGGCCAGATTCAATTCCACCTCACGTTTTAAAAGAATGTTCAAAGGAATTAGCAACTCCCTTGTGTGAGTTGTTAAACAACTCATTTACATCAGGCTTATTACCAATGGACTGGAAAATGGCAAACATAATACCGATATACAAAAAGGGCATCAAACATAAAAGCGAAAATTATCGTCAAATATCACTAACGTCTATCGTCAGTAAAACCGCCGAGAGAATAGTCTACTCTAGAGTGCTGAACTTTTGGTCAGATCACCAAGTATTAAACCGAAATCAATTTGGCTTCACGAAAGGTAAATCGGCACTGGCCCAACTCTTAAGCAGTTTTAATGACTGGTCTACATCGAGAAATGCTTCCAAAACAACAGACTGTGTTTTCCTAGACCTGTCAAAAGCATTCGACAGTGTGTCCCACGAGCGATTGCTTTTAAAGCTACAGCGACATGGCATAGGAGGATCACTTCTACTGTGGTTTAGGAATTTTCTAACCAACAGACGACAACGGGTGGTTATTCGTGGAACTTACTCTGATTGGGCTGCAGTTAGATCAGGGGTACCCCAAGGAACCATACTTGGGCCAATGTTGTTTTTACTTTATATAAACGATATATCCAACAACACTACATCTTCAATCAAACTATTCGCCGACGATACAAAAATTTATCGCGAACTTAAACAATTAGACGAAGATTCTTTAGCGTTGCAGTCAGACTTAGACTCTCTGGCAAATTGGTCAACCAACTGGCAAGTGAGATTTAATCCACAAAAATGTGAGGTTATGAGAATTACACACAAGCTAGACAAAAGCGAACATGTTTATAGCATCTCGGGAACAGAACTGGCCATTGTGGACTCGTACAAAGATCTAGGAGTCATGGTTTCTTATGACCTCTCGTGGTCCAATCACGTGGCTTACATAGTAAATAAATCGAACAAAGTGCTGGGTCTGCTAAAGCGAACGATAGGTGGCAAGAACAAAGATATCTTTTCCATGCTATACAAGTCTTTAGTAAGACCAATCCTCGAATATGCTTGCCCTGTTTGGTCACCCCATCTAATTAAAGATATCGTGGCTATTGAGAGAATACAGAGAAGAGCGTCCAGGATCGCACTAGCACAGAAACGTCAAGAGATGAGTTACGAAGATAGATGTCAACAATTACAATGGTCGACACTGGAGCAACGACGGGAATATTTGTCTTTAGTTGAATGTTTCAAAATAGTATTTGGATTGAATGGGTTAACTTTTACTGACTATTTTGATTTCGCTAAATATAAGTCGACAAGTGCTAATCACCAATATAAAATTCAAACTAAATTAGCTAAATGTAACTGCTATAAGAACTCCTTCTTTGTACGGATCATCCCCAGATGGAATAACTTACCTGGTTATTTATTAGACGGAGATATTAATCTCAGTAAATTTAAGTCACGTTTGAAGAACCATATGAATATCCATTAGTACTAGGTCTTTATAAGAGAAACATTATACACAGAACATTTGTATAGGATAAGTTTATAACTATTATGAGCACATTTAGGATTACTATACTTTGATTATTTTTTTTATTATTATTATTTTTTTTATTATTATATATATTTTTTAGGTGATCTGTATATAGGGATGACCTCAAGTTCACCTTTTCTATCATTTTTGATTGAATAAAGTATTATTATTATTATTATAGTCACGAGTTCTGTATATATGGTGGTGGTAATGCCGGGATACGATTCTGGGTTTTGGTCTTAAAATGTATGTATTGCAACACTCGAAATTTTCCTTCACCTTAAATTATTTCAATATATATATATATATATATATATATATATATATATATATATATATATATATATATATATATATATATATATATATATATATATATATATATATATACAGTATATATATATATATATATATATATAGCAAAGTGAAAAGGTGGTAAACTGCCAAGAATTTAGTGACGAGATGCTGACGTTTCGAGCGGAGCCCTTCATCAGAGTAAGACGAGATTAAATAAAATAAATAGGGCTTATATATATGCCAAAAGGGTGTCACAGGTAGAAAGTAGCCAATCAAATGCACGGGAAATAAACTAACTAATAATTAATGAGATGGGAAAAGTTAAATCATTTGCTATTTTTAACACTCGATCAATAAGCAGACTGAGGGGGTGGGAGAAATGACAGGTCCAATGTTCAAGGGGATTAGGCGATAATAATAGAAACAAAGACTTGAAAAGGAATGAAAGTGCATAAGCTAATAATAAAAAGTTCCAAGCAAACTAAAATAACAAAAAACTTTTAGGAAATATATTAAATAAAAGAAAAACGCTCGTTAAGACCAAGAGGACCGGGACCAGTTTGGTCTTAAAATGTATGTATTGCAACACTCGAAATTTTCCTTCACCGTAAATCCTTTCAATATATATATATATATATATATGGAATAAGACATAAAATCATAAAAACTGACACTTTATTTCGTGAATAATTCGGAAGCCAAAAATTTGGAATGTTTCTGATTGGTCGCTTGAAGTTGCCGTGGTCCATACATTTTCCTTCAGCATAAATTCCTAAAACACGCTGTCTAATCGTGTGAAATGACAAATATTACTTGTATATTTTAAACGACTACCTCCTAGAAGATGTGATTAATATTCATCAACATGTTTGTGTTAAACCTTTGTGGCACCGCGGATTCGGTGATCTTGGAAGCGATTTGCCACAGATGGAAACAATCCCGCAGGGAAGATATAACAGGCGAGCAAGGGGTTACTGCGGATACGTATTTCTATTCTATCACTTTAACATATCGAAGAAATTCTCTGCACAACGATCCCGACGCTAATCTCGACAGACGGAAAATTTCGAGTTTTCCGAGTATCCCAAGCGCTCAGAAAGACATTTTAAATTTGTTTACATGGAGGTAAAATGCCCATGGAATGCAATGATGTAATACTAAGTAAGATAATTTTTAAACGTTCTGTTTAAATAGAATATGTTTAAATAGAATACTGTACGGTATTTAAAAGATTTCAGTTCAGTACATGAGTATATAAAATATCACAGCTGGCATCACGGCTTGCGGCAATCACACAGTTTATATGTAGGATTATTACTAGGTTACTGTATGATTGTATGTGTATTGACATTCAAGGAAAAATGCTAGCGATTGAACAAGTGCATGTATCTCAATTATTAAGTTAACCTGAAAATTGTGTAGTATTATAAACTAAGAAGAAGTTAGGAAACTCAGAAGTTGTAGCTGTATTTTGAAAATTACACATTAACTAAAGCACCAACTAATCAAATCTGTTGGCAAATGTTCCTTTAGGACTGGAAAAGGGAAAAAATTCACATGACACTGAATTTCTGGCGATCAAGAGCAATTGTTGTAAGTAGATTGTTTTGATAAGTTAAAGCAATTAAATGCAATTTATAGGTCATTTCAATTTCAGAAATAGGTTTGAGTTACAAATATAAACTAAAATAGAAATCTCCTATAGCTTAGCCACAATAGATCAATTGCTCTTTTCTTTCTGCTCTTTAACTTTACTACATATAATAAGAAATTTAAGATAGATCAAGTTATCAACCAAGGCTTATACTCTACCACAAGCATTGAAAAACAATCACGCAACATTGATTTCATTAGCCTGTATCCTTTCACCGCTTAGTATAAGACGAAAAAATAAAAAAATTAATATTGTTCCCTAACATATCTCACCATTCTCCGCATACGGTTAACATTTTGGTCTCTAATAATATGCAAATATAGTAAAGTAAAGATCACAAATATTGCTGAGTGACTTTATTCAATCACTCAGTTAATATAACCCATACAAACGGTGGCGGGCTATGAGCCCTCACTGTCATATGTATACCTTTCTTCTCAAGTCACTCGATTGGGCTTACAATGGTCAAGATCAGCCGGTGATGGTAAATATCCTTAACGATGTGGACTTTCAACCGTTTCAGTAAGGTGCGCGATACTCGTCTTTAAAGGTGGCGGATGCAATGGAAAACGTTGAGTTGCATAGCCATCGACGGTTGGAAAAACAAAATTAATCAATGCGTTTTAATTGTCCACACGTTTTGTGCGTTCATGAAATGTATTGCGGCTTGCTAAAATAATTTAGTTACACGTGTAAGCACTTATAGAACGGAAACTAAAACGCCAAGTGCAAGTCATACAGTTTCTCAGGACATCTACTGTCACATCACAAAAATAAAAACAAAAATCTAAATTTTATAATCGTGATAATTTGTTGGTGCTATGCACAGCATGAGAAATGTATACTTATAGATATACTAAATTTAGACTATTTGAATGCGTCTCACATGCTATTAAGGATTCAAACTCGCCCACTTTTCAAACGTATATATAAATATTACAAAATTTAGATCGGTTTTTGTATTAGGAATAATGCTGAGAGAAACTATGATGACATTGTTTCTTTCTTTTGCAACAATTCTTAGTAGCAGAGACAAAAGCTAGCTCATATTGCTCGACACTTATAGTGTCTAGTGGTTTTCATTGTCAACCTCGACTAAATCAATGCGAGTTAATTCACCAGCGTTTTTTATGAACGTCATTCCTTGATATAGCACTACGATTGTTCTCCAAAACTCGCAGGGCTACCGTTTTAACAACCAGATGGAAACATGATAAATAATATTTTCTATTTCTAAAAACACAATCGCAATTAACCTGGTGTCTGAACATATTAAGAGTATTATTATAAACTAAGAAACAATTGGGATCGAAACTGCAGTTATAGCTCTTTTTTGAGAATGACATATTCTCATTTTAATTTAGCTGAACTAACGGCACCAACTTGTCAAATTTTGTAAATGTTCCTAAAGGAGGAAAAGAAAAAAAATAATTACATCACACTGAATTTCCGAATGGTGCTCAAGAGCAGTTCTTGTAAGTGGATTGTTTTGATAAGCTAAAGCGATTAGAGGCTTCAAGTGTAAGACAAAAATAGAATTAATTTATAGCTTAACCATGAAAACATTATGGGATAGATCTAAGTAATAAGTATTATGAAATTGACCTTTTACTATTTGTTCAGCTCATACTAAATAGTAAAAGGACAACATGACGAAACGTTGCATGATTGTTTTTTTAATGCATGCAGTAGAATAGCCATGATTGGTGGATCGTATAGCTTATGTTGTTCCCTAACCAATAATATTTTCAGCGTTGTCCGCATAGGTTCACATTACTGTCGACAAGAAAATGCAAGCAGTAAACGTATATTAGAGCACAAATATATCGCTGCATGAATATGACTTTATTTGTTCACGATTAATAACTTACACAAATCTGTATGGATACAAACGGATGGCGGAAAGTGAGATTTTTCTGGAAGCGAGTGCTCCCGAAAAACTGGAGAAGCAAAGCTCATGGTTATAGGCCATAGGGTAAGGGCCCGGTAGGGCTTCCAATGTTGAAGTGACTGAGAGAAGTGAAGATCAGGGTGAAGGTAACGCTCCTAATTAACGTTATGGACTTACAACCGTACTATAGGCACGCGTCACTCGTCATTACAGTATAGGTGTTAGGTGGCAGATACAAGGGTAAACTTTGTATAGCATTGGAGTGGACGGTTGGAAAAGCACTATGGAAAAGCAAAATGTTTCAACGCGTCCGCACGTTTTGTGCGTCAATTATGGAATGTCCTCCGGCTTACTGTCAACATTGGTAATTTTAAGTGCGGTTTGACGTAAGCATGAACTTGTAGAACTAAAATTAAAGTGCCAAGGCTATCGTGTACAAAAAGAGTTGTGTTTACGTCCTAGTATACCACGGACGCCATTCCTTGATATAGCACTACGATTGTTCTCCAAAAACTCGCAGGGCTACCGTTTTAACAACCAGATGGAAACATGATAAATCATATTTTCTATTTCTAAAAACACAATCGCAATTAACCTGGTGTCTGAACATATTAAACAATTGGGAACGAAACTGCAGTTATAGCTCTTTTTTGAGAATGACATATTCTCATTTTAATTTAGCTGAACTAAGGGCACCAACTTGTCAAATTTTGTAAATGTTCCTTAAGGAGGAAAAGAAAAAAATTAATTACATCACACTGAATTTCCGAATGGTGCTCAAGAGCAGTTCTTGTAAGCTAAAGCGATTAAAGGCTTCAAGTGTAAGACAAAAATAGAATTAATTTATAGCTTAACCATGAGAACATTATGGGATAGATCTAAGTAATAAGTATTATGAAATTGACCTTTTACTATTTGTTCAGCTCATACTAAATAGTAAAAGGACAACATGACGAAACGTTGCATGATTGTTTTTTAATGCATGCAGTAGAATAGCCATGATTGATGGATCGTATAGCTTATGTTGTACCCTAACCAATAATATTTTCAGCGTTGTCCGCATAGGTTCACATTACTGTCGACAAGAAAATGCAAGCAGTAAACGTATATAAGAGCACAAATATATCGCTGCATGAATATGACTTTATTTGTTCACGATTACTTACGCAAATCTGTGTGGATACAAACGAATGGCGGAAAGTGATGTTTTTCTGGAGGCGAGTGCTCCCGAAAAAACTGGAGAAGCAAAGCTCATGCATGGTTATATGGTAAGGGCCTTCGCTCTTATCATCTTGCTCTCTGCATGTTACGGTAGGGCTTCCAATGTTGAAGTGACTGAGAGAAGTAAAGATCAGGGTGAAGGTAACGCTCCTAATTAACGTTATGGACTTACAACCGTACTATATAGGCACGCGTCACTCGTCATTACAGTATAGGTGTTAGGTGGCAGATACAAGGGTAAACTTTGAGTAGCATTGGAGTGGACGGTTGGAAAAGCCACTGTGGAAAAGCAAAATGTTTCAACGCGTCCGCACGTTTTGTGCGTCAATTATGGAATGTCCTCCGGCTTACTGTCAACATTGGTAATTTTAAGTGCGGTTTGACGTAAGCATGAACTTATAGAACTAAAATTAAAGTGCCAAGGCTATCGTGTACAAAAAGAGTTGTGTTTACGTCCTAGTATACCACGGACGCCATTCCTTGATATAGCACTACGATTGTTCTCCAAAAACTCGCAAAGATCAGGGTGAAGGTAACGCTCCTAATTAACGTTATGGACTTACAACCGTACTATAGGCACGCGTCACTCGTCATTACAGTATAGGTGTTATAGGTGGCAGATACAAGGGTAAACTTTGAGTAGCATTGGAGTGGACGGTTGGAAAAGCCACTGTGGAAAAGCAAAATGTTTCAACGCGTCCGCACGTTTTGTGCGTCAATTATGGAATGTCCTCCGGCTTACTGTCAACATTGGTAATTTTAAGTGCGGTTTGACGTAAGCATGAACTTATAGAACTAAAATTAAAGTGCCAAGGCTATCGTGTACAAAAAGAGTTGTGTTTACGTCCTAGCATACCACGGACGCCATTCCTAATTGATATAGCACTACGATTGTTCTCCAAAAACTCGCAGGGCTACCGTTTTAACAACCAGATGGAAACATGATAAATCATATTTTCTATTTCTAAAAACACAATCGCAATTAACCTGGTGTCTGAACATATTAAACAATTGGGAACGAAACTGCAGTTATAGCTCTTTTTTGAGAATGACATATTCTCATTTTAATTTAGCTGAACTAACGGCACCAACTTGTCAAATTTTGTAAATGTTCCTAAAGGAGGAAAAGAAAAAAAATAATTACATCACACTGAATTTCCGAATGGTGCGCAAGAGCAGTTCTTGTAAGTGGATTGTTTTGATAAGCTAAAGCGATTAGAGGCTTCAAGTGTAAGACAAAAATAGAATTAATTTATAGCTTAACCACGAGAACATTATGGGATAGATCTAAGTAATAAGTATTATGAAATTGACCTTTTACTATTTGTTCAGCTCATACTAAATAGTAAAAGGACAACATGACGAAACGTTGCATAATTGTTTTTTAATGCATGCAGTAGAATAGCCATGATTGATGGATCGTATAGCTTATGTTGTTCCCTAACCAATAATATTTTCAGCGTTGTCCGCATAGGTTCACATTACTGTCGACAAGAAAATGCAAGCAGTAAACGTATATAAGAGCACAAATATATCGCTGCATGTATATGACTTTATTTGTTCACGATTAATAACTTACACAAATATGTATGCATACAAACGAATGGCGGAAAGTGTATTTTTCTGGAGGCGAGTGCTCCCGAAAAACTGGAGAAGCAAAGCTCATGGTTATAGGGTAAGGGCCCTCACTCTTATCACCTTGCTATCTGCATGTTACGGTAGGGCTTCCAATGTTGAAGTGACTGAGAGAAGTGAAGATCAGGGTGAAGGTAACTCTCCTAATTAACGTTATGGACTTACAACCGTACTATAGGCACGCGTCACTCGTCATTACAGTATAGGTGTTAGGTGGCAGGTACAAGGGTAAACTTTGAGTTGCATTGGAGTGGACGGTTGGAAAAGCAAAATGATTCAACGCGTCCGCACGTTTTGTGCGTCAATTATGGAATGTCCTCCGGCTTACTGTCAACATTGGTAATTTTAAGTGCGGTTTGACGTAAGCATGAACAACTCATAGAACTAAAATTAAAGTACCAAGGCTATCGTGTAAAAAAAGAGTTGTGTTTTAATAGAGAGCTTAAGCAAGTCATGTCCTAGTACCACGGACGCCGTATTATTTCAAAATAATTTTTCATGCAAAACAAAGAAAATGAATAATTTAAAGTGCTCAATGACGTCTGTGTAGAACGAAGACGAATTAAGTTTATTTGGGGATTTAATTTAAAGCCCAGAAGTAAACTTGACGTCGTCTTCGTTCTACACAGACGTCATTGAAGGCGTTTTCACGTTCTGCAGACAACGTTGATCAACTGCCAGAACGTCAGCATCAGTAAGGTCAGTTTGTAAAGTTAAACGTCGACTCACTGATTGGATGGGTTTTCAGAAATTTTGAAGCTTGTATTAATTTGAAAAAATGTACTTATATTTCATTTCCACATCCAACGCTTTGTGCCTTGATTCAACGATACAATTCAAACTTGCTATCTAACACCATCAGCTCTTTAGACGCTTTAGGTTTGTAGACCCTCCATTGGAATTTCAAATCCTTCATTATCTATGTCAGTTGTATGATAATATTTATTGAAAAATATACGCCATTTGTAGGGTCTGCAGTTAAATGTTCAAATTTGCAGTAGACCTCTACAATTAGGTTTATTTGAAAGCGCTCGTCATTTAAAACATCTTGGTGTTTGTTTCATCACAATCGACCAATGTGATCATGCAAGAAAAACGCTATACTTGCTTAAGCTATCTACTATTGCATGTATACGCAAACGCTTTCTTTCGTAAATTTACATACTCGTATTAAATATCACAATACAAAACAACTCTCTTGCCAACTAATGCAGGTGATAGCTGCCTCGTCCCCAGTCGCTCGCGTACAAATTACGAGGCCCAGAAATTTGAGAGGAAGGCGCGCGAGGAACGACGGGAAGGGGAGAGAGCGAGAAGCGACTGGGAAATCCTGCATCCAAAATGGTGTTCTCTGTAATGGCCACTAATTTGAGTAATCTCTATATAGAGATCAGCGAATGGGATTTGCAGCTAGAGACAGGAATTGCACCAACGCAATATTGGTCTGACAATATAAAATACTTGTCGATGACGTTTAAATTAAAGATTTATAGGTAAAATACTATAGTTCGATGACAATTTTTAAATTATTCGCGTGAACATATACGCGCTACAATTGCCAAAATACCAGTACACTTTTGCTTTATATGAATATTAATATGCTTTGTAGAGGAAATATGTAGGATATAGTAAATTATTCCAGGTCAAACACTGACAAAATATAGTTTAAATTGCATAACTATGGAGGCGTAACGTTGTCATAAAAGCTGTAAACAAGGGTGGGTGATGACTGATGTATTATATTATATTATGTTGCTATGTGCTATTACTACCGACGTACCTGAGTTTGAATGATTTCCACCTTTACAGTGTATATATCGATTATCAAATAAAATATATGCCGTTATAACGGCACTCGAGAAGCTGGTAAAACACTCGGCGGTATATCGCCGTTTAATATAAACACTCGTGCGCTGTTATTTAATACTCGAATACGATAATCACACGCGGTTTTCACCTACAAAGAGCTATTTATATAGACCAATATGGCATCGGCGTATTTCCCGTCTCTAGCTGCAAGTTTGTCAAGCGACTTCGCGTCTTCGCCATTTCCAAAGCCAATTTGCAATGTTTCGATCAAATTTGCATTGTTTCGACACACGATTTCGCAGGCTCTAAAATTCTCATTTATCGCCTTCCCATCAACCCTTGTTTTTATCACCTTCCCATCAACCATTGCTGGCCCACTCCCGATTAAGAGCCTGCGGAGGAGGCAGAGGTGATAGTGTCATACAGTTTCTCGTCAAGATATATCATATCACAAAAACACAAATGAAAATCTATTAATTATTATCCCATGTGTAATATTCATAATTACACATGGGGCCATGTACAGCATGTTAGTTATACTATAGGTTATTTGAATGCGTCTCAGATGCTCGTCAAGAATCAAACTCGCGCAGCTTTTCAAATATAAATATTGAAAAGTTGGGATAGGTTTTTGAATTAGGAATACTGCAGAGAGCATATTATTGCATATTATGCATATTATTTATGGCATTGTTTCTTGCGCAGGCAACAATTATTAGCTTCAGAAATAAAAGTTAGCTTATGTTACTAGACGCTAATTGACAACCTCGAGCTTTGGAAAGGTCTCAGACCATTACGCAAACAATGAAATATTTTGTAAATATTTCTTTATGCATTGTTTGAAAATATAGCACCAAGATCAACCTAACATTCTCACCTGTTAATTCTACGAACGGAAACTACAGAGCATCAATAAGAACAAAAAAACATTGCGATATTTGTTAACTATACACATGGAGATATATTTTTATTGGAATGAAAATCATCATCTTACTTTGCACATCAAAGCGCATTCATGCATTTTAACACGTAGATTCTATAACGGTTCGCCAACGCAATGAGATCTAGGCAACATATATCCTGATGTAAACACTGAAAATATTTCGAGAAAAACATTTTAAATTAACCTTGTATAAATATAGCGTACATGTACTATCATAAAATAACAAGTTAGGGAATTGGGGAGTTATAATTCCTTTTATTATAAAAAATCCCATTATGGCTTTAGACAGTTGGCCAGGCAGAAGCAATCAGACCAACTATAGTCAAATCTATTTGTAAACGTTTCATTTGTGGAATAGGAATCTACTTTACATATAACACTGAACTTTCGAAATTCGAATGCTATTCAAGAGCAGTTGTTGTTAGTGGATTGTTTTGATAAGCTTGAGCGGTTCATTTGTGGTGCGATCAAGGTTAATGTCATGATAAGAGCCCAGAAAAACCGAATTGACAACAGTCTTGTGGGGTTATGGAAGTGTGGGACAACTGCTCCATTCTGATATATATATAGACAATAATATATGCAATCGTTGGAGCTGGGCCTTGAGTAAGTATTGTCAGGGTAAACACTCGTATTGAGCTGGGCCCTGACATAGGGTCGATCAGGAAAAACACTCCTATGCAGTCATTGGAGCTGGGCCCTGCAATAAAATTAGTCAGGACAAATACTCCTATGCAGTTATTGGGGCTGGGCCTTGATCCGCTGAGGGAAAACACTCCTATATGCAGGATAGGGATCAAATTGTGCCTGAGAGCGATATGCAATGAAAGCATTGGGCCGTGTCTCATTAGCTCAAATGTTAGAACGTACGTGGAATAAGACATAAAATCGTAAAAAACACTTTATTTCGTAAATAATTCGGAAGCCAAAAATTTGGAATGTTTCTGATTGGTCGCTTGAAGTTCCCGTGGTCCATACATTTTCCTTCAGCATAAATTCCTAAAACACGCTGCCTAATCGTGTGAAATGCCAAATATTACTTGTAGTTAATATTTTACACGACTACCTCCTAGAAGATATGATTAATATTCATCAACATGTTTGTGTTAAACCGTTGTGGTAGCGCCCTCATTGATACCAGTGAGTCATCACTGACGCATGATACCTACTGAAATAAATTTGATTTGATTTGTACCGCGGATTCGGTGATCTTGGAAGCGATTTGCCACAGATGGAGAAAATCCCGCAGGGAAGATATAACAGGCGCAGTGGCGAAGCTAGCGGTCATGCTAGTCATGCTCAGCATGACTAAAAATTTCCTGAAAATATATAGTTTTGTTCACTTTTATTTACTTTATATGAAATCTCTCCTTAGAACTTTGAAGTCGTGTGCATTTCGAAGAGAACAAGCAATAATAGTTCACGCATATTACGCGGATATTCTCGCTCCTTAACCGCCGTCTTGATTCCCAGGCTCTTTTGTTCAGCCTGGCCCCGGCCCAAGTCATGCTCTTTGTGAATAGCATGACCAGCTATATGAACAGTCATGCTTCTCGAAATATGATTGGTTGACGGCACTTGACGCATGCTCAGTTTGCCTATTTTAGACAAGCTGGTCATGCTATTTTGGATGAGCATGACCATAGTCTGATAGCCCAAAATATTAGCTTTCCGCCTTACCAACACAGTCCGTCTGTTTAAGGAGATCCTTGATTTATCATGGCATCAACGAGCTCTGATTCTGTCCAAACAGTCCTTGTTTGTGAACTGCTTAGAAAACCGTTTTCGGTTCGAAACATCAACGAGAAAAATCTTCTTGTTGGACAGTGACCAATGCCGGTTCTTGGCCATTCGTCTTTCTTTCGTTTTATTGGCAATGAATCGAGTTGAAAATGTTTACCGAGAATTGTAAACCGGCAAACCATTGCAAAGATTCTCTCCAAGATGACTAGATGACAGAAGCACGGATGAGAGATCAATCATGAAGACGGAAGGGCGAAGGACAGGAAAATATTATTATGCTGTGTTGACATTTATCCGCGAGACTCCGTAATATTAATTATTATGAAACGTTGTTTTTGTCTGATTTAAATAAATTCTATATCGAAATGATCACTTGAATCTGGCGAATCGAACGCTGTACGTTTCGTCTACTTAAAATATGAATATCAGATGTTAGATGAGAAAATGTGTAAACGAGTAAAGTACCCCAAACCTCGTCTTTAAATTAAAATCAAAGAACATGGCTTCAAGATCTATTCGACGTTTACCCGGTGGCCGGTGATTCAATGCTTTTATGTCCATTAAAGCGATATAATTTCGTAAAAGATATGTTCCGTATACCTTGCCGTTGATTTTTATAAACGTTTTGTCACACGAAGACCTTCAATCGAACAAATATTAGAAAAAATAGCATTTTACATTAAAATTTGCGTGTCAGGCGTTATGCATTGGGAGGGCTGAGGGCGGGCTAGCCTGCGTGCGGCCATGCTGATGCGCTCTGATATAAAGAGAAACGGTCCAAAATATGAAATTTTATAAACGTTTGAGCTGAAAAATCACCGCTCAGGATGCAGGAAATGCCATTTACGGGAATCTACATTTTAAGGATACGTATTTCTAGTCTATCACTTTAACAGAAGAAATTCTCTGCACAACGATCCCGACGCTAATCTCGACAGACGGAAAATTTCGAGATTTCAGAGTATCCCAAGCGCTCAGAAAGACATTTTAAATTTGTTTACATGGAGGTAAAATGCCCATGCAATACAATAATGTAATACTAAGTAAGATAATTTTTAAACGTTCTGTTTAAATAGAATATGTTTAAATAGAATACTGTACGGTATTTAAAAGATTTCAGTTCAGTACAGTATATAAATATCACAGCTGGCATCACGGCTTGCGGCAATCACACAGTTTATATGTAGGATTATTACTAGGTTACTGTATGATTGTATGTGTATTGACACTCAAGGAAAAATGCTAGCGATTGAACAAGTGCATGTGTCTCAATTATTAAGTTAACCTGAAAATTGTGTAGTATTATAAACTAAGAAGAAGTTAGGAAACTAAGAAGTTGTAGCTGTATTTTGAAAATTACACATCAACTAAAGCACCAACTAATCAAATCTGTTGGCAAAAGCATTAAAAAAACAATCACGCAAAATTTATTAGCCTGTATCCTTTCACCGCTTCAGAAAAAATAAAATAATTAATAATTTCATATAAATTTCTTATTATTGTTCCCTAACATATCTCACCGTTCTCCGCATACGGTTAACATTTGGTCTCTAATAATATGCAAGTATAGTAAAGTAAAGATCACAAATATTGCTGAGTGACTTTATTCAATCACTCAGTTAATATAACCCATACAAACGGGTGGCGGGCTATGGGCCCTTACTGTTATATGTATGCCTTTCTTCTCAAGTCACGCGATTGAGCTTACACTGGTCAAGACTGATCAGCCGGTGATGGTAAATGTCCTTGACGATGTGGAATTTCAATCGTTTCAGTAAGATGCGCGATACTCGTCTTTAAATGGGGCGGATGCAAGGGAAAACGTTGAGTTGCATAGCCATCGACGGTTGGAAAAACAAAATTAATCAATGCGTTTTAATTGTCCACACGTTTTGTGCGTTAATGAAATGTATTGCGGCTTGTTAAAATAATTTAGTTACACGTATGAGCACTTATAGAACGGAAACTAAAACGCCAAGTGCAAGTCATACAGTTTCTCAGGGCATCGACTATCACATCACAAAAATACAAACAAAAATCTAAATTTTATAATCGTGATAATTTAACACATAGTGCTATGCACAGCATGAGAAATGTATACTTATAGATATACTAAATTTAGTCTATTTGAATGCGTCTCACATGCTATTAAGGATTCAAACTCGCCCACGTTTCAAACGTATTATAAATATTACAAAATTTGGATCGGTTTTTGTATTAGGAATAATGCTGAGAGAAAGTATGATGACATTGTTTCTTTCTTTTGCAACAATTCTTAGTAGCAGAAACAAAAGCTAGCTCATATTGCTAGACACTTAGTCTCTAGTGGTTTTCATTGCCAACCTCGAGCAGTTTGGATTTGCGTCATGAATTTCTCAAAATGTCCCAGATACTTTACGAAACATTAACTTGTACTACGAACGGGAAACAGCGTAAATAAGAACAAAAAATATTGCTATAACCTCACAATGCACCCTTTCCACACGCATATCGATCTCCACGAATTTGATAAAATATGTGGGATCGACTCTATACGAGATCAATGCGAGATCAAGATATGCGAATAAATCAATGCGAGTTAATTTACCAGCGTTAATTATGAACGCCATTCCTTGATATAGCACTACGATTGTTCTCCAAAACTCACAGGGCTACCGTTTTAACAACCAGATGGAAACATGATAAATCATATTTTCTATTTCTAAAAACACAATCGCAATTAACCTGGTCTGAACATATTAAGAGTATTATAAACTAAGAAACAATTGGGATCAAAACTGCAGTTATAGCTCTTTTTTGAGAATGACATATTCTCATTTTAATTTAGCTGAACTATATCGGCGCCAACTTGTCAAATTTTGTAAATGTTCCTTAAGGAGGAAAAGAAAAAAATTAATTACATCACACTGAATCTCCGAATGGTGCGCAAGAGCAGTTCTTGTAAGTGGATTGTTTTGATAAGCTAAAGCGATTAAAGGCTTCAAGTGTAAGACAAAAATAGAATTAATTTATAGCTTAACCATGAGAACATTATGGGATAGATCTAAGTAAAAAGTATTATGAAATTGACCTTTTACTATTTGTTCAGCTCATACTAAATAGTGAAAGGACAACATGACGAAACGTTGCATAATCGTTTTTTAATGCATGCAGTAGAATAAGCCATGATTGGTGGATCGTATAGCTTATGTTGTTCCCTAACCAATAATATTTTCACCGTTGTCCGCATAAGTTCACATTACTGTCGACAAGAAAATGCAAGCAGTAAACGTATATAAGAGCACAAATATATCGCTGCATGAATATGACTTTATTTGTTCACGATTACTTACGCAAATCTGTGTGGATACAAACGAATGGCGGAAAGTGATGTTTTTCTGGAGGCGAGTGCTCCCGAAAAAACGGAGAAGCAAAGCTCATGCATGGTTATATGGTATAAGGGCCCTCGCTCTTATCATCTTGCTCTCTGCATGTTACGGTAGGGCTTCCAATGTGAAGTGAAGATCAGGGTGAAGGTAACACTCCTAATTAACGTTATGGACTTACAACCGTACTATATGCACGCGTCACTCGTCATTACAGTATAGGTGTTAGGTGGCAGGTACAAGGGTAAACTTTGAGTTGCATTGGAGTGGACGGTTGGAAAAGCAAAATGATTCAACGCATCCGCACGTTTTGTGCGTCAATTATGGAATGTCCTCCGGCTTACTGTCAACATTGGTAATTTTAAGTGCGGTTTGACGTAAGCATGAACTTATAGAACTAAAATTAAAGTGCCAAGGCTATCGTGTACAAAAAGAGTTGTATTTTAATAGAGAGCTTAAGCAAGTCACGTGTCCTAGAACCACGCACGGACGCCGTATTATTTCAAAATAATTTTTCATGCAAAACAAAGAAAATGAATAATTTAAAGCCCTCAATGACGTCTGTGTAGAACGAAGACGAATTAAGTTTATTTGGGGATTTAATTTAAAGCCCAGAAGTAAACTTGACGTCGTCTTCGTTCTACACAGACGTCATTGAAGGCGTTTTCACGTTCTGCAGACAACGTTGATCAACTGCCAGAACGTCAGCATCAGTAAGGCCAGTTTGTAAAGTTAAACGTCGACTCACTGATTGGATGGGTTTTCAGAAATTTTGAAGCTTGTATTAATTTGAAAAAATGTACTTATATTTCATTTCCACATCCAACGCTTTGTGCCTTGATTCAACGATACAATTCAAACTTGCTATCTAACACCATCAGCTCTTTAGACGCTTTAGGTTTGTAGACCCTCCATTGGAATTTCAAATCCTTCATTATCTATGTCAGTTGTATGATAATATTTATTGAAAAATATACGCCATTTGTAGGGTCTGCAGTTAAATGTTCAAATTTGCAGTAGACCTCTACAATTAGGTTTATTTGAAAGCGCTCGTCATTTAAAACATCTTGATCATGCACGAAAAACGCTATACTTGCTTAAGCTATCTACTATTGCATGTATACGCAAACGCTTTCTTTCGTAAATTTACATACTCGTATTAAATATCACAATACAAAACAACTCTCTTGCCAACTAATGCAGGTGATAGTGTCATACAGTTTCTCGTCAAGATATATCATATCACAAAAACACAAATGAAAATCTATTAATTATTATCCCATGTGTAATATTCATAATTACACATGGGGCCATGTACAGCATGTTAGTTATACTATAGGTTATTTGAATGCGTCTCAGATGCTCGTCAAGAATCAAACTCGCGCAGCTTTTCAAATATAAATATTGAAAAGTTGGGATAGGTTTTTGAATTAGGAATACTGCAGAGAGCATATTATTGCATATTATGCATATTATTTATGGTATTGTTTCTTATTTGTAAATATTCCTTTATGCATTGTTTGAAAATATAGCACTAAGATCAACCTAACATTCTCACCTGTTAATTCTACGAACGGAAACTACAGAGCATCAATAAGAACAAAAAAACATTGCGATATTTGTTAACTATACACATGGAGATATATTTTTATTGGAATGAAAATCATCATCTTACTTTGCACATCAAAGCGCATTCATGCATTTTAACACGTAGCTAGATTCTATAACGGTTCGCCAACGCAATGAGATCAAGGCAAAATATATCCTGATGTAAACACTGAAAAATATTTCTAGAAAAACATTTTGAATTACCCTTGTATGAATATCGCGTACTATTATAAAATAACAAGTTAGGAAATTGGGGAGTTATAATTCCTTTTATTATAAAAAATCCCATTATGGCTTTAGACAGTTGGCCAGGCTGAAGCAATCAGACCAACTATAGTCATATCTATTTGTAAACGTTTCATCTGTGGAATAGGAATCTGACTACTTTACATATAACACTGAACTTTCGAAATTCGAATGCTATTCAAGAGCAGTTGTTGTTAGTGGATTGTTTTGATAAGCTTGAGCGGTTCATTTGTGGTGCGATCAAGGTTAAACCCCTCCGGGTCCGTAGAGAATATTCTTTGTCTTTTAATTATTGCGTAAGTAAAAGAATCTTTCAATCAACCTACGTATGAAACTTAGCTATGCACGAAGTTGACTTCACAAACAGATGAGTATAAAATGATGTGAATTTGTCATGAGTGCATCAAGTTGAGAAGAGACACGGAGCAAAACTACAAATCATTACTGGTACGTATTTTTCTCATTTTATAACACTAGAAAATTCACACTGGCTATAATATCATAGCTAAGTTGGTGAGTATAAGAGAGAATGGATTATCTGAAACGTTGAGTTGGTAGTTTCTGCCCGGATAGATATTTAAGAATGTATACTACACTGCATCATGCATGTGTTATGCACAGAAGACATATTCTAGTATACGTATATGAGCAACCTCACTAGTTATTTCGAATGTAGCTAGCTAATTAGGTTACGTGCAGATAAATGACATATTGTATCCCCGAACTAAAGACGATTTGCCCTAGACTGTATATTTGCTGAATTAAATTTTCGGAATAAAAAACCACTTCGAAAGAAAGTTATATACCTCTTTCTGCAGATTTAAACACCAAATTTTAATGGTACGTAATTTTTCACAAGAAATTCGGAATGTCAATATAAGATAAACTAATCAACAAGACATTTCGATTATTTCTATATGTCCCAGTGCTGTATAATTGAAGCTTGTGTAATCGAATTGCCATTGGAGTAAATATTAAAATGGTAAAAATCATTAAAATTATTAATTTTCCTAACCAGTAGCATAACAGAAAGCTACGAGTGAAAATGGATTTTGTTTTTTCTACAGATATATTTCTGATATAATGGCTTTCAAATTTAACATCTGTCTGGTGCTGCTGGTTGTGATTCCAGTGGTAGTGCTGGGACGTCCGTCTGATGTAGAAGGACGCAGGAACAGTCTGAGAGAAAATTATGAAACGTTATTCAGGCGTAAGTTCTCATGTCTGTAAAGCCATGAATATATGTGTTTTGGATCGCTTAAACTGCATGAGTAAGAATATTGCAATAACATATATGCTGAAAATTAGAATTATTTACTTATATTTACAGGTAATGTTAAGAAGTGTGTCGAAAATGGTGGCATCTGTGTCCCCATACAATTCTTTTGTCTTTGGGAGTGCCCCAAATATATCTGCAGTGATCGTTGTTATTTCAAATGCTGCAACTGGTATGAAATAAATTCAGTTTATAACATACTAATTTCTAGATTTTCATATTTTTTCGTAGGGTTGAGTTCTTATGAAAATAGGTGCTGAATATAGTCACTGAAGAAGATAGTCATATTGAAAATTTTTGTAACAGCCTCTTACTTTCACAGATATATATATATATATATATATAATATATAATAAGTAAAAAGTAAGGATTGTTTCCTTGAATCGTATAGTGCTCTACAATAATATGGAGCTATACAACTAATGATTAAACAGAAAGGAAAAATTAAGATCCTAACAAATGCACTACAGTTCTGTTTCGAGAGAACCGACGGGTCCTCTCTCGTCAGGTGCGAGCACTGATCGTGACGTAATAAATTAAAAATATATATAAAAGTATAAAATATTCATGAATTCTTAAGTAAATATCTATTTGCAACATGCCGGCATGCGCTAGCTAGTTCGTTTCTCTTGTTTAAAGTACAGGTGTTCGATTTACACATGATAAAATATTTCTCTGTTAGGCCATAATTAATTTTTTTAGTTATGTTAGAATAAGGGGTAGCGCGGCTCACTATTTTCCAGCTCAATGAAAAACCGGTGTTACTATCACTCAGTTCCGTTGCGTTTCTTTTGTTCTTGTCCCTAAATGAGGAATCTTGTTTTGAATTTGGTCGCTGGTAAGGCAGATATACGTTTCTTTTCCCTTGACGCTTTCTACAGTGGCTTGGTAAATCACATTTTGGGTCAGGTATTTTCCGATCGTAGCGAAACTGGGTTTGGATCTACTGTACAGTTGCATGATCTTTCTGATGTATGCGAGCTTTTCTCGATGATGGATTTGTTGTGGGCACTGGGCACTAATTTTTCTTTCTAAATTAGGCATGTATGAGTATTAAAGTGTTTTTTGTTGAATATCTTTCTTAGTGGTGCCCATTTCTGGAGGATCCTTTACAATATTTAGGAATTTCTTTTCCAATAATTAGTAGCGACGCGCTTGCTAAAGGGCGGATTGTACCATGTTATGTTTCTGCGTCTGGTTCTCTTGGTTGGTCCTGGGTTGCTGCTTCTTTGTCTCATTGCCTGTTCGTTGGCTGTTTCGAATTTTAGTTGGTATTCATAGCCACTTTTTCGTAACGCGCGTTGGTATGCAGGTGGTGCTTTATCAAATCATTCTTTATTTGACGAGATTTCATTGAGCCTTTTATTGATTTCCAATGTAATGTTCTTTATGATGGATGGCGGGTGGTTGCTTTCGTGGTGCACGGTGTATTATTGGGCTTTGGATACGGTTCGTACGTGCCTTTATTCAGGTCTAGGGTAACATCGAGGAAATTTATGATTTTCTTTATTGGCGGCTTCTGTTGTTATTTTTAATTTAGGCCGTTGTCTGCGAACACATATTGCAGATATGCTTCTTGATTATTTCGATCTGCCGTGGTGTTTCTCGAAATGCACCTAGGCCGACTTGTTTTTTTGATTTTTTCGGGTAGTTGGCACAAAAGATACGAACCCACTAATTCACAAGTTTCTGCGCTATCGAAGGAGCCCATTGTTACGTCAAAATTTGGCGAATCCTTTTTAGCCCATGCGTTGTCGTCGTTGAAGCAACATTATTTCTTTATCCTCCGCGGTGATATCGGCGTATAGGTAGCTGGAAACTTTAGTGCGTCATTCAGGAGCTCGCATGAAATGGACGAGTAGAAATTTACAATATGAAAGGCAATGAATGAGCATTGTTCTTTGGTTGGAATGCTGTTAAACCAATCGAGCGTTGCCTTTGTATTTTGCCATTGCTCGACGTCGGTCTTATTGATGATGGACTTGTTTATCTTGTCAAGGATTCGCTTCTTTATTTTGCCTATTTCTGTCTTAGTTGGATTTATTAGGCGGCATGTATGGTTATTCTGGAAGTTATTATCTTTAAGGGGGGTGAAGAAGTTTTTACGAGCCAGCAATTCGACTCTTTCGGCTAATAGGAGCTTGTGGGCGATGGTTTTGACTTGGATGTTAATATGGTTTTCTGTGTATAGTGAATTATAGTCGTCGGCGCTCATCTTATGGCAGTTCGTGGTTTTATCTGCTGGTACATATACACTGTTGTCTTTACTGGTGGTTTCGGTGCATCTGGATAGATTATTTTGGATCTCCGAGAGGCGGGATGGTCTGAATTCGATGTTTTGGATTGAATCACCATATATATATATATATATATATATATATATATATATGGTCAAATATATGTATATGAAAATTTAATCTAAAGAAAAAAAAAAATTAACCGGGGCGGTTCAACCTGGGTTCAGATCCGTTTCAACCGAAGTCGATCCTCGGTTGATCCGCGGTCGAACATCGGTCGGTCCGCGGTTCAACCTCGAGTAACCTAACCGCAATATTAACCGCAATGCGTATTTCGGTATATGTCGTTTATTTCCGAAGTTTGGCGTCGTTTGACCGGTTCGAAGAAATGGGAAACGCCTCGGAGGAGGTAGGGTCCGTAGGGAAAGTTGTCAAAATATGCTAAGTTACGGCATGTAACTTCATGTATTCATGTAGAATATTACTTATTTCAGAATATAATATCGTTTGCTATGAATTTGATAATATTGTTTGGGAGAACTTGTGGCAACTTAAAATAAATACTTGTGCATTATCACAGGGAGCGAAGCGAGTTTAACAGTAAAGCGGGTTTGTTTGGTATTTTTTACACAATAATTGTATTAAATCGCTATTAAAATGTTCTTACTTGTTAATTGTGTCGACAATCAGGACAAATTACAGGCAACCAGACCAGAAAGGCAATGAGTCAGTGTTTACATCAATTCGGAAGGTGACTGTGCGTCTCGCGCGCGTATATATAATAAGAGAGAGGAAGCTTGAAAATCGGCAACATGATAGATTAAAGGTTAATGTTCACAGTCGTTTTGAAAATTTTGTAATTGAAAGCTGTGGTAACTTATATATTGGAAACATTTTTAGTGGCATCTGTGCCCCGACTTGTGTCGACCACCGGAAGTTAATTAGTCAAACACGCCACCATCTGTCAATCTTTTACACAAATAAATAATATTTTGTTAACATAGTTTAGACTACACCAGCGCTCGGATATATAATATAAATACCAAATAAACCCGCTTTACTGTTAAACTCGCTTCACTAATAGACGTTATGGCTCCCTGTGGCATCACGTTACCCGCCTGGTTCATCCGCACTCAATCGCTATTCAATCCAATAAAAACAGTCCGATGAGCGCGAGCAACAAGTTAAAATACTACCGTAGACTTGCAATCTGCAGTTTAGCGGAAAAACTGCCTTGCTATAGTACACTGCCCAATCTTTGAGGCTTGATGATTTTGTTGTCTTATATGACATGTTGGCATATTGAATCAATATGATTTGTCGATTTATCATAGTAAATATGATCATGGCCCACAGGCAGTGAAAGGTAGCGAGACTCCAAATATATACCGCAGATACATACTCCAATTTAAAAGCTCTTGTTATATGACTGTGTTTCTGGAGCATTCTAACTCGCACAATTAATTCAACAAACAAGTAATTTACGCCGGATATACGCGCGCCGACCAGTATGGTCACATAGATGAATTCTGACACTATTGGGAACTAATGCCATCAACAACACGGCAATACATGCTTTGTGTCTGTCATGCCAATATTTTAAATCATGCTGAAAAGATAAAATATATCGCGTGGTTCCAAGTACTTCAACAGTTTAAAATATATTTTGGTCTTACTCTGACGAAGGGTACCGCTCGAAAGTCAGCCTATATCGTTGCTAAAAATCTTAACAGTTCACCACCTTTTCACTTTGCTATACAGTATATCCCAAACACTGTCTACGCAATATTCTACTTTTTTACTATTCTCGGATATTCTATCGCTGCGATATGCCTAACCTTAAGTAGTTTCGTTAAGGTCTCCATCACGGAATGGTAAGTAATTTGCTTCCTTTTTTACCGTAATAGACTTCAACGGAATAGATTTGCGACACTTCGAAAGCGAGTATTCGTCACTGAAAGGTGGCGAAGGCACGAGTGGTAGTTTGATATATTATCCACATGCTAAATTGTCTCGTCGCGTCCTCCCCAAAAACTCCCGCGCGCTCAGCCCCCGCAAGTCGTGCAAAGCAAAACAAGCGCCTGGGTACGAGGCTGCTTTTTAGGCAGAAAAGCTCAAAAAACAAATCCGTAATACTTCATGTTGCTATGTAAACAAACGATGTAAACAGAAACGGGACATGCGCAGAACGGAGTGGACGGCACCTTTAATTTTAAAGGTCATACTCTGATGTGCCTAGGCTCGAAACGTTAGTATTTCGTGACTAAAAATCTTGGCAGTTTACCACCTTTTCACTTTGCAATTTGTCATTTACACTCGTTCTTAATAACGACGCACAGCCATATACATGTGGTTGAAGTAAGAATCAATATCATACAATAAAGAATGTAGTTTGACCAACTCAGACAAAACACTCTTAAAATAATGTATAAATCACCGTTTGCCGACACAATAGCGTCCAGAATACCCATTGAATAGAATAAAATGATTTATTTCATTTGCTTTCGTGTTCTTACGATCGGGCGAGATCGGAATCCGAAGTGTACGGTCGCCAATACTCTTGCGGTTGCGGTCGAATGTGTCGACCGCAACCGAACCGCAACCGAACCGCAACCGAACCGAACCGCAAACGAACCGCAACCGAACCGCAATCTAACTGCAACCGAACCGCAACCGAAGTGTATATATATATTATATATATATATATATATATATATATATATATATATATATATATATATATATATATATATATATATATATATATATATATATATATATATATGTATATATATATATATATATATATATATATATAAAAGTAGAGTGCTGCGTAGACAGTGTTTTGAATATATAGCAAAGTGAAAAGGTGGTAAACTGCCAAGAATTTAGTGACGAGATACTGACGTTTCGAGCGGAGCCCTTCATCAGAGTAAGATCTCATCAGAGTAAGGTCTTACTCTGATGAAGGGCTCCGCTCGAAACGTCAGTATCTCGTCACTAAATTCTTGGCAGTTTACCACCTTTTCACTTTGCTATATATATATATATATATATGCAATATTTGTGTAATCAGTTGATAACATGATACTAGAATATATAGGTTGTATCTGATCTACGTATAAAAACTTTATTAAAAATGTTAAAAACTAAATTTTCGGTCGCTAACTGCGACTTCAGAGTTCTGTTGTTCAGGCAAGTTCGGATATCCTACTAGTGTGATTTTCGCGTATCCCAAAGGACCCAAGCAGCGGCAAGTACACACGCGGTAATTCGATGTGTTCATTAACTGAATTCGGTTTTCTCGTGTGGAATGAAATGCTTCAAGGAACATTCGCTTATGGTAATTGCTAACGCCACTTTCCAATTACCATAAGCGAATGTTCCTTGAAGCATTTCATTCCACACGAGAAAACCGAATTCAGTTAATGAACACATTGAATTACCGTGTGTGTACTTGCCGCTGCTTAGGTCCTTTGGGATACGCGAAAGTCACATAAGTAGGATATCCGAACTTGCCTGAACAACAGATATATATATATATATATATATATATATATATATATATATATATATATATATATATATATATATATATATATATATATATATATATATATATATATATATATAAGGTAATATTTGGCATTTCACTCGATCAAACTACATGTTGAAAGGATTTATGGTGAAGGAAAATTTCGATTGTTGGAATACATACATTTTAAGACCAAACCGGGACCAGTTGCGAAAAATGCAACTTAGCGGCCTTCCGGCTGGAATTGAACTAAGTTGAGCTGGAATTGAGCTAAGTTGCATTTTTCGCAACTGGTCCCGGTTTGGTCTTAAAATGTATGTATTCCAACACTCGAAATTTTCCTTCACCATAAATCCTTTCAACATGTAGTTTGATCGAGTGAAATGCCAAATATTACCTATAATATACCCAGAATCTTATCCCGACATTACCACTATATATACAGAACTCGTGACTATAGGCTCTCGGCAACGGCTTCCGTAGCTCAGTGGTCAGAGCACTGCACTAGCAATCGCAGGGTCGCTGGTTCAATTCCAGCCGGAAGGCCGCTAAGTTGCATTTTTCGCAACTGGTCCCGGTTTGGTCTTAAAATGTATGTATTCCAACACTCGAAATTTTCCTTCACCATAAATTCTTTCTATATATATATATATATATATATATATATATATATTTACTAGTCTGCAGTGTCAGCACAATCTCTTTTTAAATATGAATATTCCTGGCTGCAATTTTAGTATTTACCACCTAATATATATATATATATATATATATATATATATATATATATATATATATATATATATATATATATATATATATTGGGTCCCAAGTCCACAGTTACCATAAAGCCATTATGGTGATAGCCGGTAGGGCACATTGTATACTTTCATGTATATATATATATATATATATATATATATATATATATATATATATATATATATATATATATATATATATATATATATATATATATATATATATATATATATATATATATATATATAATATATATAATATATATATATATAATATATATTGAAAGGATTTGTGGAGGGAAATTTCGAGTGATGGAATACATACATTTTAAGACCAAACCGGGACCAGTTGCGAAAAATGCAACTTGAAGGCCTTCCGGCTGGAATTGAACCCGCGACCCTGCGATTACTGCAGTGCTCTGACCACTGAGCTACGGAAGCCGTTGCATTGCCGAGAGTCTAGTCACGAGTTCTGTATATATGGTGGTAATGCCGGGATAAGATTCTGGGTATATTATAGGCAATATTTGGCATACCAGAATCGTATCCCGGCATTACCACCATATATACAGAACTCGTGACTAGGCTCTCGGCAACGGCTTCCGTAGCTCAGTGGTCAGAGCACTGCACTAGCATCGCAGGGTCGCGGGTTCAATTCCAGCCGAAAGGCCTTGAAGTTGCATTTTTCGCAACTGGTCCCGGTTTGGTCTTAAAATTTATGTATTCCAACACTCGAAATTTTCCTTCAATCCTTTCAACATATATATATATATATATAAAGTCCTTTATTAAAAACGTTCGGGCTTCTTCATTTTAAAAATTACAAAAAAGAGTCTTTTTGTAATTCTTTTCTGTTCATTAAAAAAGTATTTTTTTGTAAAAGTCTTTTCTGTTCATTCTAATATAAAAAATACACAGATGTCAGTGTGCGGAAGAAATGCGTGGCAAAAGAGAAGCGTTTCTTTACCTGAATGCTAGTTTTGTATACTCATACAATTATCACGGGCACAGTTCCATCCACAGATCGTCTGAGAGCTGTCGGGAATATCTTTGGATGTGTCTTTGAATATGTGTCGGGAATATCTTTGAATATCTTTGATTGAAAGTAAATTTATGGTATTGGAATTATTGAGAAAGCAAATAAAGTGAAAGAACAATTGGCAAATGAGTGTGCAAAACAAACAACAAGTATAAGGCGCAGTTGCAGTTAGAACAAACTTTATAGCACCCTGAATATGGATGTCCCTGAATATGGACGCAAAGTAAAAAGTCCACTTGTCGAACTTTTAGAACGCATTTAACCCTTGAGTTAGAATTTCTATAGCTACGCCATTCCTGACTATCATTGTTATGGTCTTCTGCTTGGCAGCATATAGTAACGCACATTTTTCTTTATGGAAGCTGTCATATTACTTAGTAACAATTTGGATACAATTGAGAGCGAAGGCTTAGGATTGATTTGTATTTAACAGTTGAGTGTCCAGCTAATGCTTTGCGCGCTCACAAGCTTGCTCGCGGCCATTTTTTGGGTCACGAAATTGAACAACTGAAACTAATCCTTCGATATCTGAGCAATCCGTGCAGTAAATTACTCAAATTGTGTTTTTCGTAAGAGCAGAGATAATGTAGTAAGTTATTATTGTCATATTTTTTATAGTATTTGATTACACTCGGTGCGACGTGGAGTTGTGTTTTGGAGTCGCTCGTTGTTTGCCGTTTGATGCGTGAATTTCAAAGTTTCCTTCAAGACCGCAGTTTTCTGGCAAAGCCATTAGTATAAGATACTTATATTCCACATATTCTATGAGTAGAGGAACAGATATTACGCTAGAAACGAACGCTCAGTCTCTGCTGTGAATCGTTGTATTGGACAAGGCCGTTGTAATCGAAGCCGTTGAGAATAGAACCCGTTGAGAATAGAACCCGCTGACAGACGACGGCACGAAGAGACGACGGCACAATATTCGACAAACTCTGAGTCAGACATCACTACAAACTGATTTAAACGACTTTTAAAAGCTTATTATATCGTAAGAAGATAACAAAACAACAAGAAAACGTAGTAAACCGAGGTAGTTTGAAGCCAGTTTCCCAAATCAAAACAATAACACAAGCGCGCAAAGCATTAGCTGGACACTCATCCTTTAACCGAAAATACTAGAGGCACCACTTACTAACAATTCTTAGCTTAGACTTGTAATTAAAATAAGTACAAATAGATTGAAAATAATATTCTGAAAATAGTCGTAATAAAGACATCAAGATATTATAATATTATATATATTATATATTATTTTATGGTATAAGAGGGAACACTCTCGAATGGTTTAAGTCCTATATCGGGAACAGAAAACAAATTTGTGTAATAAACGGCAGATCATCCGATACAGGAGAAATTGGTTGTGGAGTACTACCACAAGGATCTAACCTTGGTCCCATCCTTTTTCTCCTGTATATAAATGATTTACCGAATTGTTTGGAAAAAACTGAGGCGACTTTATTCGCTGATGATACGAATCTCACTTGTAAAGGTAATAATTCCTATGAGATACAAAATAAACTTAATAATGATCTCGATAATGTTCACCAGTGGCTTATGGCAAATAAACTCACACTCAATAAAACTAAAACCGAATTTATGATTATTGGCTCCAAATATCATCTGGCCTCAATTAACGAAAGCCCTGAAATAAGCATAGGGGGTGATAAAATCAAACAAGTCCCCCATAAGAAATCACTTGGTGTAACTCTTGATGAACAGCTGAAGTGGGGAAAACACAATGAAGTACAATGTAAGAAAATTTCGAAAAACATTGCTTTACTTCGAAGGGCAAAATCATTTGTTCCCCAAACAATTCTAATAAATATGTATAATGCTTTAGTGTTGCCTCACTTCAGATATTGCTCAACTGTCTGGAACGATGGTTGTGTTACTCATATTAATAAACTTTCAAAACTACAAAGGAGAGCGGCGCGTGTTATAACTGGTGATGCTTACAATGTTCGTTCCACTGAAATTTTAGAAAAACTTGGTTGGATGTCAATTCACGAGATTCTAGGAAATCGTCAAACTTTGATGACATTTAGAGCATTGACATCGAAATTACCAAATTATCTTGTTGACTTATTTAATACTTGTGATAATGAAAATTACAATTTACGAAGTAATGGCACTAAACTTACTTTGGCAAAACCAAATACTAATTACCTTAAAAGAAGTTACTCATATAGGGCTGCAATTTCGTGGAACGAACTGTCCAATGAAGTAACTGACAATTATCAAAGTCTATCTATCTCGTCATTCAAACGACGACTTAAGAATCTTTCATAATTGAATAGCTGACGACTTGTAATATAATTGTATATATTGACTTACATTTGTATTTTTATTTTAGTATTGTTTATTGATATATTTATATAGTTAGGTTTATGATGTACTTATTTTTAACTATAATAGCACACGGCCCTTTGAAAAACAGTTTTACTGAATAGGCTACCGTGTATAAAGAAATTTAATTAAAGATTAAAGATTAAAGAATAAACATAATATTATGGTTTCTTTAAATAGAGAATAATATATGAATGTGCGCGGAAATATATATGAAATTTATTTCGAGTGTTGACTAGGATATTTCGAGTGTCCTATAGTGACTGTTTATTATATAATCAACAAAAATAGAGCACCAGAGTGTAATGCAATTTTACAAACATTTTAAAATACGATAATCAACACATGTGTGATTACCATAAATAATCGCACATTTGTATTTAACAGTCTGATTTGTATTTTAACAGTCTCAACAATTCTTAGTTGAGACGTGTAATTAAAATTAGTGCAAATTGCGAATAATATTCTGAAAATATTCGTAATAAAAACATCATGAAGAAAGGTGAATAAACATAATAAGGCTTCTTTAATATGTAATGTGCAATTTTAGAAATAGGTGAGAAATTTTAGAAATATGATTACAGAAATAGCTGAGAATAGAATTATGATATGTTATATCTTAGCAATTATTGTTTTATTATATTGTATTTTTTTCTTTTTTCAGCCCACTGTGATCTTTCGCGAAATGAAACTTACAGTAGCACGATTATTTTTTTATTGTTAGCAATGTAATAATAAATCATGATCGAAAACATCAAAACGTTTCTTAATATTGTTCCGTAACGTATCTTTACTATTGTCTCTGAAAGGAATTTCTGCCCCTTTAGTTCTGATCTTTAATTTCTGGGAGTTAACGTTTTGGTGGTAATTATTGCTCTTGGTTGTGGGGTAAATTTTACGTGTGCCATAACCACTGACCTCTGTACATAACTGGACTATTGGATCCCATTACCAATCACTTATAAAGGCAGAGTCATATAAACGATGGCGGCAGCTGGAGTCCATTTTTGCGTCTACGTTGCTTAGCAACGTAAACGCTATGACAATGGGCGACCATGCGTTCAGAACTGCTGCTCCAATATTATGGAATAGACTCCCTTTATCTGTTAGACAGGCAGCTACCATTGACACTTTTAAGTCTTTATTGAAGACATACTTATTCACTAAGATATATAATTAAATTACTATCTTTTGACATAAATTTACTGATATATATGATAAATTTTTAGAAGTTTTTGTAATTAATTAGTTTTATCAATATTTAGCTTTGTAAGATTGGTATGCGCATATGATTATTATATAGAATATGCGCAATATAAATTATAAATATTATTATTATTATTATTATTATTATGCTATCGGCGGCGGACTATATTTAACAATTATACCATGAGCTCGATGTTTTGTAAAGTGAAACAATAATAAAAATAAAGGTTTAAAGGTCAGGTATTCAGCTCCTGGGGGTGAATTGTCATCCCAAAATGATGGTGTATGATTGAGAATGGAAATTATATTGTATTCTTTGTTATTTTAAAATGATATTGCTGTATTTTTAATCTACTGAGTTTAGGATTAGGATTAGAGTTGAAGATAGATTGGATTATGTTCAGGAATGTGATCGGGTTGGGATTAGGGTTGGTTTGGATTAGGGTTGGAATAAGGTTGAGGTATAGGGTTGGGTGAGGATTAGGGTTGGGTTAGGATAAGGTTAGAGTTATGGTTGTATTGGAGTTACACTTAGGATTATGGTTAGGAATGAGAATATGTATGGTTAGGATTATGTTTTGGATTATGGTTAGGAATAGGATTGTGGTTATAGGATTGAGATTATGTTTGGGATCGGGGTTATGTTTAGGATTACGGTTACGAGTAGCACTGTGGTTATAAAAATGGTTGTGATTATGGTTATTATGGTTATGGTTAGGATAAGGTTGAGACTGGGTTATGATTAGAAGTAGGGTAACGGGTATGAAATTCAGGGGGGAAGGGGTATGTGATTTAAAATAATTTAAATCTATTTGAAGTTGATTTTATGTAAATTTGTTGGGGTTCAGATGCATGACTTGGTCTTGATTTGAGTATGTTTCAAAGTCTCGTTTCCCTATTTGTCCTCCATGTGAGCATGCATGTTGGATTGTATTTAATATTGATATGTCGCAGTGAATAAATTATTTAATTGAAAGCAACGAACTTCCGCCACATCTACTTCCGTCATGCGTAATGTTGTCACGTATGAAAGGTTTCTTGCTGAGTTGAAAACAGCTTCAGAATTTTGTCTGAGAGCCAAAAATTCGTTGAGATGGTTCAATAAAGAAAAAAAATCCTTTGAAAAGCCAAAAGGTGCGTTATTGTACCACGGTTGTGAATCTTTGGGCTTTTAAGAGGACGTGAAAGCTAAAAAACATTAGCGAAAATCTCGCTTTGTTGTTTTTCGATGTGTATCACCTAAAAATAACAAAGTTTTCATTCATAATGCTTTATTACTTGAAAAATTATCTTTGAATAATAATCATATTTGTAATAAATATGTGTTGCTAGCTAACTTTTATCCTTTTTATTTTGTCTGACAAAACAATTCACAATTCAGTTGGGATTTTCAAAACCTTAAGACGATTTTTAAAGTGGATTTTGCATCATAACTTCGTAAATTATGCACTTGGTTAATGTATTTTCTGTTGAACATGGCTTACTCCTCTCAGTTCAGCTTTTTCGCTCTTGTGCGTTAAAGAAACAGCCAGTTTCATCTGCAGTATGTTGAGAAAATTACGGAGCAAATTTTGTTTTTTCTATATGAGCTGATAGCTTGCTAGTATAAAAACCAATCAGATTGCAGAACAGCTCATATACGGTGGATGGCTATATTTGCTGATGTAGGCATCACACTAATATTGACTTGGGTTGCTGTGTCCTTGTACCCAGATCTCTTCGGACCTATTATAGTCAACGCAATCTCGATTTGTGTAAATTGTCCTCAACCCAGTGAACTCTATAAGGACTGGAACGCTAAATCAGGGTTGAATTTCGAAGCCATCATGGAGGCTGACATGTAGGTATGCCCTAGTCCTTTTTTAGTTGACCGTGTGATAAAGAAATTAAATTTGATGAAATATATGTTGTAAAAAACAACATTATGGCAAAAAATAAAATAATATCACACTATTTCAAGTTTAGATTTATTGCTAGTTCACAGTATGTAATTTCAATGGTGAAATAGCCAGTAAAAGCAAGAAATACAGGAAAGATTAACCTACAAACAAATGTAAATAATGCAAGGTCACAACTTCTTTTTTGATCAAGAATAATTTGAGGAAATAAACATCAAGATTCACATTGACACATTTTCAAACTGAAAGCTAAGACATTGTAGAGGAACAATAACAGAAGAGCATTGTCAACTATCTGTTGCGAAAAACTCAGAGAAAATGTATTTTACATAAACTGAGGTAGTTACTGGAGGTACTGAGTCATTTTTCGTGTCGCAAAATATTGGATTTAGCAGTAACACACACAAAAAGTAACCTTAAATTGTGTTTTGACGTTTATCTTAATAAATCATTGTCATAAAAGTCTTCAAAAGTTCAAAAGACAGCAACGAAAATCAAGAGAAACCTGTATTTTTTCAAATTTCGGTGGATATAATCCCTTTTGTTTGACGGATATTTTATTTGTTAAGCCACATTCATCGCTAGAAATTCTTGAAAAGAAAGCTCAACCGACGTATTGCATTTTTCCCTTTCAAAAAGCAACTGGGAAACAGCCTAGCTCCAAAAAAGTTGAAAATATTCCGTTCAGGACGTTCAGCCATCCTACGATTATTTCCTGGCCACTGCCGTTTCGTGTACTACACGCAAATTAACACGCGTGTTTTATACCTACAACGTCGCTGAGGCACAGAATAAATACTCAACCAGAAGTCCGACTCCGTGTCGGCGCCTTTGATGTTGGTGTCCTCGTATTTTCGGCCGCCGCCATCTTCCTAGCAAGCGTTCATGGAAAATGTTTACGTTATACCGAAGATGTTGATGTCGTTTTTACGAAGAAAAACAGTTCGTTGTTAACTTTGGAACGTGGACGATGAATCAGAATGCTTTGTGACAGCTCCAATCTCCACAAACAAAAACTCCTAAAACAAAAACCGCTTGCTAGCAAAATGGCGGCCGTGAAAAAAGTGGGACACAAAAATGGCGAAGTCGGACTTCTGGTTGAATATCTATTCTGTGGCTGAGGGGCGGTTTCGTACACTACACGCGGTCAACACGCGTTTTTTATACCTACATGTCAGCCCCCATGGCGGGAATTTTGGCTTCATCCAATATACGGCCGGGTTAATGGAGTTAGCTAGCGTTCCATTCTTTATAGAGTTCACTGCCTCAACCCAGTGAGCTCTCTCTCTCTCTCTATATATATATATCTGGAGGGCTATCTGCCAGTCATTCGCCAGGCAAAAAGTGAAGATGGCCGACTTTGCACGTCAGTTTCAGTCCCCTACGCGGTTTGTATATAAGAAATTGACGTACAAACCGCGCAGGGGACTGAAACTGACGTGCAAAGTCGGCCATCTTGGGCTTCACTTTTTGCTCAGGCAGATAGCCCTCCAGATATATATATATATATATATATATATATATAGAGCTCACTGCCTCAACCTCGTCCACAGGGCCTTCACGGGCAAGATGGCGGCGAGGCGAGGGGGCTAGACCAAAAATGTCGTTGATTGATTGGAGCATTTAATTGAATTAAATGCTCACAACTGTCTCTATTGGTCAATAATTAAATTGTGCGGGAAAGCAAACTAAACATGGCGTCTATATAACACAGGAGATAATGAAATGAACATGTTACTATGTTAGCATAGTTAATCAGTTTTAAACTCCAAAGAAACGATATCCGAAGAAACCACTGATCTATGTAAGAGGACTGGAAGACCATCCTTTGTTTAAGCGCCACCGAAATTGAAGCCGGAAGTTTTGAGCTGCGGCCAGCTGCACTTCGGTTCAGTATCCCTATATTTTACTGTTGTGAAATCTTATTATCTTATAACCACGAAATAGGTGAACAAAGCAAATCTATTTTTACAGGGTACATCATGAAACTACAGAAAACTTTAAAATGTGGATAAAAATTTAATCGTAAGTAAATAAGTTTATATTTTGACGAACTTTCGAAGCCGGCCGACAGCACTATCTTTACACAAACGGCGATGATTGATAAGGAACTGCTTCGTGGGATAAAAATCTGAGATAATACCACGATTGTTGAATATTTACAGTCGAGTTGATTTATTTAAAGGGCGGGATGACGTGAAATGTGGATAGGCTGCACTTATATTTTTGGTTTATAGTGGACTCCATGTTAGGTATAAATTGTCATTTTGATAAAAAAGTGTATCTATATTATATAATATTTATAGTACAATATTTGCTGTTGTGTTACAAGGTCTGATCTAAAATGAAACCACTATAAAGGAACGAATTTGAAGGTGAAATACAACTAATAGTGGCTTTCTATAGAATAATTGTACTGTATCATAAACTTTGTCCAATGATTACTCATTCCAGACGCCGGGTCATGTCGTACCTACAGGAACGAGGTGTATGATTGGTTCTCTGCAACATTCCATCACCGCATCACCGCAGTTTTTCCTTTGAATTTCGTACATAAATTAGCACGTGCATCATGCATATTTTCATATCAGAACCATAACCCTAACGTTAACCCTGATACTAACCCTAACCCTAACCCTACTTTAATACAAAATGGATTGTCGGAAATTTTTAAGATTAGTTTTAGGGTTTTGGATTGTTATTTACTTATCAGAATGGAGGCCATTTTTATGACAAGAAATAGAAGAAATGAAAGACAGATTTGGTGAGTATAAATGGCTCCTGTGTTTTAGATTATTGGTGTTGTATTGCTTAAATAATAATATTTGAATTACATACAGACATAGCATATTGAAGCTACATGACACTGTTAATTTTTTGTTAAATTATTTCTGTCAAGCTTTCACCATAACACTCAAAGATCAACAGGAATATTTTCAATAATTTTTTTGTATAACAGTAGTTATCTGGCTTCATTCAATCAAACACATAAATTAATATACACACAAAACTAATGTCAATCATGTCAATATATATTTAATGAAGAATCTAGTAATAATAATGATAAAGCATTAAGGGGGCGCTTAACCCCAAATTAGTATATTGTTTATGTTTACAGTATTTACTAAAACCCTTATTTACATTGTTTTTGCCTATAGTTTCTTACACAGTCGGTCCATTAAGATGCGAACAGGCCTTCAACAGCTGTCTGGCATTCCGTTTGCCACTCTTGAATTCCTCCCAGAGGCTAAATATTCTTGACTGCAGGTTCCTGTACTTCTTACGCTGAATTCTCCTCAGTTTCTTTTCAGACACTAGTCGGATTTGAAGAGAAATTAAACAGGCCTCTCTGTGCAGCAGGTTAATAAGCAGGTACAGTGGAAGCTGCGACTTTCCAGATGCACGGCGGTTCAAACCATGATGCCATCCCTCGACATCATTGTTTGTGCGTACAGACTGCATGTACACACTCCAAGATGATGGTGGCCATGTGTCACTTTCGATCCATGTGGACTTGACGTACTGCATAAATTCCTGCAGTTGTGGTGTTGACGCTTCACCCTCTAATGTAGCGAACATTGGTGAAAATTTCCTATTGGGTAGAAATGGTAAGGCCATGATCTTTTTTACGAACATGTAGGTACCACGGTCATTGGTATATGCACCTTGAAGACCTAATGCTTGAACCTAAAATAAGAAAACGAATTTAAAATAATAATTTAATCTTGATTATTTTTTCAAATTTATTACCATATTTAATAGACTAGTAATCCAATGAAATAATGCATATACTGGTATACCACAAACACAAATATAAAAAACATAATTAAGATTAGTCTAAGCGACAGTCTATTTTATTAGATTTGACACATGGGACGTTTCACATTTGAACTGAGCCCAACTGACCTTTCTCCACAACGCTTGAGTCCAGTGGAATACACAACCCATTAGCTTGACATCAGGTAGCAGTTGCCTTAGAATACTCCATAATGCTGCTTCGAAATCTATGGTTATCTTCTTCAATGCACGTGAAGAGGGGATCATACCTAGCACTGCTTCCATTACCTGAAGATAAAACTCTAGGTAAGTAATAGGTAATAGTCGGTTTATATTAATTAAATATAATTCTCATACTAAAATTTATGTAATTTGTTATAGTTGTTTTACCTTTCGATAATCCAGTTTTTTCCGCCCAGACATGATCACAAACAAGAGAGGAACTTGTTTGACAGAGTCGTCTTTCCTTACAAAAGCATTTATTGACAGGAGCTGCGAGAAGGGAGGACGACATAGTTTAAAAGTGCCATCAATATACCACGTTTTGGCCTTACTAAGGTGCTGTAGTTGTTCCTTTGTTGCAAACACGAGATGGCGGCGGTCACGAGCACAGACATCTGCACGAAGAAATTCATCTGGAATATGGTCTTCTTCGAGATCAAAGTCCAAGGTAGTTGGTTCTGTCGGTCGTTGACGCCGTTGACGCATCCTGTTTGCTTGACGAGCAATATATTCTGGCTTTGGCAGACTATGACAGGGTATATGTCTTTAAGTTCTTCAAGACAAACCTATACAACAAAGATGAACCAAAACAAACCTTTTAGATAACAATTTTTTTTATCACGATTTGTACTGATTTGGATTTTCTTATTTTAAATAGGTACAAATTGTGAAATTTAAATTGTGGAATACTTACCTCATCAACAATAGCTGCTGCTGATCTAAACACATCTTCCACTGCTTTGTGTTTCACATGGGCAGTCACTCTGGCCACCATTGCTGCTCCAACTTCTGCGGGATGGTTATGGCTGTGTGGACCATGCACTTTTGACGCGTTTCGGTCTTTGACAATAACTCTAAGTCATTATAATAGAAATTTGACGCATCTTTGACAATAACTATAAGACTGTTTTACAATATTTTCCTGTCTATGACTCATCCCTTATTGTCCAAAGTCGAAGACCGAAATATCGCTTTGTCTTGACGACAACAATAGACTAACCACAAATGCCAAAATCTTTGAGTAATACAGCGTTATCAAAATAAACATTTTGACGAGTTTTTGGATTCGGATATTGATAAATAACTCTAAGTCATCGAATCCATGCACTTTTCCCGCGTTGCGGTTTTTGACAATACTGTAACCCAGCTAAAACATCAAAATAAAAATGTGTAACCCATTCTCTTTTGACTCGTTTTCGGGCGCGATTCAGTAACGCGGCGCTATTTTTCAGTTGTGCATGGAAGCAAATAATCCATGGGAAAGCCATGTAGTCAGGTGCAAATATATTTGCTTTTTTAATAGAAAATGCTATTTTGACGCGTTTCGGGATTCGATCGGATTTTGATAACTGATTTTGACTGGACACCCTTAGAATGTTTGCTACTTTATGAAAATACACTTTCATTCCAGAAAAGGGCACCTCTTCGGTAAGATAAAGCTATTTAAAGATTTCAGTTCAGTAAAACAAGTTGTAGCGAACTAACTGACTGTAGCGAACTAACTTCATGTTTGTAGCGAACTGACTTCATGTTTGTAGCGAACTGACTTCATGTTTGTAGCGAACTGACTTCATGTTTGTAGCGAACTGACTTCATGTTTGTAGCGAAACGACCTGTAGCGAAACGACTTTGTACTTCATGTATGTAGCGAACTGACTTAAGGTTGTAGCGAAACGACCTGTAGCGAAACTACTTTGTAGCGAAACGACCGGATACCGTGGTTAACATCATCCTAAAATTGATGTAAACAAATAATTTATCATCTATTCTGGTCTGAAGAATTAAAAACTAAATGCATATAAATATAAACACAAACCTTGTCTTGTTGAAGATCTCTTCTCAGTTCAGACAGTTCTGGTATAGCTTCGCGATCACCTTGAACCTGTTCGCTAACTTCTATCAGCAATCGTTGTCGTTCTCGATGTTCAGTCCTTCTTGGTATTCCATTAACTGTATATTGTTTGTAAGGTCCTCTGGTTCTCTTCATCTTTTATTGTATGATTATAATATTACGTTATTAAATTTACATGTAAAAATACTTTATATCGTTCAGCAGATTTCACATGTGTCACGAGTAGAGAGAGAGAGTCAAAGTTTACGCTGGTCAGCGGTCAAAATTGAGGCACATACCTATTGCTTTATTGCTTTATGATTGGTTCGTTTGGAACCGCACCATCCAATCATTGACCATATGTATAGTGCGGTAAATTTAATTGGTTGAGATGATTGCTTTTGATATTTGATAACTTGATATGCATCACATGCGTTCTTAATTAGTATCTTTACGTTGAATGCGCGGTTTGAGTTTTATCTCTCTAGAGACTTATTTATATTCCAATCAAATTTGAAGATTTTCAGTCTTATCGAAATGGAGTTTGCAATTTTTGAGTTTGCTGATCGAACATGCGAGGTTGGGGAGACTTCACCAACGAACTTTGGACGCCATCAACCGAAGTCGTCGTAATGGCCAAAAGAATTCGGCAAGATTTCGCGAAAATTGGGGAAGTCATCAATCGACATCAAGGAGATTAGTTCGATTCTATACACTGCTACAATTGTGAAGTTTGACGGTACGTATGATGAGATGAAGTATTACTTATTTCGATATTGAAAAATGAGAATTGTTGACAAACATGTGGTCATCGCAAGTAGGTAACCCCCCCATACAGCGCCCAAAGGGATGCCGCCTCATTAGTATTTCAATAGAACAATAGGCAGAACAAAGAGCGTTACGTACAAAAAGTAATTAGTATTGTTAGCGTGACGAACGCATAGCATGCCTTTTCATTAAATATTCCGTGTGAGGGACATGTGAGGGACGAAAGTAATTACCTCTAAGCCTCTTTCACCTTTGCGTTCCCTAACCCTAGTCTCGTGTACCTTTGGGCCCCCATCGTATACTTAGTTCTCTCTGTGAAGAAATTAGCGTTAAGAACTAGCCCTATTCCACCTTCAGAACCCTAAATTTAATTATATATTTGGAATATCACCGATTGCCGTGCGATTGCCTAAGCGTTCGACTGAACCTATATCTTCTTTCGAATGAACCTGTGTTTTCACTGCATCTATACAAAGAGATGAACCCTAATAATTTTGGCCGTATTATGGCTTATCTCGCTTTAGTCTACACAATTCCTATGAGGAATAAACTCGGAAAACAGTGCGAAGAACTGTTCAAGATCTCAAACATATTGAAAAATATAAATATAAACGTCTTGGTTAAATTGGATGACTCGGCTATTTTATGACTCCGTTGTCATGATGTATATTCACGTTGTTAAGGTTAAGATTTGCATACATGTTCATGAATTTGGCCGAATTATCGCTAATTATCTCGGGAAACAGAATTATCGCTAATTACTTCGGGAAACAGTGTGAAGAACTGTTCTAGATCTCAAACGTATCGACATAGCTAGTTTTGGCGTAAAGTATTCTGAAGAAACCATTCGCAAAATGATCAGGAATTACAAAATAATGTTTCCTGGCAGAAGAAGTATTATATATCTAAGAGTTTTAAATTGGTTGAACCGCTTTACTTCATAGAGAACGACGGAACGAGGAGTTAGAACGAGGATATAAAGCGGACTAAGTAACTTTAGCAGCTTGAATACATTTGTCCACCTGATCTTAGATAAAAGCGTGAGATAAGAGCGTAATTAAAGGATTATATGTTTGATAGCATAAGCGTTCAAATCGGCAGAAATAACTTGCCGAGCAATCATTTCGGGAGAATTATCACTTATCTAACCTTCGTTTATCGATTAAGCGATCCATGTGTCGAAGAAACACTTCGGGAAGCAGTGTGAACAACTGCTCAAGATCTCAAACATAGTAATAATGACGCTGTGCTACGGTCTGATTTGAATATTGGTTGGTTTTGAACAAGAGGAAGACGTTAAAAAGTCATTAGTCTGCTGTGCTTCAACAACTTTACGCCTGATTTGAATATTAGTTAATTAGGTTTGAAGGAGAAAAAGGTCATTAGGTCAAGGCGAATGCGTGGGTTCGAATTCGTTTCGTCTAACGATTACAAGGCTGTGTTTGTGGTTAACTAGCAATCGGAGAGATATTTGCGATTCCAATGAACTTTGTTCACGGTCTATCTCGTTGTTGGGAGACGAAATGGGCCAGGGATGTTGACGCAAAACACGCTTTAATATCAGCGTTGTCTTATCTTTACCTTTATCTTAATTTATCCTTATCTTAATTTATCCTTATTGCTGCCGTAGGCAGCACACTAATCTTGACTTGGGTTGCTGTGTCTCGTACCCAGACTTCTTCGCGGAACTATGTATAGTCAACGAAATCTCGATTTGTGTAAATTTCTGTCGAGATGTTCAGTTTTATGACGTTTTGTGACGTATAAGTTTTATCACGTGCATTAAAGTTCCTTGTGAAGTTTGAACGATCTGTTCTGCCTTCTGAGTGAGGAAGAATACTCTTGTCAAGGTAAGACGATAAGATAGTTATGTATACTTAATTTTCTTGTTAAACGCTCACCAAACGGAAATATGGCTCAGTGACTGCGAGGTATCTGCGATTTCTTGCCATCATAGCATCACTTGTAACTTGTCATGGGCAAACTTGTCAATTTGTTTTGTTTATGAATACAGTTTTCCTTGTATTTTAGGTGTATATTGGTGTGAGTTCATTGTTTCTCATTCATGTAGAACAATGCACATCCGTGTCCCTCATACACAGCTGTGACATATAAAGCGACAGAATATATTGAACTGCATTTATATTACAAGAAACAAATTCTGATTAACTTAGTTTATCAACTGACAACTGTTATAATGTCAATTGTTTGCGTTCATATTGAACTGCATTTTATGCAAGAAAGAAATTCTGATTAACTTAGTTTATCAACTGTTATAATGTCAACTTTTTGTGTTCATATTGAGCTGCATTTTTATGCAAGCCTGGTACAGAGAACTACCTGTATGTTATACAACTATTTTATCTTTATGTTCAATTGCATTTTTATTACACATGTTCATGAACTACTATATTGTGAATAGATGTTGAGAACGGTTACAACACAAGGGGGGTCAACAAGGTTGGGGCAGATGTGAGACATCTGCAAATGTGCCAGGGGCAGATTGTGAGTACCTATGTTCCAGCAAGCTCATTGTGAGCTGGCCTGAGCTCCATATATATGTGCTGAAGAACTCACTGCTCTGGTATTACCTAAACCATAACCGCATGGGTATGAGGCTGTACTACCTCCACTGCTGCAACTTTGACTTCAATAAGCCCACCACTTATTTTTGTAATTTTGCACAATATCACGACTGCCTTGGATTTCGAGGCAGCACTTCCCTTGCGATAGTAATTTCTAGTCTTTATCTTTATCTTAGCAGTGTGAACAACTGTTAAGTATTTAAAACGTATGGAAGGCAATGCTTTCAAAGCGTTGCTAAGCCAACTTATCCTGCGGCTGATATTTGCATATTTCGCCTTCGAGCACGCGTGTGGGAGGGTGATTAAAAGATCATTAAGGATTGAAACAAAGAAGCGGCTATTTGCGATATTCGCCTTTTGCGTATAGGATTTGAGGAAATTTCTAGCGGGGAATTCAAAATAGGGCTTTTTGGCAATGTTTAAAGACAGATATCTCTGACACGAATGGACAAAATCGAAAACCGTAAAAGAACTTATCAGCTATTTTTGAGTCCTCTATACAGATTCTACATGAACCAAAACCAATTCGTCTATTTACGATAATATCTGTGAGCAATGATCGCTTAGATTCGGTTACTAGAACGACCACATGAACAACGAAGCGAGTGTATTTAAACCATTGAATCGAACGAGTCAAAGCGGTATCAGTGTTTGCCGTGAAAAAAGTGTAACATTCGCAAAACGCTCGTTAATCAACCAACATTATTTCAAAATATGTAAATATTTAGTATATTTATACGCGCACGTGGAGAAGAGCGTTCATGCAGATGAATACATAATAAACTTTCAATCCTGGACCAGTAAATTCGATTTTGTGACCGATAGTCACAACGTATTTCCAAAAGGCAATTAATGACGTTATTCGGGATTTCGAAATAACAATCGCAACAACGTATGCTGCGAAGTATACTTGTGGACTATATATATGTGGACTGACAAAATACATTTGTCGACTGAAACTATTAAGCATTTCTGCATTTGCTATAGAACATTCGTAAAGTCACTTACTTAGTCATAGATGCTTTTAAATAAGTGATAATACGTGTTGTGCTGTGTAGGCAGTGTAGAAATACAAATCAAATATCAGAAAAGGTTTATGCACTGCCGAAATAACTTGTAACTTTCGAGTGGCGAAGGCCCTTCGTCAGAGAGCCACGTAAAATGAAATAATCACTCAGTTCATAATATTTCACTTTACAGAAGGGGCGCTCGAAACGTTAGAATTTCATAGACTTGATCCAAATCTGCCTCTTGAAACACCAAGCTAGTTTTAGTGGAGGAATTGTGACACTAAAACGAGATAACCATAATACGGCCAGAATTATTAGGGTTCATCTCTTAGCGGTGAAAAACACAGGTTCAATCGAACGCTGAATAGCGTGAAGGGAGCGTGATGACCGTATAAACTCCCTCCTACGAACGGGCCAAAAGGCCTTATCGGGCCAAAGAAGGCCAGATAGGGCCTAAACGGGCCTAATACACAGACAGAGCGCCGTCTAAGTATACGATGGGGGTCCCAAAGGTACACGAGACTAGGGTTAGGGATCGTAAAGGTGAAAGAGGCTTACTTCCGTCCCTCAGAAACACCAAATGCACCCCCAAACACCCCAAGCGCCCCATCTCCTTACGAACACCCCGAATGCACCCCCAAATGCCCCGGAAACACCAAATACACCCCGAAACACCCCAAGCGCCCCATCTCCTTACGAAGACCCCGAATGCACCCCCCAAATACCCCGGAAACACCAAATGCACCCCCAAACACCCCAAGCGCCCCATCTCCTTACGAACACCCCGAATGCACCCCCCAAATACCCCGGAAACACCAAATGCACCCCCAAACACCCCAAGCAATTGGTAAATTCAGTTCCTTTATCGGTATGAAGTTTCTCGGGACTTCTGCCTTTCTTACATATCTTCTTAAAGGCTTTAATCAGATTTTCTCCGGATATATTCAAAATAAATGTGAGTTGTGACACTAACGACCTCTTAATGACCGTTTCTTTGTCTGTAACATGTGCTCTTAGTCAAAATTATTCAAATGTATCAGTCTTAGCAACCTAACAAAATGCATGACAACATTAGTGAAGTCAGCCACATAAACCAAACCGATATATAGTTAACCGTGTTAAACATTTGTTTCGATTGTATCTACCGTAGATAAGCAATTTTGATAAAGTTTTATTTCGCTTACAGGCAAATCAATACGTTTGAAATCGTTTGTCGTTCTTCGAATAGCTTGCCGAAGCCTATCTCTTTATCCAAGGAATCGCTTACTTTATACACTAGAGGCATGATGAACTTTGTAAAGTTCTTCTAGGTAATCACCACAATAGCTATTATAATATTCATATGTTAAATAATTATTACACCTGTATCTAGATGGGGTGAGGGGAAACAATTTTGTATTGTGATTAAAATTAAAAGGGCCAAAGGGCCATTTTGTAAACTTATCGATATAAATGTTATATGTAGTAAATTAAACTATTCAGTTGACATCAATAGCCAAACAGTTATACCCCAAGCAATGCCAAATTTTTCCAGCAGGCTTACGTCTCGCAGATGTGATGGTAGAGAGTTGAATAATATCCTATGGGGGATCTACAGTAGAAACTGTTCTGAAAAGTTACGCTATTCACTTTAAGGATATTTAAAACAAATTCATTTGATCGGTTTGTACGTCTTGTAACACGGCTGGAGGAATTAATAGAAATGTAAGAGTCATATGAACCAACTAAAGCTTTAAAAAATGTATACTAAGTCCATGTACTCGTGCCAGTAGGACAAAAGGTAGCAGTCCTCTAGAGGTAGCAGTCGTAGCAGTTTAAAGTGCTAGTAAACCCCGAACGTTTTTTTTCATTTATCGCATCTCAATCATGTTAATAGTCGTCCAAACCATTAAATATATCAAAATCTCATCATTAACCCCATGAAATTCACATTTGAAAACCCAATGTTTTGGTAAAAAACCGCGTAATGAGAAGTCTGGGTCGAGTCTGCCTGGTGACGTAGATACCGGGACGAAACACATGTCAATAACAGTGAACGCACTTATGTTAATAAGGTATCGAATTGCGTATACCGAAGTTAAATCGATATATTAAGCGTTTTATAAGAGCATGTCTGATTCCACTGTGGCCAGTGTTACCTCGAATGACACTGAAACAAGTACGAGTTACAGCAGCGCCGTTGAAACGGATTATGAAGCGGAGATCGATGATGACATCGCGCGATGGCACAGTTAATGTCGATGTTCACGAAGATTTGTGGGACGATGAATTAGTTCCCTACCAAGATGAACCACTAGCGGACGAGGAATGGATGGAAAATTATCGAAGAAGAAGGCAGCAACGTGCTGAGGAAGACGCGCAAATGCAACGTCGCCTTCGAGGATATGAACCAGTGCAAACTTGGTAAGTTTTATGTGTTTGTATGATATTGATACGATGATTTATACTGGCAAGAAATACAATATAATATATTACATACTTATATATGTTTCAAAATTATGTGTTATCACTGTAAGATGTATCATCTTTTATAGGTGTCAATGTGGAAACTGCAAAGTTGAACTCGTAATAAACGCAAAGGAATGTTCATGTTGTGCGGAAATAAAGGGCTGTGGAGTAGCACTTAACGACGAGAAAGTCGTCAAAGAAGTTGGTGCTGTTCCAGGATGTATAACTTTACATCCCGGTTTCAGACCAATATGCCTGGAAGCATGGGCTTTACGTTTTTCAGCCGATATGTTTAAAACGAAACTGAATAAGCGTTATCGAAAAAAAGACGATGAAAATGCGTAAGTGTATATAATATATAGTATTTTTTACTTGGAGATTTAATTCCACCAGAGCATTTGATTAACTAATTTGTCTAGCAAAATTCATGAAATAATATTCTTTTAATTTTGTTCGAAGATTTCTACGAGCAGTTGCTTATCGTTATTTTACAAGGATGGTGCATGGAAAACTTGGAAGAAAACGGATGGCAATTCCTGCATGTGCGTATGATGCAATAAGAAAAACGTTCCCTACAGATGTTGTAGTTGGCTACCAAGAGGAAGATGAATAGAATTAATTTTAGTGTTTATATACATGAAAATAACGTTAGTATCAAAACCATCTGCTAAATAGTTTTGTCATATCGACCTGAACTTGTCACAGAATAATCATAAAATAAATACTGAACCTTGTATTGGATAGGATTTTTTTTTATGCCGTCAACCCCTAACTAAACTAGTGCATCTTTCATTGACCATCTCAGCATGGTAGCATTTCAGTCTGTATTGGTTTTATTTTCTTTTGGTTGTTGTATAAAAAGTGGCCAGAATGAGTTTGAAAAATGGTTATTTTCATGTATATATATATATATATATATATATATATATATATATATATATATATATATATATATATATATATATATATATATATATATATATTTTCGCTTACCTCAAAACTGGTCTGCTACAACTTGTTTCATCTGTAAAAGAATCTTCAGGCAGTGACAATATCGAAAGGGACCGCTTATTTATAGGCTTTCTGCCGGAAAGTGGGGGCGTATGTGGGGGACAAAGCATGAGGTCATGGCTTTGTTTGCGTTGATTATGCGAAATTTATTACGATGACGACACTGTGAAATTATTTCCGCTCTTTTGTTGAGTAAACTATTCTTATTTTTTTCTTTTAAAATACAAAATTTTTCTTCTAAACATAAATTGCATCGTTTTGATCCTCCTGTGTACGAAATAGAATGTTTTAGAATTTGCCAATTAATACTGAAATCTTTATTGTTTTCTTTCAATGTCCAAATATATTTCGAAAGTTCGGTGTCATTTTCATGCTTTTTATGTTGAAAAGATTTAGTGTGGTTGGCCAATCGCTCTTTGAATGTGGTTGCAATCATACCAATGTAGTGTTTTATTTCGTTTGTGATGTTTACTGTCACTGTTGCTTTGTATACTATGTCTCTAGTCATGCATTGTTCTTGAAGCGGGCAAATGGTGTTCTCTCTACAACTGCAATTAGTAGCGTCCCTATCCTGCGGTTTGATGTTCCTAGCTATGCGTGCATTGTGCTTAGTGATTATTGACTTAACATTGTTCATGCAGCTGTAACTTATATATATATATATATATATATATATATATATATATATATATATATATATATATATATATATATATATATATATATATATATATATATATATGTATATATGTATATATATATATATATATATATATATATATATATACATGTATATATATATATATATATACATGTATATATATATATATATATATACTGTATATATACTGTATATATATACTGTACGTGTATATATATATATACTGTATCAAAATAATGACGAAAAGGTGGTGATACTGCGAATAACTATAGAAATGTATAGCTATTAACGTTTTGAGCAAAAGCCCTTCATCAGATTTGCTTTGCTCAGATGAAGGGCTTTTGCTCGAAACGTCAGCTATACATTTCTACAGTTATTGGCAGTATCACCACCTTTTCCTCGTTTGATCTTGTATTTCACACTGCCTACGCAGCACTCTCTCACTATTGGTTACTATATATACTGTATATATATATATATATATATATAAAACATATTTTTTCTATCATAAGATATTTTTTCTATCTTCTATTTTTTGGACAGTCAACATTTTTGTGTCCTTTTCGTGGATTTCCACATGTCAGGCACTTTGGCTTGGCCCTTTGTTGGGGGTTTGGATCACCTTGATTTCGATCATTTGTTGCTTCTGAAATAAAAGTCATCTGTTTAGTATAATATAGATGTATATTAAATCATATAATATGTCAGTAACATGTATCATTGTGAATGTACTAACCGGGTGGTGGTGTTGTTGGTGGAACCTCTTTGGTGACCATTGTCTTTCGGGTCCTGTGCTTTCTAATGGCCTCATCTCTGCTTTCTTTGTCCAAGGATGCAGTCATTGGTGGTGGTGTCATTTCTTGCAGTTGTCTTCTGCTGTTGCTGATGTTACCCTCTATTAATGCCAGCTCAATTGTGCCATACAAATGGTCTATATATTCTAAAAAAGATACAAATTGAATGTCATTTATAAAGTGACAATTTGTCCCAATTGTTTGCATAAATGTTATTAAATCCGTACTTGACATATACACTGTACTGTATAATATAATTAATATCACATTATTATAACTAGAAAATTAACATTTATACTAATATATTGTATATAATTTTTCCCACCAGATCATACCTGTACAAGATAAAAATTAATAATTAAATGAACATAAACAATAAATAATCTAGAGAAACCATTGATCATTCAAAACCTTACCAAATGTTTGGAGTACCGTTTCATCTCTAACTGTTGCTTTGCCATTTTTAAACTTTGGATAAGTTACTCGGACTTGTGTGCTGCCATCTTTACTCAACTTGGTTTTTCGTTGAAGATTTTCATTGAAATGCAATATTGATAAAATATGCCTAAATAGGAGGACACAAAAAATTATCTAAATGATGAAGCACCATAATTTCTGATTTGGTAGCAACATTTTTTCCTGAATGAATTCAATTGAAATTTGGCATAAAAGGGTAAGGGCCTGAAATTCCCAATCTCATTCTGTAGATTAGTGATTCATGATCACATAATATAAAAACACAATCAGTTGAACATTTCGATATATTATGTCTTCAAGTAATTTTGATGGAATTTCTTGATCAGTTATGACTTCAATTCAATGTCAGATAAATTTCCTTTTCTTTACCTGCAATGCATTCCAACAAATGTGAAACCAATCATCTTTGGTGCAAAGTGGTTTGCCACGGAATGAAAGCCTTCAAGGCTGCTGGTTTGTGCAATAGGGGATGCTTGTTTGATGCCACTGATGATTCCTGGTTTTTCAAGGGCTTTTTTCAATTGGTCATAGACAGGATCATCTAAATTTGAAAACAAAACTGATGCAGATCTTGAAGTTGCAAGAGAACTAAACACTTTTATCTAGTAATATAGCAAAGTCATTAGACAAATTTTATTGAAATTTATGTTATGTATTCAATTAAAAAGCCTGCTTAAGTTGTTATCTTGATTATTGTAATCTACGGCCTGTCACAGGTGAACAGATAAAACAAGTATATGCATGCACATACATTAAACCTCATGGTGCATATAATAATACCAATGACTTCTGATAATAATTATAAATCCTGAACAAAATAGCTATGCTGCCGTGCATTTTGGCAAATGTGTTCATCCAACCCTACAACTTACCCTCTTCTAGCCATGTGCGATTTTTAATTGTCTCTGAGTGGTGGCATTTGTCAAAAAAAGGATTTTCAAAATCTTTGTGAATATCTCTCACATGCCAAAGGAAAGATCTAAATTTGGCCCATATGACAGCTCCATTACCCGATGGTGTTGATACTGCACTCCAGTGCAAGTGATTTGTACATGGCTGTATCCATTCAGTAATCTCCTCACAATTTTTCAATTTGGCAATATTCAGCAAATCTTTTTTAACCTCTAATAAGTGAAAGAACATAATTATAAGGCCACATAAAACATTATATTCCTTGATTCTCATCACTAAATTTTGTATTAGAATTCAAGTATTATAATTCTCCTCTGAAAGCATACTTTTTTTCAAATGCCACAAGTCAAAATAATGTGTCAGCTCCTTCATCTCCTCTCTCATGTACTTGATAATTTGATTGTGACGATCAGTAACAAATGTGCCAAGATTAAGGTTGTGACCAAACATGGATGCAAAACAATTTTTGAATCCAGCAAACTCCATAGCATTGCTGCTTCCAACTTGATTACGCTAAAATCAATACATATAGAACTGCTTAATTAATCTCAATTAAAGGCAAATTGCCAATTGTATACACATACATTAGTTATGAGAAGTAGACTGTATATACCGGTATAAATTTGTAAGGCACGTACGGTACCTACTGTATATCAATTTATTTAAAATATGGAAATTGATGGTACATGCATGCACGTTGCTTTAGAGTTGCTAAAAATAATATTATTGACATACCTGAACAACACTAAAGTCTATTATGCGAGAATTGTCACAACAGAAGATGGTGTATACCCCAAATTTGGCATTATGACCCATGCTGTCATGTCTGGCATCCCCAGTGATGACAAGTTTTGTGCTGCTTTTTTTCAAATTTTCCAGAAGATCAGATTGGTATGTTTTCCAGTACATTTGAATAGCAGGAAATAGTATCTCCTTTAAAGAAATAAAATAATTATACACTTATAAATAAATAAATCGAACATGCCTGGCCTGGTTAAAAACTGAGTGGAGTATAACCTAGCATAACATCATACATATTCTTCACTCACCCTTTGGTGTTTGAAGTAGGTAACCAGGGACATTGCTTCCAAGCCAATGTGCTTGAACATTCGTATCACTTTGCTGGCAGATAATCCTACAGAAAGAATTCCAAATGACAACAAAAGGTTGCCAGCAGGGATTTGTGTTCCAGGCATGTCAGGTTGGCTACGCCATATATGGTCTGGACTATTGCATTCCCCATTATAGCACTTTGTCCTTATTTCAAGCATAGTACCAATTTTGCGGGATGAAATTGCAGGATTCTCAGACTTGCATGACGGGCAGAACGAAAAAAGCTGAAGTAGCTGTGATATGAACACCATGAATTTCTTCTCTGTGCGTGGGTTATCTCCAACAAGGCTGATAATAGGAATGAGATGTATATACAGTAATTAGTAGAATGCTAACAGACTTAAAGACAACATTATTTTTTACTTACCATTCAGTTATTTCATCTTCACTTTGAACTGATTCTTCCATATCCTCCTCTAGATCATAGTCCATATCATCATCCAATTCTTCAAAAAGATCATCTTCAGCGATATCATCTTGAGGATAAACATCATCACCTTGATCTTCTCCTGTAACACCACTGTCACACTGTCCACTTGTACCAACTACCTCTTCATGGCCTGTTTTTACCGCACGATTCAATTTTTTGACACGACCTGTTACAAACAAAAAACTGCACTAAATAAATGCAATCACAAATTCACCACACCATTAAATCTTGGATGACCTTTTATTAACTGCCAAAACATAATTATACAATACATAATACACTAAAATAATGGCTCTATTTCTTGATACACTGTATGTACTAAGTAATATATACATACCTGAAATTTTCCTTATTTTTTTGTGAGCTTCTTTAAGTTTGTGTTTCATTCCAAGCCAGTTATTTTTTAATTTCCGGTTTCGTCTTGCTAGCAGCTTGTATCTTTCACACTCTTCACTGACTTGGTATTCAAAATCTTTGGCCTGGAAAAATTATAATTACATAATAGAGTAGATTTGGTTATAAGTTATATAAAAGAAGCATAAACTACATACGAAAGGGGATAACTAACCGTATATTTTCAGTAAAAAGTATAACAATCAGTCTACTCACGGGAACATATGGCTGTTCATCACAATATAATTCATGCTGCGCAAAGCCAGGCTCTGGTGATTGCTCTGGTGATGATACCGCTATAGCTAACGACGTGTCACACTGGGCAATGGTTTGCTTTTGAGCAGGAGTCGTGATGTCACGAATAATCTGGAAAAGAAATAAAACATCACTAAGAAATCTTAACATGTCAATTCGTCAAGAAATCAAATGATCAAATCGAGAAAGTAAAAACGCTAGTCACCTTCCGATGTTCTCTTGATGTTGTTGGTCTATCTTCGGCTATTACGGCAGTCTGAATGGTTGGAACCACCACAACTCCGAACTCGTCTCTTTTTAAAGTGACTTTTAGTTGATCCTCAAATCCAGGCAAAGAAACTTTCGGTCTCTCGAAGTCTTCCACTTTGAAGTGTTCACAACAAATAACGGAGTATTTCGATGGCTCCCATTTGGCTCGCTTTGTTCTAACGAAATCGCACCACAACTTTCTTCGTCTTTTCGCGATTGGCCTTTCGTCCTCAAAGAATGGAATTTTGTGCTGAGAGATTCCTCGTTCTTTGCAGTCTTTGTTGTTTTCGTTCGTACAACCGTAAACAACGCAGCGATCAGGCATTTTAACTTTTTGCTATGACAATAGCGATTAACTATTACTATACCTTGTTTTATAATCAACATAATTGGCGCTTCCGTCCCGGCATGTACGTCATCAAAATATCGCCCCAGGTCTTTCCAGGTGCGCGACTTTTCTTTGAGAAGCAACGAAATTGGGTGACTTTGAACCCTCACAATTTTCGATAGAGCGCAGAAATAGCGATAAAAATTACAAAATATCATTCAGTCACATGCTTTTAACCAATTTATGAAAAAAAACGTTCGGGGTTTACTAGCACTTTAAACTTTTAACGTTAACTTTACTTTAACTTTACTTTAACTTTGCTTTAACTTTTAATTTTAACTTTTAAATTTACTTTAACTTCGCATGCAGCGGGTCACAATTTCGGCTATACATGTATATGGCGATTTGAGGGGTGGATGGGTGAATATTCATGGCGGTGAGCGGGGATAGTAGGTATATTTCTCAAACGGGCCACAGGGCCACGAAAAAGGCCCCCAGGGCCATTTTGAAGGATGTATCGCCAGACAAAGGGCCAAAGGGCCACGAAAAAGGCCCTCAGGGCCATTTTGTAAACTTATCGTATAAATGTTATGTAGTAAATTAAACTATTCAGTTGACATCAATATCCAAACAGTTATACCCCAAGCAATGCCAAATTTTTCCAGCAGGCTTACGTCTCGCAGATGTGATGGTAGAGAGTTGAATAATATCCTATGGGGGATCTACAGTAGAAACTGTTCTGAAAAGTTACGCTATTCACTTTAGGGATATTTAAAACAAATTCATTTGATCGGTTTGTACGTCTTGTAACACGGCTGGAGGAATTAATAGAAATGTAAGAGTCATATGAACCAACTAAAGCTTTAAAAAATGTATACTAAGTCCATGTACTCGTGCCAGTAGGACAAAAGGTAGCAGTCCTCGAGAGGTAGCAGTCGTAGCAGTTTAAACTTTTAACTTTAACTTTAAATTTACTTTAACTTTTAACTTTAACTTCTAACTTTACTTTAACTTTTCTTTAACTTTATTTTAACTTTGCTTTAACTTTTAATTTTAACTTTTAAATTTACTTTAACTTCGCATGCAGCGGGTCACAATTTCGGCTATATATATGGCGATTTGAGGGCTGGATGGGTGAATTGTGAGGGAGAGGTATTCATGGAGGTGAGCGGGGATAGTCGGTATATTTCTCAAACGGGCCACAGGGCCACGAAAAAGGCCCTCCGGGCCATTTGGGGTGTTTTGGTGGGATGATTCTCTTCAACGTAACATCACCGTCATGAAGTGTCTTCGTTGGAAAACCCGCTTCTACCTCAACAACGAAGAATGGAACATTCGGTTCTGTGACGGAGAAGATAAAGAATGGAAACGAGCGATGAACCTTCTACTTTATGTACAAACGATTAACAGTTCTGTAACCATAGAGTAAATACAGCGTCGTTCCATTCGAGTACTGATTCTCTTCAACGTAACATCACCGCAATGAAGTGTCTTCGTGGAAAACCCGCTTCTACATCAACAACGAAGAATGGCACATTTGGGTTCTGTGACGGAGAAAATAAAGAATGGAGACGAGCAATGAACCTTCGACTTTATATACGAGATCATCAACTTGTGGAGAACCGAAAAGACGAAGATTTAAACACACAATTACTTCGGGCACACACAATCCTAAAACTAAAGGAAAGAAAAACACTACAGAAAATGGTCACAAAAGCTAAAGAGGAAACGTCACAGCCTTGGAATCCTAATGAGAAACGCAGTTCCTATCGCAACGACAAAGTATCATATTGGTTAACCAGATACGCCAATATGCAGCGAGAGAAAAAAAGAAGGAAAAGCGGATTAATGTTAGTCAGAGAAGCCGATGATTTTGTAGTGTTATTATTCGAACAGTCGAGGGACTTGCTATATGGAATTATGGACTAAACATGCATTCTTACCACGCGTTATATTAATTTTAGTGACTGCTGTAACAACACGTGATGTGTATATTAGGGAATAAAATGAAATTAAAGTGTATTTTCATCACTCGCCTGACTTTCACCTTTACGATCCCTAACCCTAGTCTCGTGTACCTTTGGGACCCCCCATGGTATTATATTAGGCCCGTTTAGGCCCTATCTGGCCTTCTTTGGCCCGATAAGGCCTTTTGGCCCGTTCGTAGGAGGGAGTTTATACGGTCATCACGCTCCCTTCACGCTATTCAGCAGTCCTTTCATTCGAGTATCTCTTGTCCTCGTGAAAGGTTCGAAAGTTTTCTTCGAAATGTAGGCATGAAGATTTGTAAGTCCGTAAGAATCGTGATGATAAATGATTGATTTGAACAAATAACGTTCGAAACTAATAAAGTCCCTGTACAAGAACAAAAACCCTAACCATACCCATAACCCAAATAAAAACTCTAGTCCTAGCCCTGAAATAAAAGAATACTATAACCCTACTTTTAAACTAAAGATTTCAATTATGTAATACACGAAGTAAGAGCCCCATTTTGACTATTTGCGATATTCGCCTATTTGCGTATAGCATTTGAGGAAATTTCTAGCGGGGAATTCAAAATAGGGCTTTTTGGCAATGTTTAAAGACAGATATCTCGGACACGAATGGACAGTCCATTCGCGACAAAATCGAAAACCGTAAAAGAACTTATCAGCTATTTTTGCGTCCTCTATATAGAGAGAACTAAAATTTATGGAGGGTTTATATGATCGAGCTTTAAATTTGGCTGAGTTCATTTTCAAAGTTATTGTGTGCCTAAAAACCTGTATAGAGGAACATCAAAGATTGTTCAACGGTATAAGTGTCCGAATAGCTGGATTAAATCTTTAACGCGTTTATGAAACCTAGCGACTTTAACGTATAACCTAAGGGATTCTCTGGACGAAGAGAAGCTGTACGAAGAACGACAAACGATTTCAAACGTATTGATTTGCCTGTAAGCGAAATAAAACTTTATCAAAATTGCTTATCTACGGTAGATGCAATCGAAACAAATGTTTAACACGGTTAACTATATATCGGTTTGGTTTATGTGGCTGACTTCACTAATGTTGTCATGCATTTTGTTAGGTTGCTAAGACTGATACATTTGAATAATTTTGACTAAGAGCACATGTTACAGACAAAGAAACGGTCATTAAGAGGTCGTTAGTGTCACAACTCACATTTATTTTGAATATATCCGGAGAAAATCTGATTAAAGCCTTTAAGAAGATATGTAAGAAAGGCAGAAGTCCCGAGAAACTTCATACCGATAAAGGAACTGAATTTACCAATTGCTTGGGGTGTTTGGGGGTGCATTTGGTGTTTCCGGGGTATTTGGGGGGTGCATTCGGGGTGTTCGTAAGGAGATGGGGCGCTTGGGGTGTTTGGGGGTGCATTTGGTGTTTCCGGGGTATTTGGGGGGTGCATTCGGGGTCTTCGTAAGGAGATGGGGCGCTTGGGGTGTTTCGGGATGTATTTGGTGTTTCCGGGGCATTTGGGGGTGCATTCGGGGTGTTCGTAAGGAGATGGGGCGCTTGGGGTGTTTGGGGGTGCATTTGGTGTTTCTGAGGGACGGAAGTAAGCCTCTTTCACCTTTACGATCCCTAACCCTAGTCTCGTGTACCTTTGGGACCCCCATCGTATACTTAGACGGCGCTCTGTCTGTGTATTAGGCCCGTTTAGGCCCTATCTGGCCTTCTTTGGCCCGATAAGGCCTTTTGGCCCGTTCGTAGGAGGGAGTTTATACGGTCATCACGCTCCCTTCACGCTATTCAGCGTTCGATTGAACCTGTGTTTTTCACCGCTAAGAGATGAACCCTAATAATTCTGGCCGTATTATGGTTATCTCGTTTTAGTGTCACAATTCCTCCACTAAAACTAGCTTGGTGTTTCAAGAGGCAGATTTGGATCAAGTCTATGAAATTCTAACGTTTCGAGCGCCCCTTCTGTAAAGTGAAATATTATGAACTGAGTGATTATTTCATTTTACGTGGCTCTCTGACGAAGGGCCTTCGCCACTCGAAAGTTACAAGTTATTTCGGCAGTGCATAAACCTTTTCTGATATTTGATTTGTATTTCTACACTGCCTACACAGCACAACACGTATTATCACTTATTTAAAAGCATCTATGACTAAGTAAGTGACTTTACGAATGTTCTATAGCAAATGCAGAAATGCTTAATAGTTTCAGTCGACAAATGTATTTTGTCAGTCCACATATATATAGTCCACAAGTATACTTCGCAGCATACGTTGTTGCGATTGTTATTTCGAAATCCCGAATAACGTCATTAATTGCCTTTTGGAAATACGTTGTGACTATCGGTCACAAAATCGAATTTACTGGTCCAGGATTGAAAGTTTATTATGTATTCATCTGCATGAACGCTCTTCTCCACGTGCGCGTATAAATATACTAAATATTTACATATTTTGAAATAATGTTGGTTGATTAACGAGCGTTTTGCGAATGTTACACTTTTTTCACGGCAAACACTGATACCGCTTTGACTCGTTCGATTCAATGGTTTAAATACACTCGCTTCGTTGTTCATGTGGTCGTTCTAGTAACCGAATCTAAGCGATCATTGCTCACAGATATTATCGTAAATAGACGAATTGGTTTTGGTTCATGTAGAATCTGTATAGAGGACTCAAAAATAGCTGATAAGTTCTTTTACGGTTTTCGATTTTGTCCATTCGTGTCAGAGATATCTGTCTTTAAACATTGCCAAAAAGCCCTATTTTGAATTCCCCGCTAGAAATTTCCTCAAATCCTATACGCAAAAGGCGAATATCGCAAATAGCCGCTTCTTTGTTTCAATCCTTAATGATCTTTTAATCACCCTCCCAACGCGTGCTCGAAGGCGAAATATGCAAATATCAGCCGCAGGATAAGTTGGCTTAGCAACGCTTTGAAAGCATTGCCTTCCATACGTTTTAAATACTTAACAGTTGTTCACACTGCTAAGATAAAGATAAAGATAAGGATAAATTAAGATAAGGATAAATTAAGATAAAGGTAAAGATAAGACAACGCTGATATTAAAGCGTGTTTTGCGTCAACATCCCTGGCCCATTTCGTCTCCCAACAACGAGATAGACCGTGAACAAAGTTCATTGGAATCGCAAATATCTCTCCGATTGCTAGTTAACCACAAACACAGCCTTGTAATCGTTAGACGAAACGAATTCGAACCCACGCATTCGCCTTGACCTAGTGACCTTTTTCTCCTTCAAACCTAATTAACTAATATTCAAATCAGGCGTAAAGTTGTTGAAGCACAGCAGACTAATGACTTTTTAACGTCTTCCTCTTGTTCAAAACCAACCAATATTCAAATCAGACCGTAGCACAGCGTCATTATTACTATGTTTGAGATCTTGAGCAGTTGTTCACACTGCTTCCCGAAGTGTTTCTTCGACACATGGATCGCTTAATCGATAAACGAAGGTTAGATAAGTGATAATTCTCCCGAAATGATTGCTCGGCAAGTTATTTCTGCCGATTTGAACGCTTATGCTATCAAACATATAATCCTTTAATTACGCTCATATCTCACGCTTTTATCTAAGATCAGGTGGACAAATGTATTCAAGCTGCTAAAGTTACTTAGTCCGCTTTATATCCTCGTTCTAACTCCTCGTTCCGTCGTTCTCTATGAAGTAAAGCGGTTCAACCAATTTAAAACTCTTAGATATATAATACTTCTTCTGCCAGGAAACATTATTTTGTAATTCCTGATCATTCTGCGAATGGTTTCTTCAGAATACTTTACGCCAAAACTAGCTATGTCGATACGTTTGAGATCTAGAACAGTTCTTCACACTGTTTCCCGAAGTAATTAGCGATAATTCTGTTTCCCGAGATAATTAGCGATAATTCGGCCAAATTCATGAACATGTATGCAAATCTTAACCTTAACAACGTGAATATACATCATGACAACGGAGTCATAAAATAGCCGAGTCATCCAATTTGACCAAGACGTTTATATTTATATTTTTCAATATGTTTGAGATCTTGAACAGTTCTTCGCACTGTTTTCCGAGTTTATTCCTCATAGGAATTGTGTACCCTAAAGCGAGATAAGCCATAATACGGCCAAAATTATTAGGGTTCATCTCTTTGTATAGATGCAGTGAAAACACAGGTGCATTCGAAAGAAGATATAGGTTCAGTCGAACGCTTAGGCAATCGCACGGCAATCGGTGATATTCCAAATATATCATTAAATTTAGGGTTCTGAAGGTGGAATAGGGCTAGTTCTTAACGCTAATTTCTTCACAGAGAGAACCGCCTAAGTATACGATGGGGGCCCAAAGGTACACGAGACTAGGGTTAGGGAACGCAAAGGTGAAAGAGGCTTAGAGGTAATTACTTTCGTCCCTCACATGTCCCTCACACGGAATATTTAATGAAAAGGCATGCTATGCGTTCGTCACGCTAACAATACTAATTACTTTTTGTACGCAACGCTCTTTGTTCTGCCTCGGATAAAAAACGCGCGAAGAAGAGGGAGATGTCTTCGCAGAGGTCCGACTGAAAATTCACCAATGAGGTGCAAGTTAGTGTACTATTCTATCCGTTAATCACCCAAAAGTGATCCGCCTGTTGACCGAACATGCACCATTGTTTCACTTCTTAATGACTTTTTTAATGAGGCGGCATCCCTTTGTGGCGGTGGATGGGGGGGGATACCTACTATCGCATGTGGCTATTTATATTTTAAAATTGCATAGCCTTTCATGTTTATAGTGGCTTTATATTTAACTAGAATGTATCAATATACTGTATACCCTAGTTCCTACATTAATTTCTATATTATAGAAGAAACAGCAATCCATTCAAGAATTGTTGAAGTATTATATAGAATATTTTGAAGATATATAAAATATAAAAATATTTTAACTTTCCGTCTTTCCTCTAAGTTGGGGGGTGCATAAAATATCAGGGGCTGGCCTTAAATATTTTTTATATAAGGTAGGGATCCCAGGGGATGTGTTACATGGCAAACTTTTTGCAACAGTGCTGTTTTGGGTTTCACCATGGCCAACCCAGGCCTAGAGAAATAATCCCAGATATTCACCATGTCGATTATTATCATTATCTTATCAGACGACTATGACACCATTAAGAAGCATCTTGACAACTACTTAAAGACTGGTGACGCCAAAACTCCAAATCGAGGCAGAGGACACAGAATTTCAAAGACACTACTTCCTGGTACCTCAGCTAAACCTGCTTCCCCAGAACTTGTCATAAATACTTAACTGTGAATCACAGTATGCTTATAATACATTATTATTGTAGGAAAATAAACATTCAGATGATGAAGATGTGAGTGATGAGGAGGAATTATCAAGGCTCAAAAATGAGAACAAAATGTTAAAAAGAAGAAATAAGTGCTTAGAAGGGGATGTGAAAGATCTGAAAATGGAAGTCAGAGATATGCGTCAGATTGTTGCTAATGTAAAAGGTAATTTTAAGCTTATGTCTACTGTGACATTACTTGATTTCCAAAACCCATATGGCAACCATATGCTATATTTTCCACTTCCCTTGTCCTACGAACCACAGACTGAAACTATCCATAATAGGATAAGCTGTCTTTAAAATCACCAGAAAATATTAAACAACCCAACTACTTCACTTCATCAGCTGAAGTAATCATTAGAATCAAGCAAGATAATGTATAGTCATGTACCGTAACCCAATAATGTACAGTAATGTCATGTGCAAACAAAGCATAAATAATTAGTGGTAATAATAATATTGAGTATAGTTGTTTTCTAAGCCATGTCTTAGATGTGTATTTTTTCAGCTTTGAACATCTACCCAATTTGCTAATTTATGTAATTGTAGACAGCATAATTCATTCAAATAATGTTTGGCTCAAAAACAGGCAAAATGTAAACTTCTAAATGTTTATTTATCAATTAAATATATTTTTCAGAGTTAACAAATGTCAATCAGGCATTGACTGAGCTGACAAAAACAGTTGTATCCTCAAAAACAATGAAAGGAGGAACACCATCCTCTTCTCCTTCCTTGTCAAGGACGTCATCGCCATCACCTCAACCATCACCACTTACAATGGTTGATGACTTTGATGAAGAGAGTAGTGGTGCTGATTTGGACAGTAACATGGTAAAGTCTATTTTAAATGTATTTACTGTACTTAAATGTTTGATATGTCAGGTCTCTTGACAACTAGCTTCTAGTGTTTATTAACTTTTAAATCATATTAATAATTCAAAGATAACAAAAGACTAATTTTAGTATGAATTGTCATATAGGTTGCAATACATCCAGGAATTACAATCCTAAAAGCCCAAAAAAAAATGTTGGATGCCTGCAGTGGTGATGCAAAGAAATTTACGCATTCCATCATGGAGATGATGTGGTCGAGGGGAGTGCTAGCCAGTCATTCGATGACTGGAAGATCTTCCAATGCACACAAGGACAAAGAGCCCAAGCCATGCCTGGATGCCATGAAGATTAGTACTTTGTGTGGTAAGTTACAAGTTGATAGTTTTGTCTTTTTAGAATTCAACAAAGACCACAAAACAAGGAGACTGGCCTGAAATGATGGGAAACAAATATGCTAATTAAAAGCAAATTATAACAAGAGAAATCACATAGGATTAGATGAACAAATAAGTTATGGGTTGTTTTTTCTAACATTGAGAAAGTACAAAACATGGAGATTAATCTAACTAATAATCCGGTCAGATATTTGCTCAAGAAATACATGTATTTGTGGCATTTTTTATCACTTGCAAGTTGCAATCTCTTTTGATGTTGATGTTATCAGTAATACTGTCTGCTAATATGGCCAGATTATTTGTTAGATTATCCTAAACTATTCAGCTACTCCACATTCAGTTCACAAAACGTCAAGGGTGGCAAGGAATTTGGTGAGATTTAGCATTTCGTTCATTTATCAAACTGAGCTGACTATGTGCATACTCAGCATGTTCACATGGTTTTTTTGTTGTTCCCAGTGACATTCTCATCATGTGATACACTCTCGATCAATTAAATACTTGAAAATCTGAACTTTGACGTACACTTGGTATATAATAATCAAGAGTAAATCACACTCAGAAACTTGAAATTCATTTGCTAGTGTTTCCTGCAGCAACTTCAACATGAATATCACCCCTTTTTTAGAGGAGACTTTGTTGATCTGTATATATGACTGTGTTGCGATTACTTTCAATTAATGTAGTATTTTTCTACTTATTTATTTCAGCATTGGTGGTGAGAAAGTTTAAATTAGATGTACAGAAGGTAAAGAACCTCATCAAAACAAAATTACATAATGTCCAAAAATGTTTGAAACTTAAAAAAACTGGGGAGTAACCAACATAAAAATAAACTATTATATATATATATAACTAATATACTGTATATTAGACTATAATAGACACTTCTGAACTTGCTTGACTGCAAACACCACACTGGTACAAGATCAAGACTGCAGGCAATAAGTAAAACTAGTAAATCTATTACGATCACAGTGTCAACCTTGGCAATTTCAGGTAATTGTTTTGTGTGCAGTCATGCAAATTCGGGAAGTGTCTATGTTCAAATACTGTAATAATATGTGATATTACATGGTGTCTAACCCATTCTAAGCATGTGCCACCTATAGATAGCTTGTTTATATTGTATGAAAGAACATACAATCATTTATGAGTTTCAAGACCTTTCTTTTTAACAGCCAAATTCAAGGCAATGTACTTGGCTGACACTGAGCTGACCACTAATTTGCTCATAGCCTCATACAAGTAAAACAAATCAATGTGTGTGCTGAATGGACTGGGCATCATATCAATATGTACATATTCTTTGCATTAATTGTTATATGTATATTTACTTTGTTTATACTTGCCAGAATTGTGTAATAAAAATATATTTTCCCACTGAACAGTTTGAAATGGTCATTTTATATCAACTTAATAACTAATGCATGGTTGTTAGATGTAATGAAAGTTTTAACTGTCATATTTTGGTTGCCGCATGATTATATATGCAGGATATTAAGTGTTGTACAATGTCTTCAATTTCAATCTGATCTTTTAACACCTAGGAATCCAACCACATATGGCAGTCTTTTTTCAGAATAAGTCCAACTGGATTCAATGGTTTTAATTGAAATTCCAATTGGATTTAATGGGAATTCCAATTGAATTTAATATGAATTCCAATTGAATTTAATAGGAATTCTAATTGGATTCAATGGGAATTGTAATTGGATTCAATGGGAATTCCAATTGGATTCAATGGGAATTCTAATTGGATTGAATGGGAATTCTAATTGGATTGAATGGGAATTCCAATTGGATTCAATGGGAATTCTAATAGGAAATTGGGCATTCCAATTGGAATTTAGATACTATAATTGTAATTTTATTTTAATTTTTTTGTAAGGGAATTTAGATACTATAGTACACAATGCCACGTCTTGTTGCACATACATGGCTTTTGTATTAATAACCATCAAAATATGGTATCTGCACTAAGGCATTTATTATTATATATTATTAGTATTATTAATAATAATACAATAATATTTATGGTAGCCCCTTCAATGCTAAGACTGGTATTAATGGGCGTCTTGTTTCCTAACAAATTACAGTCAAATATAAACACATATTTATATGTACTGTACAATGTTACAAAAACTAATTTTAACTCAAAAGTTGTATAAATCCTGTACATTAACTGATCAGTTGCAAGTCCCCACTTAGAAAAGATCAGTTTTCCTGCCCTGCATTGAGACCTAACTTAACAACATCAATATTATATAAGTTATCCGGATTACACATCCCTGCCAGCTCCACATGGCAGCAGTCTAATGTGGGTAGAATTATCAACTTACTTTATATAATCATCCACACCAACAATCGGGGTAGAATCCATAATACATGTTAAACCCAATTTGAATAGACCCATAGACATTTGAACAAATTTGATTTTTTTAAAAAGTGGACCCATTGTATGATAAATATGCACTTCCTTACATGTCTCTTTATACTAACTACTGAGTTGATTATTTCATGTGGAATTATCAATAGTGTGAAACAAGTAATTTTTTTCTTAGTAATTGAGGGTAGCAACAGCAGTAGACTTCCCCACTATTCTGTTACTGCCCCCAAAAATTAAAAAGTTTGGGCTATATAGTTATTTAGTGTGATGTTCTATGAAACAATTAAATTCAGACAACACAAAGCTCTCAGAGATATTGACAAATTGTCCAATTTTGGCAAATGAATGGGCTATTATACCTAATAGCGTAGCGTCTGGCTGCTATTGCAGACAAACAAACCAAATTTAACTCACAAATGATTGCAAATGAGCGGCTGGACAAAATGCAGGTTGCAGGTTGGGAATTTGCAGGTTGGGGATTTGCAGGTTGGGAACTTGCAGGTTGGGAACTTGCAGGTTGGGAACTTGCAGGTTGGGAATTTGCAGGTTGGGAATTTGCAGGTTGGGAATACAAGTTGTTTTCTATACAATCTTTTTTTAGTTCAGCACGGTCTCTTCCTTAAATTAACCATTATCCTTAAGTTACAAATCGATCTGAATTAAGGATAATGGTTAATCTAATGGTATTGTAGGGTTAGAACCCAACCCCATTACAACATCTACCCAACCCTAACCCTAAACCCCCACCTTTGCGAGTTTTCTAACCCTAGCCTAGCGAGTTTTCTAAGCCTAACCACCCGCCTAGCGAGTTTTCTAACCCTAACCACCCGCCTAGCGAGTTTTCTAACCCTAACCCCTGTCTAGCAAGTTTTACGACACAACCATACCTACCCCGCACCCTCCTCTCCCATACTTGGTGTCTGTAGACTAACAAGAGAGACTTAGTAATTGACTGTTAAACGCAAGCGTGATTCTTAAGATCCATTAGATTAACTATTATCCTTAATTCAGAGCAATTTGTAACTTAAGGATGATAGGTTAATTTAAGGGAGAGACCATGCGGCATTTAGTTAGGGTTAGGGTTAGGATTTGGATTAGGATTGTGGTTATTTGATTGTGGTTATTTAACCCTAATACTAACCCCAATGAATCTTTACCCTATCTAAAAAGATCGTCCAGAAAACGACTACGTATTCCCAACCTGCAAATTTCCAACTTGCAAATTCTCAACCTGCCTGCAAATTCCCAACCTGCAACCTGCGTTTTATACCATCCCTGCAAACGAGCTATTTTCTTTTGTTATGGCCGCACGAATTAGGGGTAAAAGCGGACAAACATGGATACTGACGTCATCTCGACGGCTGCTATTCAAGTAAAAGAATGAAAATATGTACAGTAAGCAACTGCGCTATAAATTTAAACGTTTCAAACAGTAAGCGGGCGAGGGGTTGTTGCGTATACGTATTTCTAGTATTTAACATATAAATTTTGTCCAAATTAGACTTTAATATATTAATTTGTAACCATCCACAGGAAAACATTTATTAAAGCTAAATTTAAGATGGACTGTAAGGTCGACGCTCGTCGCTTGCAATAATTAAAAACAAAGGACGGCGCATTTTCTCGTCAAGGACAAAAGGAATACGTTCCTGTTGTTAGACGTGCAGGCCGCCATTTTGGGCTATTTCCTATTCTAACTTTAATATAAAACATTTGTTAGGAAAACCGTGATTTTGAACATTCTGAAAACAGTTACTATTCTCATGCTCGCGTCTGTTCAGATCAGTTAATATGTAATTTACAGAAAAATCAATATAGAATTTTAGTATAAATACGTGAGGTGATTATAGAACTATTTTGGGTATTATTTAGGTAAATATTTGTTTGAATTTACTGAATGACTTATGACTCTTGATTATTTTTTGGGCCCCTAAAAATTTCGGGCCCCTGGGCACTTGCCCAGTGTGCCCATTGGTTAATGCGGCCCTGATAAGAACAATGGATTTGAACTACATTAATGATCCACCTGCAATACGTCATATACCACATATATTCAATCCCAGTCTTTCCCTATTTTGTATAACGTTAAACTATGCCAATGGACAAACTTTGAGAGTTGTGATAGCTCGAAGACTATATGCAGCAGATTCACTTGAAATTTTCAGCGAACGCTCCTGCCATGCTACTTTAAAGAGTTTGTCCTACCATGCTTCGAACCGAACCGACGTCTATTAATGAATACATTATTTTACCTTCGGTCTACAACATTATTTTAAATCTTGAATATTTTAACTTCATTTTAATATATAAGCAGTGTTTTTTGGATCATCAGTATTTCGCTGACGAAGGTCACAGTATCCTGACCGAAACGTCCACCTTTAATTTGACAGAGACAACGAAAAAATTTAGTCTACAATTACTGGATTTTTAATATATATATATTTTATATATATTTTATTTTATATATATATATATATATATATATATATATATATATATATATATATATATATATATATATATATATATATATATATATATATAAATATATATATATATAGATAAATGAATAGATATATAACTATCAAGTTCGAAATCAACGGGTAGAGTGCTCAATACCGAGGCAGAGCGAAATAGTTAAATAAAAAGACGAGCTTGAGTTACTTCATTGAACTTTAATCACTACAAAATTGTTTCGTATGGCAAGCGAAGCTTACCACACTCCTCAGGTGATTATCGCGTATATTTACCTGAGGGGTGTGGTAAGCTTCGCTTGCCATACGAAACAATTTTGTAGTGATTAAAGTTCAATGAAGTAACTCAAGCTTGTCTTTTTATTTAACTATATATATATATATATATATATATATATATATATATATATATATATATATATATATATCAAAAAATATATATCATATACAAACTTTTCGATACATCCATGGTTATCTCTTACAAAAGGTATGAAGAAGCATATATCCAATTTAGCGAAAGTTATGCACTTCTAATTTACTGTAAAGTTTGAAGACAGCATTCAGATTTAGATGAATAAATTATACTCGGTTGAATTAATTGAGTTTTATGACAAGCCAATCGCATTATAGTATGGACCAGCCGATCCCAAGGCCATTTTTGCCGACCTTCCGCGCATGAAGCAAGCAACATTTGTTGTGGTGTATAAACCCTCATGACCTCGTCTTAAAGTAAGAAATCCTTTTCAATTTCGTACATGAAAACGAGTTCATAAAGGTCTATTTATATGCATTTAAAAGAATAATTCTGCGGCCATTTTTGAATAAGGTATATACGTTCGCAGATATGCCACGACCATCGAGGGAGATCATTTTGGATTTTTTGAAGTTCTAGAATCGCATTTTTAGCGATTTCTACGAGGAACTTTCTGCAAAATTCGTTATCTTCAGACAGGAATAGAGGTGCACACAATTTTTAACGATGTTTCTGTCAGTTTTTAAATTATTATAAGGGTTTTTCAATTCTTATTTCAAGTTGCCACGGCCATGATACGAGCTCATAGCCAACGAGACGCGAGAGCAATGGCGAAGTTCATGGTATAATTATAAGGGGCCCGAGGGATATATCATCCCGAGGTGTAATATTTCGACGAATTCCCCGAGCGTAGGGTCTATAAATTATATATTACACCGAAACAATCTTGAATGCTGTCTTGAAACGTCTAGAAACGTTTTGTTGTTCCTCCATTGTTTACAGGCTAGTCTTGGTTTACGCGCGTCTTATTTGGTTTTAGCGCGTGGTATGGGAATAGACGACTTTCACGATCATGCGCAGTAGCAACAAATATTCAAATTTTCATCGTAGGTAAAAACAACTGTTTCAGCTGGAAAGAGCATATTGAAAATAGTAGAAGTGCAAAGTTTGAAAGGAATTGTGTAAAAAAGGAAGAAGTTACACAAGCAGAAAGTTGGCCATTTCAAAAGGGATTTATTAGTGATTTAATAACGATTTTGGCTTGGCGGGCGGGCGTTGCACACCAAGCCAAAATCCCTATTAAATCCATAGTGAAGAGCAAAACTTCCAAAGTTGTGTAGCTTTCGCACTATTTGCCCGATTAGTTTCAAACTTTGCACTTTTACTATTTTTAATATGATCTTTCTAGCTAAAACAGTTGTTTTTACCTCATGAAAATTTGAAATAAAATTGCTACTGCGCATGACCCTGAAACTCGTCTATTCACTATTATACCCCTCCACAGAGGGGAATTCGAGTTTAAATTGACCGGTCACGTGGTACAAATCTAGCTCTTTGGTTGGACAATTTATAGTTGAGGTATAATATTCGTTAATTATTACCTCCGCCAGGTTGTTTTCACAGCGGTTTGTTTTTTGACAGTCTGTCTGTCAGCAGGATATCTCAAAAAGTATTCGACGGACTTTCATAAAAAATTGTGGAAGGATTAGATATAGTGAATGGAACATTAAATTTTAAATTAAATTAAATTTGGATGTAAATTTCATTAATTTGGTCTGTTGACTTCTCCGTGCAAATCGTTAATCTTCACCGAGGACCAATTATTAAGTTTTGCTTAAATTTATTGTAGCCTATTAGTACCAACCTCGTACCCAGGGCCTATCTCCGCCCGCCGCCGACCCCCCGCCACGCGCGCTGCGAAAAGGCCCTTGGCAGGGGCTGGTCACGTGTCACCCAGATTCTGGGTGATAACAAAAAATTTGTGGGAGGGGGAGGTTGTCCAGGTCACTGATGCGAAGAAGTTTTATCCTGTGATGGAATCGATTTTTTGTTCTATCGACTCTGCGAATCCCTTGAGGACTCCACATACCTGTACAGTACTGCAAGAACGCGGTTATATTAGTTGATGTTGAAAAAGTTCATGACAACATGGCACACAGGCAGGCGGCACACAGGGTAGACAACGTGCTTCATCAAAACAAAGCGCTTCCTGAACTCATCTGTCGTCCTTGCGAAAGAAAAGTAAAGAACGCTTCAAATTTAAAGAAAATTATTTCTGGCACGCTCTGTCCCTTTGTCGAAAAGAACGTTTTTGAACTTCAAAACCGACACCGCCTCGTCATCTTCAATTTCAAAGGTTAGTTTTAAAATTATCAGTTGTTGACTCAATCCAAAATATATAATAACGTTTACCGCTTAAGGTTACTCCACATGATGAAAACCCGTTTCACTAAAATGCCCACCGCGCGTTCAATTTTTAGGTTTTCCCCTTCAAATTTGGCAAGCATAACAATAATTCATTGCTGGAGCTAGTGATGTAGCAAAAACTCCACATTTTTTAAAACTGTAGTTGTTACGAGTAGCTTTTTAAAATATGACAGCCTTTGCGCCACAAGATCCGCACGCTTCTGATTTAGCTCAAAGGCTTCCGAAACATCATATTTCCCATCTCAAATGATCAAAGAACAAAACCGTGTTCTCGTTTTTTGACAGGTATTGTATTTGCTGAGATATAAAGCAGACAAGTTAACTGATCAAAATTTTGTAAAGACGATGGAACAGACGCCTATAACTTGAAAAGTATAGCACTAAATCAAAAACGCGAACACGGTTTTGCTCCTGTAGTACTGTTCTACATTGTGGCCAAGTTTGGAGAAAATCGAATAAAACATACGCTGTACTAATCTTTTTTTGTGAGGACAATCTGAGAATATTTCATTCTCTATAAAAGATGAAAAGAGCTTTGGCGGGGTTTTCCTGCTCTCTGTTGTGTTTCTCCGCCCTCTGTCATCACCTCAAACTGTGAACCAATCAGGTTCAACTTATCTAAGTGGGTAACTTGGCAAGGTTACAAACCAAACAGGAACACATACAAATATGCCGGCGAAGCGCAAATGTAAAGAAAGCAAAGCTTCAGCTAGTCTGCGAAATTCAGCGCAATCCAAATCGGCCAAACGAAAATGCAGGAGAAGATCTGCCGTGCGCGACGGAGAGTCAAATGGGGAGTCAAGCGCTAGCGACACTAATAGCAGAGAAGTTCTTCTTGAGGACATGAGAGCTATTGGGTATGTATATATTTCCCGTTTATAGCGAGCTTCCTGGATTCTAAACTTAAAAAATCTCCGAACTATTTTTTAACAATATATAATTTTCAAAATGCAGATTCGATGGCTCAATTTTCATAGAGAATCTTGAAGCAAGCGTGGCTGATCGGCAGAAAAGAGGAAAGCCGCCGAGGAAAGTACGATAGTGATTCAAAATCAGAACGATCAGTTGATTCTGTAACGCGGCCACCTGTGTCTTCAGAGAGAAACGCTTTCATGCTTTCTTCTATCTTCCTCTTACTCGCGCTCGCGGTTGCTGCTTCAGTTGTCGCTGAAGCACAAGCTCTGGAATCGTTGAATTGTTCTGGCCACTGTTCTTCTTGAGAAAACCATGAGCCCATGTCACTATTCGCCAGAGCTTGTTTCTCGTTCGCAATAAATTCCTTTCGCTCAGCTTTTTTCTTTCTCCGTGTAAAGCAAAATGGACTTGTATTCTTTCTCTGTCCCTTTGATTTCGGAGACATGAAGCACGCGTACTTACGATCGGGAAAAATCACTTGTTACCGCTCGAAAAAGAAAATTTCGCTGTGTTGTATGGACAGTATACAAAGTATGATAAAGGATATCTTTCTAAATAAACAAACACGCCGCTAAACCTTATCCGGTATTGATACACACTGTCAATTACAATTACAACTTTCGCGGCAAAAAAATAGTGGTCGTTAGATTTTTAGTTATATCTCGGTCGCATTTTAATATTTTCGAAAAAAACTTGCGGCAATCGAAAGAACTCCAGCCCCTCGATATAAATATATAAAAATGTAAAAATGACGAAAATCAGTGTTTCATAGAGATAGAAATGATCGTCACTGCGTCAAGTGATTTTAATAATAGAAAAGAAACAGTCTATGCAGCACTGTCTACTTTGTTATTTCGAATGTCTATTGATAGTATTTATCCCAAATATAGTATTTTAATATCCGATCGATCGAATTACTTATATTTGCGAAATATTTTAATTTAATATGAAGTGACACAAGCATAATACTGAGTGTTGCGTACGCAGTGTTCTTTTCCATTTTCTATCAACTTCAAAAATTTCGGGTTAACATGTCTACATTGGAAATATGCTATTATGAAAATCACTTGACGCAGTGACGGTCATTGTTATCTCTATTCAACTCTTTCAATGTAAAAAGGCAGTTATAAAGCGTCAACGTTCTGTCATGATGTTATTATATATTTTAGATCAAAACAACAACTGATGATTTTAAAACTAACCTTTGAAAATTGAAGACGACGAGGCGGCGTCGGTTTAGAAGTATTTCTCTAGGGAAAGGGCAGACGGCGATATTTCAATGCACCTTTTAAATCGGCTGAATTCTGGATAAGTAACTTTCGCGTGTTAGCAATAATTTTCTTTAAATTTGAAGCGTTCTTTACTTTTCTTTCTCAACGACGACAGATGAGTTCAGGAAGCGCTTTGTTTCGCTGAAGCACGTCGCCATGAGCTTTTGACACATTTTCAACTTCTTACAGCGTGCGGAGTCCGCGACGGTTCGAGGAAAGATCGATTCCATCTACGACAGGATAAAACTTCAGTATCGGAGCCATTACATGCCGCCAGTAGCTGCACCTGGACAACCTAAACGTACCATCCCCTCCCACTAAATTAATTTTTGTTATCACCCAGAATCTGGGTGACACGTGACCAGCCCCTGCTTTCGCAGCGCGCGTGGCGGGGGGTCGGCGGCGGGCGGAGATAGGCCCTGGGTACGAGGTTGTATTAGTACACTCTAGTTCCAAATGTTTTTATTACGTCGAAAAGAACGAATAGTGGACATAAGAAATTACGTAAAAAAGGGAAATATAATTTGGTACACAGTGCCCTCAGTCCAAATTAATTGCGAGAAATTCAGTGACTGAACAGTAAAACAACTCGCTTAAGCGTGGCTCTCACGAGCGATGCAAGCGCAAACACAAGAGTCCTTATTTCACAGTGAAAACAGACTCGACGCAAACACTGACGCTAGCACAAGGATGAAAAAGTTTCCTTTTCCTTGTGCTTGCGTTGAGATCGTGAAAACCGAACACAACGCAAGCACAACGAAGTTTTGGATATCTAATTACGTATGGCCAATCAAAATACTCGTTCTAGGTCCCTCGTGTGGTTGCGCGCTGTCCTGCGAATACAAGATGGCAGAATCTGCAGAAAGATTGACGACTGGAAACGCAATGCAAGATAACACATCGCTCGTGAAAAGCAGGTTTTACTTTTGCCATTTTAATGGCGGCGTACAAAATGAACGTTTCACACGTAAAATATAACCTCTTTCTCGACGAAATTTCTAATTACTAATTTGAAACATGATTACTAATTTGGTAACAACTTTAAGATCATTTCATAAAAAGAAGGCATATTTTTTTCATCAGAAAACGTCAGAATACACATGTCAAACAATTTTACTCAAAATGATTTACAAGACAAATATAAAGCGTTGAAGACAAATACACATTGGACAAAATATAGAATGGGAAAATATGGGAAATCCAAACCAAAAGATTGTTGCTTGAAAATCTTTAGGACGCAGAAACCTGTACAATATAAGAGAACGACACGTTAATTAAAATATATGAAATGCAGTTTAGGGACCGGTCATTATTTATGGTCGGAGTGAGTGCCGAAGAGAAAGAGATTTGGTGCTGGAAAAAATTTACCCAACCAAATGAAGATCAGAAATTTAACCGTCCCAACCATTTTTGGGTAAAGAAAATCATTTACCCAACCCAAGAAGAAAAAGGTTAGATAAAGCCCAATTCACGGTATATCGTCGATACAAGTTTTAATAACAAACCCAAATAGATATACAGACAGATTCTACTGTAACTTTCAGATTATTATCTCCCTATACAGAGTAGGAATCCAAGGAAAACAAGGAGAGGAATACAATAACAAAAGCATTTATGCAATGACTAAGGAGAACGGACGACGAGATTCCAATTTTAAATGATGAACTCTTAATTTTTTATGTAAATAGTCAATTTTGCTACCCTCAAGAGAAGTGCTTTTGACAACGATTGTAGCTTTTAAACAAGGCTCTTTGTCAATGAAAAATTTGTAACTTGATCCACTGTCTGCAAGGCTTTCTACATACACCTACCATAACTTTGTCAAGTCTCTTTATTTTCAGGAGATTTCGACCCTGAACGAGATCGATTTCTAGAAAATAGTAAAATTTAAAGAACTAATGAAAGACAAACAAAATTAAAACAACACAGAGATGACAAACAAATGTCATTGTTTGTTTCATTGATGATAAAGAATGGCGCTTATATCTCTATTTTATATCACCCATCTTCGTTCAGGAGATATTTAGGTTTGCTTGACATGCAAGACGCCATATGATTGACATCTTATTTTAACTTCTCGTAAGCAGCACTCTTTAATCTGACGAGTTGTAACGTTGGTGTAGCAGATTAATATGGCGCGGGCAATAGTTAGCGTCCGATAGCTTGCTATAGCACTTTTCCCTTCAATTTTTTATTTCCTTTATTTTTTATTCCTTAGGTTAGGTTAGGTTTTAGTCTTGAGTTAGTTTTAGGGTTAGAATTAGTTAGTTTTGGGGGTATGCTCTCTGTTTTGTTTCCAACTCAGTTTAATATGGAAACTAGTGTCGATCCAATGAAGTAGGTGGTCGGGCCTTCGGGAGCCTGGACACAAGGTGATGGGGGAGGACAACGTGGTGGATCTCAAGCAACACCTAAAAATTGCCTTATAACACTTTTGCAGTATACAACCGAGCGGCGAAGGCTCTGGGAACGAGATTGTATACAACCGAGTTAGAGGTTGAAACAACGCAATAAAACAGTCGCATGTTATCTTCTATTGGAGGACAGATCAAATGGCACCAACAAGTCTGGCGAGAGATTTAGGAAGCATCCAAACCTTCTACCGTCTGTTCCAGAAAGAGACCTGGATGAAGAACTTCTCGAAGACGAACTAGAAGATCCCGAACGAGAACTTCCGCTCGATGAGTCACTACTTCGACGGCGAACTTTCCTCGAGTCGGTAGGGGACTGAGAACGAGACCTAAAGACGATATAAGAGAACAAGTTGATACAGGTTTTTAGACTATGTGCATACGCTGTCCTTTCCGAACAATTTAAATACATAAGGAAACGTATAGATTGATCGCCCCTGAGTGATAGAGACACTAACTAGGCCCCTGTCGAAAACGTTGGGTCGTGAATTGTAACTTTTTCAAATTCTACTTATCCTCATAACGATTATGTAAATGAAAAATATTGCCTTTCATTATATCCATATACGTTTACCGGCATTACCACCAACCCATGGTCAAGCTCACGACAACAGCCACTACAACTCAATCACGGTGGCTGGTTAGAGCACCGTCTACGTCACGGCCATCGATTCCCAGCCGAAAGTCTTTATGTTGCATTTTCGCAACTGGTCCCGGTGGGGTATTAAAAATATGCATGTCGTTTTAGTGCTCCATTCACACGGAAAGCGAAAAATCATTTCACACCATGTAGATGGAACTGTTCAAATAAGGAAACTGTTTTCAGATATAGTTTCTATAATATATCATCACGCTATTTCATCTATTTCAATAAATTAAACAGAATATTACATCGTCTCTTAGAGCTACGGATTTTATCTTCTCGAGTACGTTAAGCGGCCCTGTATTAACGGACACTCTGTATTAAGCGGACAGTTCCCAAAGTCACGAATGTAGGGTCATCACGTAGCTAGTAGAACCTAATTTTTGATTGGCTGTTGCAGCAGGACGCGTTTACTAGGTTCTTGTGTCCGATTGGATAAAAATGTCGGAAAACGACCAATCAAATCGGTTGTTCACCCCATATAATTCTAATAAATAAAACCTCTATAAAGCGGACACGGACACCTAAATAGCCCTTTAAGCGGTTGTTATTAATAGCTCAAAATGCGACAAACAAACCAAATTTGACTCACAAATGATTGAAAATGAACTAGTTTCTTTTGTTATGGCCGCAATAATTATGGGTAAATGCGGACAAACATGGGTACTGATGTCATCTGGACAAAGTGATATTGGCGTAAAAAGACACCAAATCTCTGTATTAACTCTTTCCCGACAGGCTAAAAAACATCAAAAATTGAACCACCCCTTTGTTCTATTGATATCTCTTGAAATAACCAAAACTGTTGCGAAAGCTATACATTTTCTGAAAGCACAATAAACCGGCTTTTACTTGTGCTTTTAAATTTCCCGAACAAAACACATTATGTTAATATAAATTAGCATTAATTATCATAAATCAGGTTGAAAAATTTACATTTTTCTAGAAAAGGCCATCTTGCACGCTCACGTAGCATCTTGAAAACTCAAAATGCCACCAATCGCAGAGTTCTTTATGAAATCAATCTCAGAGTTCTTAATGAAATCAATCTCATGTTCCTGGCGCTTGTCGAATTTCAATTTTTAATCTTGCGTTACCGTGTGCCGTGTTTTTCGATTGACGACTTTGCGGTCAGGAAAGAGTTAAGTGAACAACGACGTTTTCTTGGTCATTTTGATATTTAACAGATTTTTCTAAACTATACTTCTGACAGACAGATTACAGAGATTAGAGACTTTCCTGGTTTTTTTCAATGCTTCACGACGGAAATCGAGAAATATCTATCAATTTTTCACAAATTAAATTTGCTTCGAGTTCATGATTTTGTTGGAATGTAGTTTATTTCTCACCCAATCGCAGGAGATGGTGTTTGATTCCATCATATAAACAGTGATGTTTAACTTCAATAGACCTTACCCATTATGACGCATCATTATATCAGTGACTACTACTACCAGAATCCTTTTCGGTATATCTTTTTGTGATGTTAAGTCGAGCAATTGTTTTACGTCTCCCATGAGAGGGAGTTTAACATTAACATAAGAAAGGAAATCTCGCAAGGAATTATGGTAGTAATAGACACTAATAGAAATTCGTACGTCATAATCGTTTATTTGTTTTTAGATTACGGTGTAATCAGTATACGATGTTGCAGAGGGAAACTTGAGACCGTGTCTGCCATCCAAGAGGCCTGGGTAGAGAACCTCTATCAAGCAGACACCGCGATTAAACGAACACTAAAGAATTCTCGAGGGTGTCCACTTAATACAGGTTTGACTGTATTACCAACACTCAAAGATAACTTTCATATATCTCCGCAAGGTCATGTAATACCCTCTATTTATTTTTTATTAATCGTAAGTGGGCGGAATCCTAGGCATTCCTGTAATTTGATTGGCTGCCTGAGCGGGCGGTTTTTTGCGACATCTGACCACGGTCACGGAATCCAAAATGCTAAAAGTTTTTATCGTGTTTTTCGCTTCATTATTAACTGAAAAATGGAAATCTAACACAGAATTCGATTCAACTAAGCTGGAAATAACTATATTATATACAAAGTATTTTGGTTTGTTTTTCTTTCCTTATCCAAATAATACAGTTTTACCGAACTAAAGTAACTCAAGTCTTTTACCTTGTATAATAAAAAAATTAATATGTTATTTACCGTTTTGGTCGGTCCGTATAGAAAAATGTTTGCCCTCGGTCTCATAAACGACCCTCGGCCTACGGCCTCGGGCAGTTCCTGAAACCTCGGGTAAAAAATCTATACGGACCTCCCATCCGGTAAATAACATATTATCTCACATATATATCTCACATATATATCTCACGTATATATCTCACGTATATATCTCACGTATATCTCACATATATATCTCACATATATATCTCACGTATATATCTCACATATATATCTCACGTGATATTGTCAACTGTTGTGAATGTTCACGATTTAATTTCGGTTGTTTATGTTGTTTTTACGCAGGTTCAAGGTAAAGTCTTTATCATAACACCATACAATAACTATACAATATATTAGATCAATACGTATTTATAATGAGTTCTATGACAGTTTTTAAATCGTTACACTAATTAAGTATCCTGCGAACTTTTTAATAATTATTTCTTATTTATGAATCATGTGAGACCAGAAACAACAGAAATTGTGTTCCACAGGTGGACGGATCGTAATATTTCAAACGACAAGCGTGCCCGTATAGCCAAGCTACAACGATGGAGTATGGCTCTCCATTTTTTCTTGCTAATAATTCCGCTGATGTTTTCAGGAATAAAGTACATTCGACTCCCATTCCACCATTGGTCCCAAATACGAGAGGCGTAAAAGTTCCATTTTCAATATCCAAAACTCTTTGTAGGTATTGTCTCTTCTTTTCATTTTCCTGTTCTCTAAAAATCTTTGCTGTAGGTTTATTCTTGTTGCTTGCGGAGTTTACATGCATAACTCGAACATCAAAAAATGCTGTAACTCCACGTGACCAGAATCCTCCCGCCTTAATTTCTAATCTTACTTCAGAGTCTCAAATCCAAAATCTCGTTGTCAAGTGGTTGGAGGTGTGGCTCTGGTTCCACATTCTTACAAACTTTACTGATTACAGATGTCAGCAGGTCTCGTATTCCGTCATGTCTTTGCGCCACAAAGCCACCCTTTTTGTATGACAGAGAATGGTTAATTGAAAACTCTCCCCACATGGACAATACCTTGGTAAATCGGACTATGGCAGGTTGTAGCGCATACGTAGGGAGTCCTTAAATTCTTGTTTATTCAAGCGAAGACCCTGTTCCTCAAATGGGATTGCATTAAGCCACGAGCTGGCTCCCTTATCTCTTGCTTGATTTACCAGCGGCAACAGGTCAGTAGGTAGAGATGCGTCAATGGTTTCCATCTTGTTCTTCAGAAATGCGGCCTTCAGCGCCTGTTGATGTTTTTTCAGGTCATTAGTTGATGGCTCACTTTTTTCATCATTATGCTCTGTGTTGTGATCGAATCTACATGTGATGCTGTTATCAGGGTTGGGGCGGCGTATTGCTGTGGAGATTCGTTTGGCATACCCAAACCACCTTCAGCTGGTGATAATGTGCATAGTTCCGCGAGTTCATCAGGAAACTGTTCACCTTGCCCAAAAATTGTCGGCAGAAATACTTCATTCAGCACTTCATGGATTGGATCAACATAGTCTTCCAATGATTCGATTGTGCGCATAAGTATGTAAATTTCGACCTGTATCCCTTTGTGAACGCAATGTCGGCTGCATGTGGTTGACTCCTTGCAATTTCGGAAAGTGTTTCGATTTCTCACCTCCAAAGTGAGACTTTTTCATTGCAATATTGATCTTTATACTCTTTGGATCCTATCACCGCACCTAGGTGTCGTTTGCCTTCAGTTGTGATGTTAACTTCCTCTCCAAATACTCTACGGGCTTCATCTGCCAGCGCCTGTGATTTCACTATTAACTAACTCTTCGTTCCATTAACCAGGTATCCATATTTCTTTCTTTCCATGCTCAGGTGTTTATACCAGAGATATAATGATTTGATTCTTCCACCTCCAGCGGAGTCATCATCTAACCACACCTGTTTGACATCAGGTACGGAGAGGCTCAAACTTTGGATCATACTGAATGTGTTGATGGAATACCGACAGGATTTCACCCTCACCAGAAATGAATAACCTGGAAGGTTTGCGATAGGTGTTGATGATGTACAGCGACATTTCCGGACAAGTTATCTGGATGTTATGCAGTGCAACAGATCTATTCATTTGGTTGAAAGCATTACTTGTATCTACCAGCAGGATGCCAGGATTCCGTTTGTTTCTTCTTCTGCAAAAACGTGGCTCATGCCATTGATCGCTGCTTCAGCACCAGCGCTGTGACTAGCACAAGCCTGTAAAGGGCCAGCTGCCTCTTTAATCTCATCATTTAGGCTCCACGATACAGTGTTACCAATTATTCGCAGCAGTACCTCCCCCACCCCTATCGGTCGAATTCCGGGATTCTTGTCGAGTGGAATAAGCCTGGAGGCTGTGTATTGTGTAACTTTCAAGGAGAGATGGATGATAACTCGTTGTTAGCAACTTTCTGGTCAAAATGGCAATTGTGTCTCTCAACTTCTTTCCCACTGTACTAAAATTTCTTGAGCAAAGAATTCTGCGGTAAAGTTCGGCATCCATACCCGCGAGGGTCCTGCAGAGCCCTTCGTTTTCATGGCAGCTTGGTGGATCTTTTGCTCATCAATTACGCAAAAATACCATTTGGAACAAGATTTACTGGGCCTTGCAGGAGACATTCATCAACAACTTCTGACCCCTGTGGGTGCTTTGCTTTCAGTTCTTCCAAGACTTCAGGTGTTAGAGTAAGAAGGCCCGACGAACTTTCCCTATCCAGAAATTTTAGTGCTCCAGCCTCCAGATAACTTCCCTTGCATAATCAATTTCGTAAAGATCTTAGAGATATCATCAACAGTTCTAGCTTTCTTCGAGGTTACAAACTTTTTCTGTATGAATTTGATTTCCTTCATCAACAGATTTAAATCTCCGCGTCTCCAGAGAGCTAATCTCCGATCAATGGCTGCACTGTGCTCTTTAGCTTTGGACGATGCTGAAGGTTTTTGTAATATGAGTGAAGGAGGAAGCATGAAAGCTTTCAAAGCAATTGAGTTCAAAGCTGTCAAAGCAATTGAGTTCAGGTCTGAACTATAGAATTGAATTGCTTTAGCCAAAATGTAAGCTCTTCGATAAAGCTTTTCCCAGCGATCTTCCTTGCTTGAAAATGTTTCTTCTAAAATATACAATTTCATAGTAAATTTCGGTAATATTATCATACAGGCCTTGGTAACTCAAGTTCCCCCAATTCTTGTCCTTGATTTTGGATGGTGGCACACTGATGTCTGGTATACTTGGGCGGATTCGGTTTGAACAAGCTTCATCTTCAGGAACACAATACTCGCCTAAATCACTCATGATGATACAAGTTACGGGTTCGCGGAGACCATTTGGAGATGTACTAGACTGACTTCGTACCGGGGCTGTTTTAAAAGCATCATGTAAATCATGTTTTGATTCCAATGGTCTCAAGAGAGTCGTTTCAACATACCTTTGGTTCTGACTTTGATCGCTTATGCAAATTTCTGCTTGATCACTTATGCAAATTTGGGCTTGTGTTTGTTCGTTCATGGCCGTTTGCAGATTTATTTCATCTTCTTCTTCAACCAAGGTTGAGCTAACACTCGTTTTGACCCCAGACGAATCTGTGCCATTTGTTTCTTTTACATTTCCTCGACGTTTCTCTGCGTAAGCCGCTTTATATCTGAGGTTCTGAGCCGATAAACCCAAACGTTCGTAGCCTCTCACTTTCCATAGATTTTTCATAATCTCCATGTATCCAAGCTTTCGTCCTCTCACATAACAACTAAGATCATCGTTCTTAACACATTCTTTTGCTGTCAATTTACATTGTAATAAATCTGAAACCATCTGATCTGTCCAGATTATACTATTTCTTCTTCTTTGAGATGTTTCAGCCATTTCAGTCATCAAAACCTCTTATCGCCGCCGCCATATAATAATTAAATTATTATTATTATTATTATAATACCTCTTATCGCCGCCGCCATATAATAATTAAATTATTATTATTATTATCATAATACAAGCTAAGACTCAGACAATGACGTGTTTTGGCGTGCTCTTCGTTTTATGGGTTTTGTGCATCAGAAACACTCAACCTGGGCAACTATTTTTGTCATATAACACTGAAGTTCAATTAACCTTCGAATCTTACTCCATTGGAACTCAAGTAGCCACGAACTCAGAGGGAAAGAAGGGCTTTGACTTCCCAGTAAGTCAGACGAGAGCCGCCATCATCTTCGTTCGTTATGTGGTTCCGTCTAACGCTGTTGTTCGGGTACACTGTGTTCGCCGAAGACGGATTTCTCACAACACCTTCCACAAATGGCTTCCTAGGGGCTATATTTATTTGCAGAGTGACATTCTACAATGTGGGGATGTGGAATCCCAGCCTGGTCCGAATTCAAGCGTGTCAGACTCCCGCCGTTCTCTCTCATGTGTGACGGGAAATCAGAATGCGTCTGAACCATCGAACAGATTGCACTGTTTCTATCAAAACGTCCGGAGTATCCAGTCAGGTACTAAACTAAGGGAGTTTCAGGATTCTGTTTATAGTAATCAGTTCGACATTGTGGCTGTATCGGAGACTTGGTTGTCCCAGACGATCTCGGACTCTGAACTCTTGCCGTGGGATTACGACATACATCGTTGTGATAGAAGCAGCTCTGGTGATTCTGTTCGTGGCGGTGGTGTGCTGATCGCGTCTCGCACAAATCTACGATGCCGCCCGGTATTTTTACATGTCACCGAGGAATCTAATATGGAGTATGTTGCTATTGAGTTGAACACAAACAACTGCGGCAAAGTACTAGTTGCGGTGTTCTATAGGCCCCCGAGTTCCAATGTAGATTGGATAAGGTACTTTATCAAAACTCTGGAAAATTGCCATTACAACAAAATCGTAATTTTGGGGGATTTTAATTTGCCATCGATAACGTGGATTGACGGTTCTGGTTTCTGTAATTCGTCTGAATCCTCAGTGTTTACATTATGTCAAGCTCTGGTCGATAATAATTTATTTCAGTTAATTGACTCCCCTACGCGTGAGGAAAACTATTTGGACCTCCTAATCACGTCTATTGTTGAGGGTGTTAGTAATATTAACGTGTCCAATTGTGAAGGTGTCGCTGTGTCATCAGACCACAAGGCGGTAACATTCGATTTGCATTTTGCTTATCGATATCACAACATCATTAATCGGTTGTCATTCAATCTAAACAAAGCCGATTTTGTGGGTCTTCGCTTTGCATTTGCTAATGACCCCCTTGAGAATCTTCTATCTGCGTCTAGCGATGACATCAAAGGGGATTGGGAAACTTGGAAATCTGCCCTTTTACATAAACTCGAGGAATTTATTCCAAAACGAAAACCTCGAAATTTTATTGTTCCCCCATGGATTGATGGCGAGGCGCTTCATGCTATTCGCAAAAAAAACACTCTCAGGAAAAAAGCCCTGAACAAAGATAGTTCAACTCTTTGGGAAAAATTTAGGCAACTCCGTAAAGAAGTTAAATACCTAATCAGATCTAAACATCTCTCATATCTGAAAGACATCGCCGACAACTGCTATTCTCAACCCAAACGTTTCTGGAATTATTTCAATAAGCTATCTAAACAGTCTTCAATTCCAAACATTGTAACATTAGGTGACTCTTCGTTCTCAAGCGCTGACGCCAAAGCTGAGGCATTCAATAAATATTTTATGTCTGTATTCAACGACGAAAACGACGCTCCTCTTGATGATGACATATCGCCATGTCTTTTTACTGATAAGTTCATCTCGTCCATTGAACTGAGCAACGAGGATGTTCTCGCCGCGTTGAATAAATTAGATCCAAGTAAAACGCCTGGTCCTGACCAAATTCATCCTAGAATCCTTAAGGAATGTGCTAACGAGCTTGCTCCTTCCCTGTGTGTTCTTTTTAATCGATCCTTAAGTACGGGGAAACTACCCTTGGATTGGAAAAGTGCCAACATCACACCTGTCTATAAAAAAGGAGGGAAATCATCGGTCACTAATTACCGACAAATTTCTCTGTTATCCATTGTAAGTAAACTATGTGAACGCTGCGTCCTTAACAAGTTAATACCTGAGCTCTCTAGCCTTTTGTCCACCTTGCAGCATGGTTTTATCGGTGGCCGATCTTGTGTAACTCAATTGCTGACTGTTTTACATGATCTGGGAGCATCTCTTGACACTGGTATGGAATCGGACGTCATCTATCTTGATTTCAGTAAAGCCTTCGACTCGGTTCCCCATGCGAGATTACTTCATAAGCTATCCTGGTTTGGAATCCAAGGCCCGCTACATGCCTGGTTCGCGGACTATCTCACTTTAAGATCTCAACGAGTATTAGTCGACGGTGCATTTTCATCTTGGGTTCCAGTGACGTCTGGAGTACCTCAGGGAAGTCTACTTGCGCCGTTTCTTTTTCTTTTATATGTTAACGATATACCTGATGTGGTGAGCCGGGGTACTTCCATAGCTCTATTTGCTGATGACGTCAAGTCCATGCGTCCCGTTAATAGCACTAACGAATGTGATATTCTACAGAGAGACATTAACAGTCTTTACGACTGGTCCCTAAATTGGGGCCTATCATTTAACATTAAAAAATGTGTAGCTATGAGAATATCTAGGAAACGAAAAAGTCCCATACCATCTCTAGCGACCAGACCATATACTTTAGGTGGTCAGGCTCTTGTAGAGGTCTCCTCACAAAAAGACCTTGGGGTCAATGTTACGGATAAACTTACATGGAGCCTTCACATCAAAGTAACAGTGGCTAAAGCCAATAAGATGCTTGGCTTTATGCGGCGGCATTGTGTTGTCAATATAGGGGTTGATCGTAAGAGGTTGCTTTATCTGACCCTTGTTCGGTCTCATCTAGGATATGCTAGTGAGGTTTGGGCTCCCCAGACCTGTATCTCTGATATTAAGTTACTGGAGGGAGTTCAACGACGCGCTACGCGTTTTATTTTACAGTGCAATTCCGATTCTAGGCTGAGGCCTGACTATAAGTCCCGCCTATTGTCTCTAAACCTTCTTCCTATTTCGTATTGGTTAGAATGTCGTGACATATTATTCTTGTTTAAATGTACTATTGTCGATTCTTATAATTTGCCGATTAATGAACTTATCTCCTTCTCAAGTGGTCGTACTAGAAGTTCTGTAAATAATTTAAATCTTCGCTATATCCATCGTTTTAGTTCATCTCTTTTTAGAGATTCTTATTTTAATCGTATTGTCACATTGTGGAATAACGTACCTCTAGCAATCCGTCAGCAGTCTACTTTTTCTCTATTCAAAACCAAACTGTACGAACACTATTTTCATAAACTTAATACTATGTTTGATGTGGAGAGGATTGCAACTTGGAAAACAGTGTGCCCCCACTGTAGGGGTATTGATCGCCCCAACTGTTGTTGAAAAAAGAGATTTTCTATCTTTTTAAATTTTTTTAAACTATGTATTGTCTTGTAATAAGTTCTGTGTTATGGGGATTCGTCTTGTCGGGACCTTGTGTCCGTTCACGAATCCCTCACCTACTCGCATTGTAATCTGTCTTATGATTTTAGTTATCTGTAGTTATTGTAACATGTGAGTTGATGAAAGTTTCTAAATAAAAAAAATAAAAAATAAAAAAAATTATTATTATTATTATTATTATTATTACAAAGACATATGTGGTACTTTCGTGTTGAGCGAGCGAAAAGACTAAGGCCCGGGTCAAACGTCGAACTTTTCATGAGTCAAACTCAATGTAAATTAGGAAACTCTTTTGTTTAAGTTCATTTGCATTGAGTTCGACTCATGAAAAGTTCGACGTTTGACCTGGGCCTAAGATGAATGAATTGTAGAAAACATACCGTTTAGAACCTCCTTCCTCGGCTTTTGACCTTCAAAAAAGATAAAATCTTAGCGTATAAAGAAAACGTTCAAACAATCTAAATTATTTAGTAACTGCTGAAACTGCATTATTTCAAACTCTCTCGTTCCAAGGAAAACTATCTGCTTCGAAGAGCAAATATTCCGAAGGTACGCTAGTGCTGCATTTCACATTGTATTTTTTCGCTTTTTCTCCCAAAGGGGTGCTTAACATATCAATAAATACACGTGTTGAGTTTTCGTGTCTTTGAATATCTAAATAATATTTAATTAGGGAGCCCATATCACCATGCGGTGTTTTTCAATAGAGCCCATAGCAATTTTTTATTTTAATTGCAACCTATTTTGTTTCTGAAATTTTCCGCTCCTTAGATGCGAGGAAGGATCCAAGTTACAAAATTCTGATAAGAATTAGGGATTAAAAAACGGAAAGCTGGTATAGGAAGTTCTTTCTCTGAAAGCATTATTGAATTTAGAGTGTGAATACACTAATATTTAGTATGAATATCCACATAGTCCATTGCATAGTCCAGCGCGACCGCTGACCATGACAGAACCTACAAATTGTAGTCTTAAGCATGATTCATTTAGTTTTGTCCCACCTGAACCCCACTGGGGTGTCAGGTCAAATGATTACCAGCCCTGATCCCGGGAGTCTTTACTGTCTTGCTTGGCATCTCCTTCATCGTCATCCTAAACCAAGACATAAATATATATATCAAACTAGAAGGCACTGCGAGACTGCATACCTCCGCCAGTTGATAAGTTCTTTTAGAGTTTTTGATTCGGTCCATTCGTTTCCGTTATATCTCTTTTTAAACATGGCCAAAAAGCGCTATTTTGATTCCACGCAAGGGTCTGGTAACTACCTTACGTGACGTAAGGAAGTCGCTCATATAAGAGTTATTGTTGCTCATGACGTATTCTATAGTTATCATAGAAGCAAGCAAGATGCCAGATACTGTAGATGTGTTGGGTTTTAAAATGAATCAGACGTACAAAACGCAAATTCCCTTAATCACATAAGCTACAGTACGTCACGGTTGGCCCGTCCCACGTCTCTTTCGGCTTTTTTCGGCTCTCAGTTTTATCTTGCAAATAGAAATGTTTAAACTTTAAATATAGATATATCTCCGAAACGAATGGAACAAATCCAAAAGTGTAAAATAACTTACGAACTATTTTGGTTTCCTCTAAACAGGAATCTTAAAACTATGGAGGGGATTTATGTCTACTTTTAGAGTTTCCGAGTTTGCAATATTTTATTTATTTATTTATTTATTTATTAACTTTACAACCAAGCAAGAAAGCAAAATAAAAAATACAACGGTTCAAAATAAAAAAAACAGACAAAAACAGAGCAGTCTTGAACATGGTTGAAGGTATAGTCAACAGGACATGTGTCCCATGTGAAGACCAACCTGACAAAAATTTACAGAATTAAGAACAGCAGCCTAAATTATATGAACGGCACTTAGACTTAGAGCAGTACGTTTTCCAAGTGCGCATTCTGTTTACATCGAAAGAAGAGTCTAATTGAGAAGAGTAGTATATATAAAGTTGGTGTTCAAAAGAGAAAACAGACGTACCTGTACTATTACGGATGATCGGAGATAGATTGTTCCAGAGAAAGACAATTCGATCAAAAAAGGAGTTCCTAAAAAGAGAGGTCCTGCAAGGATTGACTTGAAGAAAATTGTCCTTGCTAGAACGGATGCGAGACGAGAGGTGAGAAGAAAAGGTAACAAAAGAGGAGATGTCTAGATCGTAAAGGCCTTGTTTACATTTGGGAAAAAAAGATGAGATCCTTTATTTCAAGCCAGTACGATATAGGTAGTAATTTCAGCTTTTTAAGACGCTCAGGATAAGACAAATCGTAGTCTTGTAGTATAAATTTGGTAGCTCGTCTTTGAACTCCCTCCAGGAACGCAAGATCACGTGACGAACCTTGAGGTGCCAAGATCTCACTAGCGTGAGACAAGTGAGATCGGACGAGAGCAAGATAGAGTAGCCGACGGCAGCGAGTATCAATTAATTTAGTGCAGTTCCTGCGAAGAAAGCCAAGCAAGCTGTTGGCTTTGGCAGTACAACTGGCAATATGAGGGGACCATTTAAGGTCATTGCTGACAACCACACCCAAGTCGACTTGATTAGAAACACTCTTGATTGGTTCATTGTTGAGGTAATAGGAATCAGTTGGAGGGTTTCGTTTGCGAGATACTCTGAGCAGGAGCGTCTTTGATACATTAAATTTCAGTTGCCAGGACAGCGACCAGTTGCACATAGAGTCGAGATCAACTTGGAGCAGATCTCGTTCTGCTGATGACTGAATTGCGCGGTAACATTTACTATCATCAGCAAATAGTGCAAGGGTAACTGTTCCAAGGTAACTGTTCCTGGTTACCCTTGGAAGATCATTTACATACAAAGTGAAAAGAAGAGGACCTATGACACTACCTTGTGGCACACCAGACGTAATTAATTGGACTATCAGCTTTAGTAATTTAATATGTTCCAATTGATTGAAGTTACCTCATCATCGAGTTCGTATTTCGACAAATCAACATCGTCGTCGTCATCCTCCTCCTCCCCATTCTCTTCATTCTCTTCGGCAGCTTTATCCTCTACAATTATATTTGTTTTTTCTTCATTGTTCTAATAATTAAAGCATTCAAAAACATCATAAAACAAGAGAATAAAGAATAAAAAAGAGACCCAACAAAGTACAGTGTAATGTTTAATCTGACAAATAATATAAAATAATAAGATACTATACGTAGGCAATGTAAAATAGGAAATAATATAGGAATTTAGGAAAGGTGGTAAACTATCAAAGTTTAAATAAATAAGTCCAGCTTTACTCTGATGGCTTTTGCTCGAAACATCAGTTATTTGTTACTTCTTCTACATTTATGTTTCAATATTTCCTATTTACTAGTATTTAAAGGGGTTTTTGGTTATTATTTCATGTTACTAGGTTCCAAATATATTAGCATATATTAGCACCTTGTTCTTTTGAACCAGGTAATACATAACATATCTATCGTTCTGTTGCTGATATATCTATCATTCTGTTGCTAATATATTTGGAACCTCGTAACAAATTAATTATAACCGAGTTGTTCTTGCCCCTGGCATGTGTTAATTAGTAGCTCGTGAAATTAACTTAGATTAATATTTGCTTGATGTGGCACTGGCACCTGAAGTGTATCTGGATTTTCTTATGTAAACCTTTCTTGACAAGTTGTTTCCTCTTTGTGCAATATCCTTGTGAATTCTTGTTGCCTAACACCTGAAAGCTTTTGTACAGTACTCTGACACAAAGATAAAAGCATCGTACCCAGGCGATGCGATGAAGCTGCGCGTACACAGGGAAGATTAACAGCCAATTAAAGACAAAGTTTAATATGGGATTAATTCTACCAGTAATCAATAGACAATTTCGAAGTGAAAAGTAGCATGCTATCTGCAACCAAGTTTTAGTAGGTGTAGAATGGACTAGAATATAAATTATCTAATGTGTATCTTTCTGAGTAAAAAAGTGCTAACTCTATAGCTAGTTAAAACACGATATTCATACATACAGTACGTACAGCTGAGCATATCAAAGGGGTATTCATGCACACAGTCATTGTGCTACGTAATACGTAGCTACTATAACTACAGTAAATACGTAGACCAGAAAATACGTAGGTAACTACAGTAGTTGAAGAGCTTACCTGTACAACAATGTCAGAATTCCCTTTTTTCTTTTTCCTTCCAAACTATAACAATATGTTGTTTAAATACTTACAACTGTACTGTCTGTTTTGATTGTGTGTATGTTGTAGATCAACGTTTTAGTTTGAAATCAAAAGTTCAACAAAAAGCTCAAAATAATTATACATGTAAGTAGTTCATGGTTTGGCATACTCCATGGAGTTTTATACAATAACCGGTTGTAAGCCATGTTCTATTAAAGGACAATTACATAGATCATGTCAAATCGCATCAAATCGTGTCAGAGGACTGCATTTATATTTTTCGTGCCCCAGAAATCGCCTAAGAGCTTCAATAAGCGTTTTGAATGGTTTGTTTTCAAGTTCATTTTTATAAAACAAATAGATTCCATTGTCTGTTCAGTTATGGGTAAGTTGGAAGGGCACAAATGCCCATAATTTTTATGCACGCGTCGCTTACAGAACTTGAATTTTACAACCCCCAAATTTTACGACCAAGATGCAGAGATGTGTTCGTTTTAACAGTCAACAAGGAAAACGTTTGACATTGTACAAATACAGCCAACTGCCAAGGGGTGGTAAAATTCATTTAAACATTCAGTACAGTACCTCATCATATTCATTATCTGAGTCATCCCTCTCAACATATTCCACATTTCCACGCTCATTAAAACCTCCACCAAGTCCTGTGGTTTAAAATCACTTGTTTTAGTAGAATATATGTAAATGTACTGTACTGTAGGACAGTATTCACAACATTATTAGCAAAAATATACATGTACATCTACATTATGCACAGCATATACTGTATGTACATATTAATATAAAACAAAAACACACCAGGGTTAAAATTCAACAACTCAACTTTTTGATATTGTTTTTGCAGGGCCTTAAATAAAAATTAGGGAAATTTGGATAAAGAAAGAAGTAGGAAACTTTGGGTTTTTTTTAGCCAGGTCTATTATTATAATTTTATCTTATAGTTATTCCAAATGTTTTCCATTTTGCTTGGCTTTTTCAGTCCAACTGCTTAAATTGTTATTATTTTTCAGATAATTTGGACAATTAATTTGGTTAGTATAGAGCATTTTGACACTCAATCCCAAAGGACTCAAATAACAAAGAGCATGGCAGCAATGTTGGTGTACCTACAAAAAAAGAGATACTTAAAATGCCTATGCAATGAAAAATTCAGTTGTAAAATAACTCTTTTGTTTGAAAGAACTCTTGAAACTATAAAGACTAACCATTTACAACTTTTTCATATCTCACTTCACTCTTGAAATATTAAGATTTGTCTAATATGTAAATGATCATACTTATGACATCACAATGTGACTTATTGAAACATTCTGCATATCTTTATTCCAAGTCACTTTGTATAGAAAAAAATATTTTAAGAGAAGTTACTGCTTCTGAGCAGAGTATTACCTGTGTATTTGCAGCAAAACAACATTTGCATCTTATGTGCATACTCCATGACCGCCGAGAGGGGGGGTTAGCCGGGGCCCGGCCATTCTAGGGGCCCGCGAATACGCGCGCCAAGCAAATCCGTACGCCTTGAGGGAGTACAGAGATCTACTAAGTTTATCCTTCAGGACTTTAATTCCCCATACATCATTCGTTTGAAGAAACTTAAGTTGCTTCCTCTTTTGTAAATGCAAATGTGGCCTTTTTGAACTTGATATCTCTAGTTTTGTTTCTAATCCTACCAGTACTAGGTCGCTGCGCTCATCATCTGCAAATTTGCTTCAACCCGGTCTCTGTAAAACATCACTTTTTAGGAATTCCTTCTTTAATAGAATTGTGTTTCTGTGGAATGATTTACCATCAAGTTTACAAAATTGTGTTTCTTTGAATCTTTTAAAAGTAATTTATTCCAATATTATATGTTAAAGCGCGCGATAACATTTTTGACGTCGATAGAAAAAGAACTTGGAAAACATTTTGTAGTAAATGCCGCAGGTACAATATAAACTGCTGCTCTTAAAGTGCCCCTAACCTCAAAATTTTTTATTGTCTTATTTGGAAGAACTTTTAAAATGATAAAGTAACTTCTTTTGAAGATTTTCACTTCTTCGCTTTCTTTTTGAGATATATCAGTTTGTTTGATATGCAAATATCTGGAATTTCGTCACACATGCATAATGAGTTATCAGAGAATGTTATATATATTTGCGTTCATGAAATAAAAACATTAAAATGTGAATAACACGTGTGTGTATTTCTCCCACAACACCAAACTTCTTGATTATAAAGGATTTCGTTCGAGAATGAAAGAGATATACACATTTCTCCAATAACTCATTATGCATGTGTGACGAAATTCCATACATTTGCATATCAAACAAACTGATATATCTCAAAAAGAAAGTTAAAAGAAGTTACTTTATCATTTTAAAAGTTCTTCCAAACAAGACAATAAAACATTTTGAGGTTAAGGGCACTTTAATAATTTGTACTGATGTTATTTTAATTTTTTTATGATTTATGTATGTTTTGTTTGGATGAGCTTTAAATGGGACTCGTGTTCTGCTGCTCTTTCCTTCAATTAGTCGTTTTGTTGTAATGTTTTCGCTATCTTGTTTAATTTTGTTACTCTTTTGTAATTTTTCAATACGATTATTTGTTAAACTAATAAATTCAAATTCAATCAATATTGGAGAAAAAAATGAATAATAATATGGAATAGCTAGACAGTTTAAAGATGTAAACACTGCTGACAAACAGATATATTTTTGTGACATACTGTACCTGTTCTTCTTTCCTTGTGAGTATGTTTTGGTGCATTACAAACATTGCATGTTGAGCGCCGAGCCCAATTTATATTCCCACATCTATAATTATATTTTTAAAAATCATTATACAGTCGATTCCCGATAACTCGAACCTCCCGCTAACTCGAAGCAATTTTCGTTTCCCTTCAGATCATTTTCTATATCATTTTACCCTCGATAACTCGAACCACGTTTGTCAAGACGTGCCAAGTCAAAAAATACAGTACTGTAGTTCAAAAAAGTGAATTTATTTTGAAGCAGCCGTGTATTCTGTCTTGTAAAAAAGTGAATCGCATGAACTCTGTAGCAGTAGCCCGACGTTGTTCGCAGTACCTAGTCTTCTACTGCTGCTTTGTTTTGTTTCACGTTACGTTACGTTCTGATTTATAATATTTAGAAATATTGTTCCATTCCATAAAGTAATTAAATTTGATTAAAATGACACTGTATGAATAGAAATACACAGTAAACACCGTTTTTTCCTTATTTCCTGTCATTTGTTCTCAACTCCCGGTAACTCGAACTCCGATAACTCGAACCTTTTTCTATTTCCCTTGAAGGTTCGAGTTATCGGGAGTCGACTGTACAGTACTATAACAATTCTAAGCTCAGTTGGTTACAAATGACAGATACTGTATCAATGAAATGGCTAATTTCATCTATTTCAATATAATAAATAGAACATTACATGGTCACTTGGAAATTGTTTCTTCTTGTGATGGTAATACTGTATTTCTCACTTGTTTGCTTCGCTCTGATACTTGTGAGAAATATTACCAACAAGCGATAACATTTGTTTATTTTTTATTAATCGTGAGTGGGCGAAATCCTGGGTATTCCTGCAATTTGATTGGTTGCCTGAGCGGGGAGTTTTTTTGCGATATCTGATCACGGTCACAGAATCGTGTATTTTTATTCTTTTTCTTTATTTTTAATGATAGAAAATGGAAACTAACACATAATTTGAGATGGAAATTAGATGGAATTAAGATGGAAATAACTTTATTATACAAAAACGTTGAAGTATTTTGGTTTGTTTTCCTTTCGTTAACCAAATATTGTAGTTTTACTGAACTCAAGTAACTCAAGTCTTTCACCATGTATAATAAAAAATAAATATGTTATTTACGGTTTTAGTCAGTCAGTATAGAAACATTTTTGCCCTCGGTCTCATAAACGACCCTCATTTTATGGCCAAGGCAGTTTCTGAAACCTTGGGCAAATGTTTTTCTATATTGACCTATTGGTAAATAACATATATATCTCTGCACGGTCATGTAATATTTATCAATTATTGGATGAGTCTGAGCAAAATATCATGATTTATCAGTGACGAGCTACCAGTTATTTACCGATGTCGAAGGCAGAGGCAAATAACTGGTCGAAAGAAATCTGACAAATCATGATATTTTGCGATAGACGAATTCAATAATTGATTTATCATTCAATAATAAAGATATATCACTTGTTCTTGCCTCCAAAATACTTTCAATTTCGTCCTCCAACAGCTTAGGAAATCTAGCTGCCATAATTTTGTTCGCATGAAAACAAACAAGGTTGTGAAAATTATTTGAAACAGCTTTATGCTAGTGCGCATGCTCAGAAAATTATTTGCAGCAAAAGGAAAATTTTACAATTGCGCATGCTCAGAAAATTATTTGCACTGAGTTATTTGCTGGTAAACTAACAAATCAAAATTCAGGATATAAACAAAGTGAATTATAAATCTATTTATTTGACCTTTAAGAATGTGTATTATCAGACATAGTTTGGCCGCTAGCAGGCTTTAAAACGTTTTTTGAACGTTGCTGTCCATGACCGAACGTTTCAACACTCCAATCTAGTGTCTTCATCAGGGATGATTGTTTAAATTTAGGATCCCTATTTATACCTTTATAGAACCGATGATGATGTTATCTATTAACAAGTTGCAAATAAGCTTCTGCGGTAATAAACCACCGTCATCGCGATTCAATGGGGTGTGGGCGCTATTGATATGCCAAGCCTCCAGACAACGTCTCTGGTGGTACCGCGGATTAGTGGTAATAATTTTAGAATTTTCCTACGCAATCTCATGGTAGATTACGCATGCGTGCTCCGACAAAGCAGAATTTTCCTTTTTTGAAAAGAAAACAGCCTTTTGGTGTTCTTTTAAAGGCGTACGAAACTGACATTTAGTCATGATGTTTAACTGACCAACTGACATTTAGTTGATGATGTCGACAAACCCGTCGCCCGACATTTTAATAGTATCAACCATTCGATTTCCGACATGAAAGTAGTAGTATAGAACATGGGGCTACCAGCACAGTTTTCCAAAAGTCAGATCCGTTTTTCTGAATCTATATGATTTTGAGAAGTCAGATCCATTTTTAGAATCTGGCGATTTTCCAAAAGTCAGATCCATTTTTCTGAATCTATATGATTTTGGAAAGTCAGATCCATTTGGAATCTACACGATTTGGAAAAATGCGTTGGTACCCCCATGTTCTTTGTGTATGGTTTTTAGGTCCCATGTGTTGGTTAAATTTGTGGAAACCGTGTGTTAGGTTTTTGTGACAGGTTCAGCCGTGTGGGACCTGTTGGTTGGGGCTAAATTGGTTAAATTCGAAAATTGGTTAAATTGTAAATTTATCTTTTGTTGATTCAATTTTTGTGACATATTGTTTGGGTATCTCTTTAGTTTATTTTGTAGTGTCCATAGGCGTGGCTAGATATTCCGTCTTCTAAAATTTTCCGTCTTTTGTCGTCGAAACAACTTAGTGATATTTTGTTAATCTCGTAACTTCCTAATTGGTGGTCTTTGCTTCTTATGGTTTTCATTGTGTGAGACATTTGTTTACTATTTATTAGGACATCCTTATAGTTATCATGTCTTATGTTCTTTCTAATGGTACTCTTCTTGATACCTTTAGCGGTCTTTCCACCTTTCCCGTCTTCTTTTATGTAGCTGTACATCTTAGATCTTAGACCTACAAACTCGACGACTGGGACTCCACCAATAACCTTTTTGTTAGTTTGGTCAAAGTAAGGAGATGACTTGTATCCACTAAAGTCAAACATGTCTTTGTCAGCGTAGATGTCTTTGTATATGTCCTCCGTCTCAATTTCGTATGTTAGACTGTCTGTATCAGTGAATAGTAGTTTGGCTTTATCGTCGTAGTTCTTTTTGAGGTAGTTATAGTGAAAGTCGCACATTAATACTTTTGAAATATCGAGAATACACATACCCACATATGCTGGCCTATTTAGGGTTAGTGTTTCTTTGATCTTGTGCACAGCTACTAAGTTATCGTTAAATATTTTGCTACTAATGTAGGTGGGTTTCGAGGCGAGTTTCTTCAGTTTGTCCTCACTTGTTACTAGCTCGACATTAACACGTTTTCGTAGATTCTCCATGGTCTTTCCAAACACACTATTGTTCATTAACTTGAAGAAGTCTTTTTCGAAGTCATTATTAGCTTGAGTTCGTTTGTCTGTATTGAAGTCTATGTATTGTCTTAACCATGGCGACTGATTGAATTGTAGTATCCTATGTACTCTTTTGACTTTTATTCCTAGTTTCTTATATAGTTGTAGATTTCTATAGTGTACGACATATTTCTCTTTGTCGTTTAGATTAGGTACTAGCTTCGTTACCTCTCCTATGGATACGTTAAATTTCTTTTGTATCTTCTTACAATAGTTTGATAACATGTTGTCATGCACTCTCACCTTCTCTGGAGCTAAAGATAGTCGTTGTGGAGGTCGTGCAGCTCTTTAGGGTATTCCAGATCGACCTCTAGTATCAGTCCTTTTCTTGAGTCGTCTTTATATTTGGATAGGTGTGTGTTACTGATCCATTTGAATCCACCATTAGGTAGGTGTTGACTCATTGCCCAACCGTATAGATTGTTAGCGTCTAAGTATGTGATATACTTTGAAGGTTTCTTGTCGTCGTAGTTCTTCATGTATTTATTGTTGGCTTTACCATATCTATTCGCTATATACGACACACCTCCACGCATTCCTTTCTCGATAAACTGGAACATGTCTATATCAGTCATCAACTCTAGTTTTATGTTCGTCATCTTTAGTGCGGCGTCCCACGATAGTCCAGGTGATGTGAAGTAATGACAAGGGTCTAGTTGGTAGTACTGTTTACATGTTCTTCTAAAGTTCTCGAATACGTCGGATAATAGTAATACGTCAGACTTTAGGTATAGGTCGTGGTAGTCACCCATACTCTTTATGTCGAAGGTATTCCATACGTTTTGTGCGTGTTTATAGTCTTCCTCCGATATGTTCTCGTCGTTTAGCACACTATAGAACTTAGTCTTTGATGGTAGACTTTCGTCGTTAAACTTGTCGAAACTATCCATATAATCGTATGGGTATATCTCTTGCATTATGAAGTGACTATCGTAGCCTCTTAGATTGTGGAAGAAGACGGGTATCTTATCAGTCAGTCTGTAGTTCCTGTTGCATAGCTGGTGTGCTGAGCCTCTGTATTTACTAGTGACGTGGCAATGGTCTCTAGCTCTTACGTCTCCACTTACGTACTCCTTGCCACAGATGTGACACCTAGTAGCCTTCTTAAAGTTAACCTTGTCAGCGGAAGTCATTATCATGTCCTTATTAAAGTGTTCCTTCTTTGTCTTTTTGCAGTATTTGACTTCTTCTAGCATCTTCTTCAAAAAATTTCTGACTGCGTTCTTACCGCGGAACATCTCTACAGGCTTGCTGTACTCGTTGTCATAGCAGCAGACTACCTTGTACCCATATCCGCAGTCTGTGTGTTTCTGGTATGCGTTCCTGTATGACTTGTCTGTAGACGGTGTCACCGTGTCTATCTTCTCTGTGATAGCCTCAAAATCTGCGTATATAACGAATGGTACTTCTAATTGTTTGTGAAAATTTTTGTACTCTAGAATATTGTCTCCTTTTTCTGGCATCTTAATTGCTTGCTTTCCGTTAACCACTATACAGTTCTCTTCGTGGTTCTTTAGTATGTCGACTGTACTAAAGCATTGTAGACAGTACCTACAGAAGTTCTTGTGGCACTTATGTTTTGACTGATTGTACATAAACCTATTAAAGTCCTTAATGTATACGTAGTGTTGTTTCTCATCTTCTGTTATTAGCAGTAGATCCATATGATCCTTGTTGCTCTCCTTAGAGATATAGATGGGGAATGGCTGCTTGTCCTCGTACCCAAACACGTTTATGTTTATTTTGTTCTGTTTTTCTATTTTGTTGTAGTGTTTCACTGATACTGGGAAGTCGACTCCTTCATATAGTCTACAGTCTTGATGTTTTTCTTGTGCTTCGACACTCTCTTCTTGTCTACAGGATTCTTGTGTTGGATGTGGCACCACATAAAGCACTTGTCGTCGTTATTCTTTATGTTGACTAGACCCTTCAGTGAGTTCCTCAGCTCTAGTGGCAGCTCTACATAACTCGACCCTTTCAAAGGTTCGTACACTACCACGTTTATGTAGTGACCATCAACGCTGTCTACGGTCCATCCAGATCCTTCAGAGAGCCACACAGATATCCGGTTAGTCAGTTCCTCACTCGCTTGTCTCGTGGTCTTACTGATGTCACCGTTGTTAGTCACCACCTTAGTGGTACTATTAAAGAACGCAGTCTTAAACGTGGTTCTGTCTTTGTCAAGTTGTTTCTCGAGAGTTATTTTTAACGTCTCGATATACTTTAGGCCTTTCAATTGTCTCAGTTCCGTCTTAAGAGTTTGATTGATGCTAACTATGGTTTTGTTCAACTGAACAACTGGGTCCTTATTGTTGACGATTTTAATTTCGTACGATCTAGTGAACCCCTTAAAGGCTCTTTGTTTCTGTATTATTTTAGGAAACGTGCTGTCAATCCTTGCTATGCGCTCTTCTCGTGCTTTAGCGCTCTTAAGTAGACGTCCTCGATGCTCGTTGATTAGGTGTCTTGTTTTAGTTAATCTCAATTGTCGTTTGATGCTTCTATGCAGCTTGTTGAAAGATGTCTCGGACTTTTGGTTCTCCACTAAAGAACTTCTTAGATCTTCTGCCATCTTGATTTGCATCTTCATACGATGTACCCGCCGAGTTATATTTTTTATCATGTCACCACGCGTCATCATCCTACTTGACACGCTATGTCGGCTATATATATTTAGGATGTACCGTTAGTTCGTTCCTTCGTCTATTCCTTCGTCGGTTCCTTTTGATAGCGCCAACAACTGTCTGTCTTGACGCTACTCTTAAAAGGTCTGTCGACTTGTATCCTAACTGCTTTGCTTCGGTGAAGTATTTTTCTGATAACTCTCTTAAGAAATGCATGTTGCTATATAATATAGGATATGTCTTATTCCTTTAGACCCTTTTAAAACGAGTCGTTTTAAAATGTAATCACGCTTCCAAATTTCTCAAATGTTTTTTGGTCCTTGGGTGTCTCTGTTTGAAGGTCACGTAGTATGACCTGTCACATGTTCCACATAGTACCCATTTGTGTGTGTTCGTCCACACTTTGGCTCGTGCTCTGGCAGCTCTTGTAGCTTCTTCCTTTGTTTGGTAAACTCTAGGTCTTCCCATTATATAATGCCATGTGTTTTATTTATTTAAACTCTTTCTGATCCACTCGTTGTGGTACGCGTCACCTTCGCATTTGCCCCAACCTAGATCCTCGTATACTACGTTATATAGGTTACGTTCAAATCGTTCCTTGATCTTGCCAGGTTTGAGGTCATTAACTATACCTCTCAATTTTGTTACAACAAAACACACCGTTTTCGATTTGGATTCTATGGTTACTACACTTGTGACAGTATGTGGTGTCGTCCCACTTTTTTGGTATTGGGTCCTTCTGTTTGTCGTAGTTTCGAATCTCGTCCATTGTACATCCATCAAGGAGCATTCTCATTAGACGTTGCTCGTCCATTTAAGTCGCCATATACTCATGTCTTTAGGTCATTTTATAAATTAGGTACCCAATGGGTTTGTTAAGTCTGCGGGGGTCTTCGATAGTCTTTAGAATGCGTAATAGTTAGATAACTTAGAGTCTCTACTAAATGTCTTCCCATTGTGCTGTGTCGTCGTGATCTGTCTTAGTCGATCTCGAGTGTCTGACAACAGTAGTCTCAACTCTTCGGTCTCGTTTACCTGGCGAATGAGATTCTTGCAGAGTACCAGCAACGCTTCGTTGTGCTTCTTCTGGTTCTCAAAAAGTGTCTCCAACACATTGTGTGTCTTCGCCTCCAGTACGTCGTGTTTGAGCTTCTCGTCTGCTTCCATCACTATCTCCTTCAAAGTTTTAGTGGTCATCACTGAAGTACTACGTGTATGGTTACATTTAGATCACTTTGTACACCAAGTAACAGATGAGTAACCCAACAGCTCCCACCAATACCGTCTGGTATATTCTTTCATCTCGTCTGAGGGTTTGTAATAGTCTGACAACTCAGGCTCTTTACTAAACGTCTTCGCATCATACTGTATCGTCAGTACTCGTCTTAGTTGGTCTAGAGCGTGGTTCGTGTCGTTTATGTCTGCGTTAGCGTCTGACAGTTGTTGTCTTAGCTCCTGAATTTTGTCTCTCTGACGAATTTCGTTCTCGTAGAACTTCTCTTTCGCTCTAGCGAGACTTTCTAGTGCTTTGTTGTGTCTCTTTATCTCTGTCTCGTAGCCTGTATGGTTTAGCTGCGAATGCTATGGCGTTGAACAACCCACCTGCTACCACACTAGCCATTATGTATTACGTTAGATTACTTTGAAAACGGGTCTACAGGTAGGTATTTCTTGCTCTGTGCCCACTTAACAAGTAGCGTTGAAGCACCTAGAGCAGTCGCTAGTTTAAGGGTGCCCTTCACTGACTCAGGGGTGCCTAACGGTTCTTTTAGCACTTTCTTTGATGCCATGGACACGGCTACAGCTCCAGCAGTCACAAGGGCTGCATCATAGCTCGTTCATCAGTTCTTTCCTGTCTAATTGGCGATGTCATATACTATACAATATGTTTTATTAATCGAAGCTGTCGAGGGTACGTGGTGGTGGTTCCTTTTTTATTACAACATTCTTAGACTCCTCGTTAACAGTCACCGTTTGTTTGTCTTGCTTCATCGCATAATACAGTGAGCCGGCAGCTACAACCACTCCTACAGTACCTATGACGTACCCATAGTTAAAACTGTCGTCCTCTCTCTCACTTATCACTCTCTCTCTCATCTTCCTCTCTTTTGCTGCTTTAGAAATAGCGGCCAGACGTTTGCCTGCCTCTACTCTCTTGGGGTCTTTAGTCTTTGCCATTGACGTTATGATAGGTGCGACCTCGCTACTGTCAGTCATCTATATTGTACGTGGTGTCTTGTTACAGATCGTCTCACAGTTATCTCCCAGTTATCTCATAGATACGTTATTCGATGAAAGTATCTTTGGTGATTAGACTGTGTGGTTTCACTCTTGAATCTCCTGTTGCAGTACTCACACAGAACTCTGGTGTCTCTCATATATGTCTCTACGAAGTGTATTACCTCGTGTTGGTCTGAGGATAGTAGTGTGTTGTACCCTTGCGACCTTAGTCTCTTTAGTGCCTTTGTCTGGTTAGATCTAATGGTCCCATCACCTTTCGGCGTTTTGAATTCTATGGAAAACCCAGTATATCTCTTGTGTAGTTGTGGGACAATCAAATCTGGTTGCCCACCCACATACCCCTTGTTCCACCCATCTTTTCTTCTAGTCGTTGTGTCTTGGTATTCACCAAGTCCTGGAATGGTTATTATTGGGTAGTACTCTTTAATGTGTTTCACAATGTCGTAGTGTAAATCTGTCTCGTTCATGATTGATAGTTGGTTATGTTGTGTGTACTGACCTGTCTTTCTAATAGATGGTATAGGACTTCTGTGAATACTCATTTTTAAAACTTCTTGGCTGACTTTAGTTTTGACGAAAATACTAGAGCATAGACTCCTGGTTCTGATAAGTATACCGTATTAGGTTGTGTGTTTAAAGGGGGGTCCGGTTCCGACCCCCCTTTAAACACCTCTCGTTTTACCTTGTATTCGTCGTCGACGTAGGTCCTAATAGCCCATTTAGTATTTTCATACCCTAGAGCTTTTGCCACGTCTCTTCCACAAAACCAGATATTGTATCCATCCTTGATAGTCGTGACTGATTTATTATCGAAACTGAATTTTTTGACAAGGCTCGTCATATATAATATACTGTGTGTAGTATCATAAGTGACTCTGGTCGATGTCCTGTTTTGAGACTCCGGCTCTCTCGTATATTTTATCGTACTTTTTCGCCATTCCATTAATTGGTGGGCATAAGTCAGTCACAATATCGTCCAATACTTTAACATCTGATAGAAACATCGACTTATCGTAAGGAAGACCTCTCAGATATGATCTTAGTTGTGTCAATATCTTTTTGTAGCTAGTGTGTGCGAACTTGCAATGTTCCACTATGTTTGCCAGATTGGATTTAGTCAAGTAGCCTTGAACGATCACACCAGGACCACTAATACAAGCCAGGATTATAGGATTAGCGGTTACCGATCCAGCTACAATCCCTACTATCGTTAACCCTATGCTAACCATGTTTAACGATAGTTTAATTCTCTTCAACCTTTTATATTTCCATTTGTAGCAGGCTTCTATAGTTTATGGTAGTACGCGTATAACCGTTTTAGTTCTAGTATCTCTTCCTCTATCATATCCTTTGATATATGGTCGAAACCAACAACTGACTTCTTCATTGTCCTATAGTTTACTTCACATTATATTCCTCCATCATTTTCCCACCAACTAGTATTATGTCTTGGTTCGTCATGTAACCAGAGACAATCTTCATACCGTAGAACTCTATCAGAGACGGGTATGCATAGGGTGCTAGTAACGATCTTGGTCGATGTATCGCAAATATTGTTCCATAAGGATGTCCTATCTCGTTATAGTTAGCTGTGAAGTCTGAGTCTGTTGACCTTATCAGTGTTGTTGACCCTAACGTGCGAGTTATCCATCTGCCAATGCATTGATATCATATGCCTCTTAGTGGTGTCGATATTGTTTGGGATTGTACATGTATACTCCTTTGCTGGGAGACCACCACCATACGACAACTTGTCAGTTGTGCCATCTTTGTATCCTACGAACTTATCCCAAGAACCGTCGTCGTTTGAGACAATCGCCTCCCAACCTTGCGTAGGCGCCCTCTTGGCTAACCTCGCTACCACAAAAACGGAGATGTCGCAGTACTGCATACGTGGACAGTTAAAGTGCATTCCAACCTCGAGTTGATGTTGGGTTATTGTAGGGGATAGGAAGCGATGACCACTGTCAGTACCAATAATAGGACCATAGGATTGAACACTTTGCACTAGTGTGTTTCCAATGGCTTTCACTTTATTTGTCCCACTGTGGTAAAACTGTGCCATGTCCGCGTTTGCGGTGTGCTTTGTTGTGTTAAAATCGAGTAGAACGTTATAGGACTGCACTTTAAAGTATTGCGATAAGTACACGGACTCCAACACTTTTTTACTGATAGCGTCCAAATCATCGACTGCATCTGCTATGTTTTTGAGTGCCCCGAGCACTACATGTATGTCTCCAGACATCCTCCCACCGCTCACGCTTAATTTAGGGTCATTGTCTAGATGTCTCTTCGCTCTTCTTAATATTTTGTCGCTCTCGTAGTCTCTGTCCTCAAATCCATAACTTAGACTCATTATGCTATAACATATATTTACTTACTAGATAGCTAGACACAGCCGAAACCCCTAGAATTAGCCCCAACTCTGTCGCGTGACTATCAGGTGTCACCTCCAGATGTTCTTGACGTGCTACATTTGGTGTCGTCAGATGGTGTGTCACCTTTGGTGGTTTTTCGAGTGTCTCCAGGTGCTCTCCACCTTCTTGGTGTGCCACATTTGGTGTCGCCAGGTGACGTGTCACCTTCGGTGGTTTTTCGAGTGTCTCCACACTCTTAAAACAAGGTGTGTTATGACAACACACCTTTTTTGTCCAGTATTTAACACACAATAAGATGTGTTACTACAACACACCTACAACACATCTAAAGATGTGTTTTTTGCTTGTCCAGTAAATAGCACACCTTAAGGTGTGTTATGTAAAAAGAGTACGCATTGTTTATAGCAAAATTATATAGAGCACATTTATAATTAAGTACAATTAAAGAAAAGTGCATAGTGCATGAGAAGTTTTAAAAAGCATCAAAAATTTACATGCACAGCGTATTACAATTTCAGGCTATTTCTTAATTCAGCCATAAAGTATTTTGTCCCTTTGTATTTATTGTCTTTTTTTCTTCAAAGTCACATCTTGTAAGAAGGAACAAATTCATGCCATATCGCCAGGATAGCTGACATTGAAAACATAGTAGGCCAAAATGCTCAACTAGAGCTCTTGGCAATGCCTTGCACCTTTTACAAAATGCCCTATCTTCCCCGCTGACAAAAATATGCTTTTATATTACAGGCATAACATTATTCTCATGACGATACTTAGCTAAAAGTTCAGATCTTTGGTTTAAAATGTATGTCCTATCTGAATTTAAAATGCAATGTTTTCACTGGCTAAGCAATAAAATATACAATACTTTATATTTATATTATATTATTTAAATTTATATATTTATATTATTCATTTATTTTTATTTTTTATTTATATTCATTTAAACAGATGGTACTCACTGGCGCTTTCATTGTTATATAAGAGAATGTGAATTTATATAGACTACCCATAGTGTAATGCAATTTATAATTTGTTTTTAGGTTTTGGAGTAAAACCACAATAATGTCCTGGGATAGAATAATAAGCGCATTTAGCCTCAATGAAAGAAAAAGTGATTACTTACCATAATATTTGCTCTTTGGACAATGCTTATCACGTGGTGTATATATTTGCGTCGCTACAATATATTCATTGATTTTTAGGTTTTGGAGTAGGTAGTGAGAAACCACAATGATGTCCTGTATATGTAAATGTAGAAAACTATATGGGCACGTGGATATAGAATAAGCGCATTTAGCCTCTGGCTACAATGTGTATCATATTGCAGCGGGCGCTGGACATGCAGTGTAAACTGAATAAAAAGTACACATGTACACATGAAAAAAACACAGAAACCGAAATTAAAGATGATTGTTTTAAGAGTGCAGGTGCTCTCCACATTCTTGGTGAACTTTCTTAGCCTCCGTCGTTGGCGCGTAGTTTAACCCACTATTTACTCCAAACTTCATACTCTGTGTAGCAGTCTTTAGCAGGTTGTTGTACCCAGCGATTTTGTTCTTGAGGATTACCACGTTACTTGGCATTAACCATGTAGACGGTGATAGCGCGAGATTTTGGACAACGTTAGTGTCTTCAATCGACTTGTTCATGTTGAGAATCCACGTTGACACGTCATAGTTTATAACGCTATCCTCCACCAACTTTCGGAACTCTTGTTGAGTCTCTAGACTGCCTGCGGAACCACCAACGACTGACACACGTGTCCTCGCTTGCGCGCCAAGTGTGGAGTAAACAAAGGCTTCTATAGACTGATTTAGGTATTGTCGCCCAATGTTGGTAAAACCATTCGACACCAGAGGAACGTATCGTTTATAGCCGTTCTTAACGTCGTTGATCGTGAAGACTCTCTCCTCACCTGTTGTACCATCAGCAAGGACCTTACCCTGGTAGTGATGTTTTCTGGGAATCTTGTCTGTCTTACCGTACAATTCTCCAGCATTGAACTCTCTACTTATCGATCTCATACTCTCACCACCTTCCATCCTTCTGAGAAGTCTTCTAATGGTAAAGCACAGATGGAACCTCATTACACTCGTGATAACAGGGTGGACTTCTTGTGAAGGTGACAAGTGTTGTAACGACATTCCGCAACAGAAACTTGCACAATATGTTGCAAACACAACCCTATAGTAGCTCTCATTGTCGTCCCACTCTGACTTTGTCTTTGAAGTGGTGATTTGTAATATTGGTAACTTTGAGAGAAAGTAGCTCTCCTGATTAACGAAGATTCTAAAGTTATTCACTGGATAGTTCAACACGTTTTCCGTTGGATAGCCATCCTTAAGTCCCCAGTGGTTCTTGCGACCTTTTGATAGTGGTTGGATAGTTCCACCAGAGAGCCATATTATTGGGAACTTGTTATTGTGCAGCCACTTCCACATACTCTTGTCATTTTTAAATATAGTGTTGGTAATATTAGTCGATAGTATGTCGTTGTTGATGAAGTAGATATCGACTCTTGTCACGTCACCTTGTCGTGTTTGGATATAGGCTCGAAACAAAACTTGGTCAGTGTGGCGTAAGGATACTTTTTTATGAAGTCCGACTTGGCCTTCTTGATAGCGTCTCTCGAGTTCTTAGTCGCTTTGTCATAGTTGTCCCCGTAGTAGCGTCTGATCAACACATCAATGTCTACTGGTTTGTTTATTGTTAGATACTTAGTGTACTCCGAGTTACTCTTAAACCTATTCGAGTCTATCGCAACGTCACCACTGTTAGTTTTAGTCACGAAGAATATGTGTTTACGCATGTTGTCATCAACATCAAGAAAAACCCTACTCTCGTCAGCGTAAGGATACTTTCTTCTAAACTCGTCCGTCATAACATACAGTACGTTATATGACCAGAGTGTCAGTGCTAATTAGTGGTCCAACGAAAACTGTAGACCTACAAGAGTCAATTCTAGCAACTAACTCAGACCCTTACCTACTAGTGAAAAAGGCGACCATCTTTTGGAACTACGTTAACGTAACCTCAGCTGTTAACGACAAAATAAGTTACAACAGTAGTGACCACGTTTTCAGCCCTGGGTATCACACTTTTAAAATGATTGCCGATGACTTGAAAGAGCTAGGAGACGTCAAGCTAGTAGCTAACAAATATGACTCAACGTGTACGATAACAACTGACCAACAAATAGAACTGTTTAAATTTGGACAACTTTTGGGATTTGACGAAAACACTACAATAGACACCACGAAAACCAGCCCTAATGTTGTGAACGTTAACAGAGGATTGAAATACATACAAGTGACATCTAATATCGTGGACAGATCTAAGAACATATTTAATGGTAGCAAAAGCGATTGTATCGTAGCATTACCAATAACTAGCACGCAGACGTTGAAGGGTTCTGTTCAACACTTCTTTGATATTGAGTCAAAAATCCCAATAAACAAAGGAGTCGTCAACCAACTAGAGTTCAACATAACAGATCAGGACGATAACAGTGTCAACGTTGGCGAAGTATTGTTAGATTTATACATCATGTAGTGTATATGGATATGGAGCAAGAACTAAGAGGTATTTACTATAACCCATCGACTGGTTACCAATCTGCTGAAAGACTGTACCAAAAAGCATTGGAAGATGGCTTAAGCGTTAGTAGGTCAATGATAAAGGACTGGTTAAAATCCCAAGACACATACACTAGGTACAAACCGATTGTTAAGAGACATAAGTTTAGACAAACGTTCGTTGACTATCTGGGCGAGCAGATACAGATGGATTTGGTTGATATGGGTAAATACAAGCACAAGAACAATGGGTACTACTGGATACTAACAGCTACTGAGATCCTTAGTAGGTACGCATTCGCAATACCTGTCTACAGGAAAGACACGGAAAACATGACTGAGGCTATCACAGAGTTATTGGAGAAGGCTAAGGTTAGATTTGGCGAGTATCCAAAGCTGGTCCAGTTTGACGATGGCAAGGAATTCTATAACGTTGGTGTGAAAGATCTATTGGAGAAACACGACGTGAAATACTTTAGCACGAACTCTGATAAAAAGGCAGCAGTCGTGGAACGGTTTAACAGAACACTCAAGACGTCTATGCGGAAGTACTTCTGCAGTAAAGGAACGTATACAAGTGGATTGGCATCTTGGACCAGCTCGTTGAAAATTACAACAATACCAAACACAGTACTATTCTAATGAAACCTAAAGACGTTAGTAAGAAAAACGAAAACAAAGTATGGACGACATTGTTTGGGCACCATTTTGGTGGGTGCCCACTACCAAAGTTCAAAGTACCATGTAGGTGAGACTGTCAGGATATCAAAGTATAAAAATATTTTCACCAAAGGGTATGAAGCTAACTTCACTGAAGAACTGTTCAAAGTGTCAAAAGTTATACGTGGTGACCCTAACGTGTACGAGATAGAGGATCATGAAGGGGAACCTATCATTGGTAAGTTTTACGAAGAAGAACTATCATCTGTTGACAAAAAAGACGACGTTTATAAGGTTGAGAAGATACTAAAGAGAAAGAAGATGAGTGGCAAAAAGATGGTTTTGGTTAAATGGCTTGGTTATGATAGTAAACATAATTCATGGATAGCAGAAAGTGATATTCAAAATATTGAGTGGCGTATAATGGCCGATGGAGGGGTCGATGAGTACGAAATGCAAGAACTTGAGAAAAAACGTGAGGAAGAAAAAGAGCGTGAACAGCAAGAAGAAAAAGAAAGCCAGGAAACCCCCTTCAACGATGGTGACGGGGTTGTGGACATTACCCCCGACACATCTAACATCAACAGAGTGAAGGTCACAAGTTCAAAGTTTCCTTCAGTTGATAATCTACAAAACGTAGACGCCCATAACCACCCTGAAAACGACTTGCGTACGGCTTTGAATTCATTTATGATAGAAACGTATGGCATAGATCTTAATATGCGCGACTGTAATGTACTCAAGCTATTGGCTCACTCAAGCGTAAGGATGGGGTCTAATAACGTCGACTACAAACCTGTTTTAAGAAATGGTGAGCGAGGTAAACCGCACATCGTCTTAAAGCGAAATAGAGCTGGTCGTTTAACTATTAACAAAACAGAGGCAAACGGTGAGGCGCTGACACAGTTCCTAAGTCTTTAGTATTGGTAAAGTCGTTGGAAGAGACGAGACAAGTAGAGGACAACCGATTACTAACATAAACTCTAATCACCCACCAATAAAAGGTCTAACCGATGAACAAAGTCGTACTCTACGAGGCGTCACAAACCCAAGCGAAACAATTGATCCAACCACTAGACCACAATTTATAAGAATACAAGCCGACGACTTTCAAGAAGAAGCAGACAAAACAAAGGAAAGAATAACAGAGCTCAATATAAAAGACACACAAGAAGGTCTCTCCACTGAGGAAAACGAAGAATATATAGATCTACAGGAGAGAGCAATTGGACTCAAGACAGCTAGGGACGTAACCTTAAGACAATTAGAACTTGAGACTGTTAGGGAGCGACAAGAAGAGGACGTCAATCGGTTACAAAAAATAAAGGAGTGGTTTAAGGAAAATTGGTTGGGTGCCTCAGCTTTGGGAATAACCATAGCCTCTTTTATCACTACAATTATAATATCCGCTAGAAGTGTTGTCTTCAAAGGTGGTCAAGCACTTGGAAAATTAGGAAAAGCTATAGCTAATCTAGCTGCAAAGGCTGGCCCTCTACTGTCTGGGCTACTAAACATGGTGGCGACTGTGCTAAAGTGGGGAGCTAAAGGTATATATTGGTTAGCATCTAATTTATGGATCCTAGCAATAGCACTAGCTTGGTTCGTCTACGATCAGTACAAACAGAGGAAATAAAACATACGTTACAATATATAGCATGAACACGAACGAAAATGAATTGCTTCCTGGGTATAGACGTCGTGTAATGTCTACTATAAAAGGCATGAGAACCCGTCATGTCGTAACGCTGAACCCTAACAAAGCCAATCCAGAGGAGGAGTTATACATCGACATCCCGAAAACGAAGGGTTACACTTGTTTAGTACCCTCCAGTCTCCATCTTCTATTCGACTTTAAAAGTTCGAACGCGAAATCGTGGTTTCTTAACAACCTCTCGAGACTACTACTTGAGAGACTGGTGATAAAATTAGCGGGTGAGTCCGTGTATGACAACAGTGGTGAAAGCGTCATCGGTACGTACAAAGATCTGTGGAAATCCAACAGTGAACGAGTTCAGATGGTCGAATACGGCCTAGCAAACGAGAACCTTCGAAAGCTAGTCTCGAAGGACGACAGCGGCGCGGCCAGTGGAAACACACAAAAAGTTAGCGATGGTCTGATGTTCTCTATACATGGCACCAAACAAAAGGTTCAACTCGACAAGATTCTATAGAAGATCACGGTTTATACGCACCGTACAACATGAACAACAATTTCAGGTACATAATCACACTCCCTAAAGCGTCTGATATTATGATGGCCCAAACTGGATCAGCTGTGGCTGGCTACATGTTGGAGAACCTTGAGTTAGAGTACGAAACTATCGAGAGTCAAGAGATCGCTAACGAAGTATCGTCTCTATATGCATCCGGTAGATCTCTATCGTATGAACACGTCACACTAATGAAGACTGTGGAGTGGGACAAAGGAATCACACTCGTGAACGAGAATATTAACCTGCCGAGAAAATCGATGAAAGCTGTCGTTTTACTCTTCACAAACAAAACAAGAACTGATAGTGAAGAGTTCGTCTACCCAAACATAGAGTCAGTCAAACTCACCATAGAAAGCGTGCCAAACATGGTCTACAGTCAAGGAATACCGAAATCAAGACTCTGGGGAGAAGCGAAAAGACTATTCGGACAAAAACTAGACTCCGACCAACATATGACTATCCAAAAGTTTTACAAAGACGGTTTCGCTTTGGTTGTTGACCTAAGGTCTATCGAAGACAACGCGAAAGTCGCAACTGGAAAGAAGATCGTGAACACCCAGTCAGGAATATTGATGGAAATCAACAAAGAAGCCACAACAGCGAACGTTATGTGTAGAATATTCGTGCTATCCGACGGACTCGTAAACCTTATCAACAACGATCTACAATCAATCCAGTACTAAACATATAGTATTCTATATGAAAACACCTTTTAACATGCTGGTTGTTGGTATGACAGCCTGTGGTAAAACGTACTACCTCTTGGACATGATGGAGAAAGAATATATGAATCACTTCGATTACATCATTCTCATATGTCCAACATTCGAATGGAATAAGACATGCAAAGAATGGAAATTCATAAAAGATCCAGACTTTATCGCTATTCAGTGTCAGCAGGATAAAGTCGACATAATTCTTAAATACGTAACCGAGACTTACAAAGGTACCAACTCGTTGATAATATTAGACGATTGTGCTAGTGGGCAGGACGTAAAAAACAGAACAAGTGAACTAGTCAAACCAGCCTTTAGTGCTAGACACTACAACCTGTCCACAATCGTCATAACGCAACAACTAACCTCAATTAGTAAACCATATCGTGAGAACATCTCAAAGTTAGTGACATTCTACAACCCTAACAGAAACGATATGAGAATCATCGTAGACGATTATCTCAACGGAGTAGATAAAACGGAGATCGAGAAAATAATAAAACAGTTGAAAGACAATGAGTACACAAGATTGGAGATACTTCTAAGACACCCGTACTCGTACGAAGTAGTTATTCCGCGAAAATAAAACATATTGTATAATATAGGACATGCCAAAGCTTAAGACAAAAAATCTTGAGACAATTGACGAACTCGTTGAAGAGATACAAGACGCAGAATCTATTATTGCGGAAGAAGTAAATGACACACCGCAAGTCGACGACACTTCACAAGTCGACGACACCTCGCAAATTGGTGTAGACAAAAAACGAGACGAACTGACTAAACTCGCTGAGGATGGAGAATTGGACAAATCGGTTGCTTACATTAAAAGAGCATCAAACAAAGTAATAGACAAACTGTACGTTGAGTATGAACGTAAAAGGATGCAAAAAGTTAACGAGTTCCTAACTGACCTACTTATTAGTAAATTTAGTAGTACTCTTGCAGGATTTGACGCTATCGAAAACCCTGAAGAGCTAACCAACGAACTAAAGAAAGACGAGCTCTTAAAACGCGACGTATATTGTATAGTCGAGAAAGTAAGTCCCTACTTGCCACTAATCGGCATTTTATCTGGTGGAATTACTGTGGGTAAGCACGTGTATCGCCACGTTGCTAAAACCCTCGAAGAAGACGAGTCTAGCCCCAACCAACAGGTCCCACACGGCTGAACCTGTCACAAAAACCTAACACACGGTTTCCACAAATTTAACCAACACATGGGACCTAAAAACCATGCACAAAGAACATGGGGGAACCAACGCATTTTTCCAAATCGTGTAGATTCCAAATGGATCTGACTTTCCAAAATCACATAGATTCAGAAAAATGGATCTGACTTTTGGAAAATCGCCAGATTCTAAAAATGGATCTGACTTTTCAAAATCATATAGATTCAGAAAAACGGATCTGACTTTTGGAAAATCGCCAGATTCTAAAAATGGATCTGACTTTTGGAAAACTGTGCTGGTAGCCCCATGTTCTATACTACTAAAGGTTTGTGCCATGTCACCCATTTCCGGTGGAAATGATTGCCGTAAAAGACATGAAAAGGGCACCATTTATCCCCATGCTACTACAACCATTAAATGTCATCACGAAGAAGACACTGGATGATCGTACCGTAATGAAGATACTTTTGTAAAGTTTAAGAGTTTGTTGAAAACACATCTTTTTAAATTAGCTTTAGGATACTAATATTAGTATCGTATGGTAAATAACTAACGTATTCTAATATTTGGTTAGTTTATCATATTTATGTAGTCCTACTTTGTAATGCGCAGTTGATCATATTAATATGGAAATTAGCAATATAAGAATTAAATATTATTATTATTATATAGTTAAATTTATTATTTCAGTGATATTGAACAATTGAGACAATTTTACAATTTCCTTAAAGAATAAAAGAACATGTTTGTTGCGACCATTCTTGATCCTATTATAACGCGAATTCCAACGCCGTTGATTTTGACGCTTGAATAGCCTGCGGTGGAGTCTGCGCGCATGAACTGTCGCGAAGAACGCTTACGATATGTTATGTAAATGCAGTGCTTGTTGATGAACGTTCAATTGGACGCAAGGTTGAACGCTTGTAGGCAGCAGTTCGAGCGCTTAATATGTACCTAGCCGTTCGAACGCCACTAGCCAACTGTTCGAACTCCACACACATATATAGCCGTTCGTACGCGAGTAGGTAGCAGTTCGTAAATTTGCTACCCAGTACCCTTCCGTCGTATTCCCGGTTGCATCGGTAAACGATTTGCCACTGGCGTAAGAGGGAGGCCGAATCTGCGGTTACTATACAGCGGTTTAACACAAAAGTGTTGATGGATATTAAATCATGCGCGTCGCAATCACAACCATTGTCTGAAGGGTTAGCAAAGGTTATATTAGAGTTAGTATTGGGGTTAGCAGCATTAGGGTGAGTATTAGAGTTAGTATTAAGATTAGTATTAGGGTTAATATTATGGTGAGTATTAGGACCGTGCATGGGAAGGCCTTGATGTTGTATTTTTCGCAACTGGTCCAAGTTGGTATATATTCTAACACTCAAATTTTCCTTCAGCAAAAATCCCTAAAACATGCTGCCTATAATCGAGTGAAATGCCAAATATTAGTTTTTGTTAATATTTACACGACTGCCTCCTAGAGGGTGTGATTTAATATTCATCAACGTTACTGTGTTAAACATTAAATTAAACATTAAATTAAATTAAACATTAAACATTAAATTAAATTCCCAGTTAAACCATTGTGGTACCGCGGAACATTTCCCTTAATTGTTGTCACTTAAAATAACTGCTAACCCCAAAACAACTTAGACCCTAACCAACCCTAATCCCCCGCCTAATGAGTTTTCTAACTAGCCTAATCTCTTGTTTAGTGGTATGGTAATGGTTCGCTATATCCTGCAAGATGAAGTACTTACCCAATTGTCGGAAAAAGCCGCTGACCTCTACATACCGACAGGTTCGACACGACAAGGTCAGCACTGGGGACTAGGACTAGTTACTATATTACCAACTGTTTTTTACTGTTTCGAACTGTTTTTAGGAGTACATGATTAAAGACCAATAATCGGCAATTGTCAAATGCTTTTAGATTACCAATAATGGGTAATTCCACAACAATAAATTGTAGGATTCTAGAACACAACCCCAACACAACACAAATCCTAACCCTAACCCCCCGCCCAATCCCCGGCTTCAACTTCATTGTAACCCTAACTCCCAACCTGTGTGTTTTAAAAAATTAAGAAACTTGAATAATTTTGCAACTAGTCGTAGTCCGCACTTGGTTGGGTTAGGATTGGTGTTGTGTTGGGGTTGAGTTCTAGAATCCTACAATATATTGTTGTGGAATTACCATAATTGGTAATCTAAGAGTATTTGACAATTGGCGATTATTGGTAATCTAAGAGTCAAGATAACCTGGCAGGGCAGAAATATCATTTAGCAACTAGTACTAGTCCCCTCTCGGTTTAAAGACCCTCAGTGGATTGCCTCTAGTGCTGACCACACGACAACATGAACCATCGGTGCCCCGACAACTTGAAACGCGCGTCGACAAGATGAAACGCGAATCGACAACACGAGATAGACTAAATGAAACGCGTTTCCACATCACGAATCGGCCCTACGATACAAGTTGTGAATTAAGTCCCCTTCCTAACTCCATAGATTTGCCACGGTATGGAAAAAATCCCGCAGGGGGTATAATAGAAGTTATTGCGGGCAAAGGCACTGGTAATAAAGAACAATAGAAAGTTATAATATTCCGCGACAAATTTTCACTTCCTCGCACTCCGTGTTTCACGTACTTTAAATCCGCCACTACACAACATAATGCCTGGTTTTCACTATCGACATAAGGATAAGCACAAGACAACACAAAAGGAAAAACAAAGGAGTTAAGTCAAGCCTGGAACATCTACAGTAAGCGTCGATATACTGTAAGCGTAAGCATAAGATCATAGTCCAAGCACAAGCCAAGAGCAGAACAAAAGATGAAACAAAGAAAAATTATCGTTGTTTTGTCTTCGCAATTCCCAGAGGATAAATCATCCGAGGTAAAACTCGGAGTCGGTCGGTAAAGGCTGTCCGTAAACTGTTCGTCATATTAGATCGCTGGTAAAATTGACTTCATCGACTGTTTAAACTTTGTCGGTTGTATAATATTCGATTTATATGAAATGTAATATTGTTACCATTGCATGGTTAATGTTAAATTAATATTCCTCCCTTTTCCCGATTTCCGATCCAACCTAGTACCCAGGTACTTTTCTCCGAAGGAGCGCCGAGTGAAGATTCTGAATACAAGGTAACTGTTACCGGTTACGTACAAGGCAATGGAAGAAAATCTGCGCCCACGTGTAATTCGTCGGTAAAACTAAGGCGATACAACCTCCATCCAAAATGGTCACGGCACGCCACTCTGCACAGAATTTAAATTATTGGGAATATTAATTTGATTATTCTACATAACTATATAAATTATTGTATGAGAAAGTATTTGATAACAATTTCCTTTCAGCAGATATCGATTAGAAATGAACGTGTTAAAGTCGTAATTTGATAAATCCGCCATTATTCCGCCATCTTGGAATATTATCTAAGACAAGAGCTGGAACACGTAGTAAAATTTATCCCACAAGAAAGAGCAATAATTACCACCAAAACGTTAACTCCCAGAAATTAACTAATGGGGCAGAAATTCATTTCAGAAACAATAATAAAGATACGTTAGGGAACAATATTAAGAAACGTTTAATGTTTTAGATCATGATTTATTGCACTGCTAACATTAAAAAAACAATTGCGATACTGTAAGTTTCATTAAGCGTTTGAAGATCATCCTAGGCTGAAAAAAAGAATAAAACAATAATTGTTAAGATATAACATATCATAATTATATTCTCAGCTGTTTCTGTAATCATATTTCTGAAATTTCTAACCTATTTCTAAAATTGCAAATTAGTACCTATTATTATATAATAAACAAAGTTTTATTGATGGTTAAGCACAAGATCAATACAACGCCACTAATAAAACTGATAATGTGTTGATTATCGTGATTTTAAATGTTTGTAAAATCGCATTACACTCTTGTGCTCTCGTTTAGTTGATTATATATAATCAACAAAACTAGAGCACAAGAGTTATAAACAGAAAAATACATGGATGCTTGAAAATATGAAATTTATTTCTCGCGCTCACTCATTCGACATCCTGATCAACTCTCGAAATAAATTTCATATTTCCGCACATCCATGTATTATTCTCTATTTAAAGAAGCCATATGTTTATTCACCTTTCTTGATATCTTTATTACGACTATTTCCAGAATATTATTCGCAATTTAATTGTACTAATTTTAATTACAAATCTAAGCTAAGAATTGTTAGTAAAGCGGTGTGCCTCTAGTATTTTCGGTTAAGCCTTCGCTCTCAATTGTATCCCAATTATTACTAATATAACAGCTTCCATAAAGAAAAATGTGCGTTACTATAACATGCTGCCAACCAGAAGACCATAACAATGATGGTCAGGAATGGAGTAGCTATAGAAATTCTAACTCGGGGATCAAATGCGTTCTAAAGTCAGACAAGTAGAATTTCAAATTTGCGTCCATATTCAGGGGCGTCCATATTCAGGTGCTATAAAGTTTGTTCTGACTTGCAACTGCGCCTTATACTTGTTGTCATATCGTTTTGTTTTACACACTCATTTGCCAATTGTTCTTTCACTTTCTTTGCTTTCTCAATAATTCCATGCCACAAATTTACTTTCAATAAATAAAATATTCCTGCATATTTTACGACACATGTAAATTATATAATTATATAATTAATATGTATTCCGACAGCTCTCAGAGGATCTGTGGAAGGAATTATGCCAAAGGAACTCGTGTCCAACGTGCAAAACTAGCATTCAGGTAAAGAAACGCTTCTCTTTTGCCACGCATTTCTTCCGCACACTGACATCTGTTTTTTTATTAGAATGACAGGATTACGATCGTGAAAAAATAGACAAGGAGCTATAACATATACATGCTGTATTATAATCTGTGAAAGTAAAAGAGCCTGTTATAAAAATCTTCAGTATGACTATCTTCTTTAGTGACTATATTCAACACCTATTTTCATAAGAACTCAACCCTCGGCAAAAATATTAACTATCTAGAAATTAGTATATTATAAACTAAATTTATTTCATACCAGCAGCATTTCAAATAAGAATACTGGCAGGAATGAGGGCAGAAAGTTTCAGCAATGCATACGTCATCTGGATCGATACATCTGCCACCATTATCCATGCACCAGTCAGTATTAAAATTACCTGTAAATATAAGTAAATAATTCTAATTTACAGCATATATTTGCAATATTCTTACTCAATTTAAGCGATCCAAAACACATATATTCATGGCTTTACAGACAGATATGAGAACTTACGCCTGAATAACTTTTCATAATTTTCTCTCAGATTGTTCCTGCGTCCTTCTACATCAGACGGACGTCCCAGCACTACTGCTGGAATCACAACCAGCAGCACCAGACAGATGTTAAATTTGAAAGCCATTATCAGAAGTATATCTGTAGAAAAAACATAATCCATTTTCACTCGTAGCTTTCTGGTATGCTACTGGTTAGGAAATTTATAATTTTAATGAGTTTTACCATTTTAATCTTTACCCCAATGGCAATTCGATTATATAGCTACAAGCTTCAATCATAGCTCTGGGTCATATAGCAATAATCGAAATGTCTTGTTGATTAGATTTAATATCTTATATTGACAATTTCTTGTGAAAAACGTTTTTCATTAAAATTTGGTGTTTAAATCTGTAGAAAGATGTCTATAGCTTTCCTTCGACGGGTTTTTTATTCCGAAAATTTAATTCAGTAAAGATACAGTCTACGGCAAATCGTCTTTAGATCGGGGATACAATATGTCATTTATCTGCACGTAATCTAATTGGCTAGCTATACATTCGAATTATCTAGTAGGGTTGCTCATATAACACATGCATGATGCAGTGTACATTCTTAAATATCTATCCGGACTGAAACTACCAACTCAACGTTTCAGATAATCCATTGTCTCTTATACACAACAACTTAGCTATGATATTAACTAGTGTGAATTTTGTAGTGTTATAAAATGAGAAAAAATACGTACCAGTAATGATTTGTAGTTTTGCTACTTGTCTCTTCACAACTTGATGCACTCATGACAAATTCACATCAATTTATACTAATCTGTTTGTGAAGTCAACTTCATGCATAGCTGTGTTTCATACGTAGGTTGATTAAAAGATTCTTTTATTTACCAGCAATAATTAAAAGAATCAAAGAATATTCTCTACAGAACCAGAGGGGTTTAACCTTGATCGTACCACAAATGAACCGCTCAAGCCTATCAAAACAATCCACTAACAACAAATGCTCTTGAATAGCATTCGAAAGTTCGGCTGACCTTTCATTTAAGTATCCCGAATTTACAACAGTCCTAACCCCTAACCTAACCTTAATCGTAACCCTAACCCTGAACCTAATACTGACCCTAACCCTTGCGATAATATTTTCTTTTAGAAATAATAGCTGATTTTAGTTTCGAATTTTACTAAAGTTCAATGTTATATGCAAAGTAGTGTCCTGTTCCACAGATGAAACATTTAAAAATAGATTTGACTAGTTGGTGGTCTGATTACAGGCTGGCCAAAGTCTAAAGCGAGTATTATAAAGGATTTCCATAATGGGATTTCTTATAATAAAAGAGAGTTATAACTCCCCCAATTTCCTAACTTGTTATTTTATAATACTACGCAATATTCATACAAGGTTAATTCAAATTGTTTTTCTAGAAATATTTTCAGTGTTTATATCAGGATATATTTTGCCTTGATCTCATTGCGTTGGCGAACCGTTATAGAATCTACGTGTTAAAATGCATGAATTCGCTTTGATGTGCAATGATTGGGTTATTGCAATAAAAATATATCTGCATGTATATTTAACAAATATCGCAATGTTTTTTCTTCTTATTGATGCTCTCTGGTTTCCGTTCGTAGAATTAATGCGCGAATCAAATCGAAATGTCAACACCTCCCCTCCCACCCGCGGACATACCCCCGGGAATTTGGATTTTTTAATTTTATAAGTTCAAATTCCCCACCTATGTTCTTTTCCACGTTCAAATATATACCATGTTTTGGAAAAAATGGAGATCAAATGCCGCACCCTAAACGATTCTATTCAACTTATTGAAACAAACATTCATTTAATGCAAAATCTGGGAACATAAACATAAAAAATAGACTAATCAGAGATCGCCGCTATCGTAGTAAAACATTTTTTATTGAGTATCATGGACAATGAACATTTCAGTGAACACTAGTAAAGTTTCCATTTTGAACAGAATCTGTTCAAATTCCCCACCCCCCTAGCAAATTCCCCACCCGCCACTATGTTAGAATGTCAAATTCCCGCCACTCTGAAATGTTGAACGATCAAATTCCCACGTATACCCGGGGGGATGTTGACATTTCGATTTGATTCGCGCATAACAAGAATGTTAGGTTGAGAATGTTAGGTTGATCTTGGTGCTATATTTTGAAACAATGCATAAAGGAATATTTACAAAAGATTTCATTGTTTTTTTGAAAAGATCTAGCGCAACCAAAGCTCGAGGTTGTCAATTAGCATCTAGTAATATAAGCTAACTTTTATTTCTGAAGCTAATAATTGTTGTCTGCGAAAGAAACAATACAATAAATGATAGTTTCTCTCTGCAGTATTCCTAGTACAAAAACCTATCACAACTTTTTAATATTTATATGATTCTTAACGAGCATCTGAGACGCATTCAAATAACCTATAGTATAACTAACAATCTGTATACCTTTCTCATGCTGTACATGCAGGCCCCATGTGTAATGATTACACATGGGATAATAATTAATACGTCCTGACGAGAAACTGTATGACCTGCATTAGTTGGCGAGAGCGTTGTTTTGTATTGTGCTATTTACATGTATGTAAATTTCGAAAGAAAGCGTTTGCGTATACATGCCTGAATAGTAAGAGTTTAAGCAAGTATAGTGTTCTGTTTCACGGACGGAAAGCGGAAATCGCAAACAGGATATTTTTCAATAAAAATTATCATACAGCTGACAAATATAATGAAGGATTTGAAATCCCAATGGAGGACTAAAAAACCTAAAGTGGTGACGGTGTTATCGCTGGTTTCCACTCAGGAAAATTTTCCTTTGGACATGAACGGCGAGGAAAGTTTCCTAATTTGTATTAAAGTCATTAGTACCGACCGAGAGATCACAAGATAAAGGAAACTTTCCTGTCCGTTCCTGTCGTGAGGAAACCAGCCTTTAGATAGCAAGTCTGAATTTTATCGCTGAATGAAGCAACAAACCTTTGGATGTAGAAATGAAGTATAAGTACATTTTTTCTAATTCATACAAGCTTCAAAATTTCTGAAAACCATGAGTCTAATCATTGAGTCAGCGTTTAGTTTTACAAACTGGCCTTACTCTGACGTTCTGGTAGTTGATCAACGTTGTCTGCAGAATGCGAAAACGCCTTCAATGACGTCTGTGTAGAACAAAGACGACGTTAAGTTTACTTCTGGGCTTTAAATTAAAGCCCAAAAGTAAAATTAGTGTCGTCTTCGTTCTACACAGACGTCATTGAGGGCTTTAAATTATTCATTTTCTTTGTTTTGCATGACTTGCTTAAGCTCTCTATTAAAACACAACTCTTTTTGTGCACGATAGCCTTGGCATTTTAATTTTAGTTCTATAAGTTCATGCTTACGTCAAACTGCACTTAAAATTACCAATATTACCAGCAAGCCGCAGGATATTCCATAATTGACACACAAAATGTGCGGACGCATTGAATCATTTTGCTTTCCAACCGTCCACGGCAATGCAACTCAAAGTTTACCCGTTACCTGCCACCTAACACCTTTACTGTAAAGACGAGTGTCGCGATTTGTGTAGGTTATTAATCGTGAATAAATACTGAAGTCATATCATTCAACGATATATTTGTGCTCTTTACGTTTACTTTTCTTGTTGACGTTAATGTGAACCCTAGCCTATGCGGACAACGGTGAAAATATTATTGGTTAGAAATATTATTGGTTAGAAATCGAGAAATTTACGATCTATCAATCATGGCTTATTCTACTGCATACATTAAAAATTGTTTGCATGATTGTTTTTTTAATGTTGTATTAATACGTTAACGTTGCATGATACGTTGCGTCATATGTTGTCCTTTCACATTTATTATGAGCTGAACAAATTTCATAATACTTATTACTTAGATTATCCCATGATGTTCTCGTGGTTAAGCTATAAATTAATTCTATTTTTATCTCACACCTGTAGCATTTAATCGCTTTAGCTTATCAAAACAATCTACTTACAACAACTGCTCTTGAGCACATTCGGGAATTCAGTGTTATGTAATTTTTTTTTTTCTTTCCTCCTTATCTTAAGGAACATTTACAAATATAGATTTGACAAGTTGGTGCCGTTAGTTCAGCTAAAATGAGAGTGAAAAAGGGCTATAACTGCAGTCTCCCAATTGTTTCTTAGTTTATAATACTCTATATATGTTCAGACACCAGGTTAATTGCGATTGTGTTTTTAAAAATAGAAAATATGATTTATCATGTTTCATCTGCCGTCTTGTTAAAACGGTTACCGTAGGAGTTTTGGAGAACAAACGTATTGCTACCTGTATATCAAGGAATGGCGCGTTCATAATTAACGCTGGTGAATTAATGCATCTCGCATTGATCTAGTCGAATATCTTGATCTGGCATTGATTTAGTCACATATCTTCATCTCGCATTGATCTCGTATTGATCTCACATATCTTATCAAATTCGTGGACATCGATATGCGTGTGGAAAGGTGAGTTGTGAGGTTCGAATTAAGCCGATGGTCTTCATATTTCGAAAGAACATATGTCAACATAGTTAAAAATATATAGCAATTTTGTTCTTATATACGCTCTGACATCTGTGTTTCCCGTTCGTAGTACAGGTGAGAATGTTATGTTGCGCTATATTTTCAAACACAAGAAATATTTACAGAAGTTTTGATTTTTTGTGTAAAGGATCTGGGACGTTTTGAGAAGTTCATGACGCAAATCCCTGAACTGCTCGAGGTTGTCAATGAAACCTACTAGCGTCTAGCAATATGAGCTAGCTTTTGTTTCTGCAACTAAGAATTGTCGCAAAAGAAAGAAACAATGTCATCTTTAGTTTCTCTCAGCAGTATTCCAAATACAAAATCTATCCAAACTTTGTAATATTTATGTATGTTTGGAAAAGTGGGCGAGTTTTAATCCTTAATAAGCATGTGAGACGCATTCAAATAGTCTAACTTTAGTATAACTATAAGTATTCATTATAAGTATACATTTCTCATGATTATAAAATTTAGATTTTTATTTGTATTTTTGTGATGTGCACTTGGCGTTTCAGTTGCCGTGCTATCAGTGCTTATACGTGAAACTAAATTATTTTAGCAAGCCGCAGGACATTTTATTGACGCACAAAACGTGCTGATAATTAAAACGCACTAGATCATTTGGTTTTTCAAACCGTCTACGGCTATGTGACTCAACGTTTTCCCTTGCACGCGCCACCTTTACTGTAAAGACGAGTATGTCGCGCAGCTAGTACGGTTGAAAGTCCATATCGTTAAGGATATTTACCATCACCGGCTGATCTTCGTTTCACTTGACCAGTGTAAGCCCAATCGCGTGACTAGAAAACAAGGTACGCCCATACCCTCACGCTGACCTTTGGTTCTTCACTTTTCTGGGTATTTATCTTCAGAGAAACAGCACTTTCCGCCACCCGTTTGTATCCATATACATGCATATTTGCGTGGGTATATTAATCGCGTGTTGAATAAAGTCATTCAGCAATATTTGTGATACTTGCATATTATTGGAGAACAAATGTTAACCGTATGCAGAGAACGGTGAGATATGAAATTAACATTTTATTATTTTTCGGCTTATACTAAACGGTGAAAGGATACAGGCTAATGAAATGTTGCATTTTTTTAATGCTTGTGGTAGAATAAGCCTTAATTGGTTGATCTATCTTAAATTTCTTATATATGTAGTAAACTTAAAGAGCACAAAGGAAAGAGCAATAGATCTATTGCGGCTAAGCTATAGGGGATTTCTATTTTAGTCTATATTTGTAACTCAAACCTATTTCTGAAATTGAAATGACCTATAAATGGCATTTAATTGCTTTAGCTTATCAAAACAATCTACTTACAACAATATTGCTCTTGAGCGCCGGAAATTCAGTGTCGTCTGAATTGTTTCCCTTCAACTCCTAAAGGAACATTTGCCAATAGATTTGATTAGTTGGTGCTTTAGTTAATGTGTTATTTTCAAAAAACAGCTACAACTTCTCAGTTTTTAGTTTATAATATTACGCAATTTTCAGGTTAACTCTTTCCTGATGGGCTGAAAAACATCTAAAATTAAACCACCTCTTTGTTCTATTGGTATCTCTGGAAATAACCATAACTTTTGCGAAAGCTATACATTTTCAGAATAAAAAGCCCAATAACCCGGCTGTTACCAATGCTTTTAAATTTGGACGATAAATGGACGATCGTCAAGCTGTACGTTGTGGTCTAGTGGTTACCACACATGTCTATGAGCTGGGAGACACAGGTTCATCTCCTGGGTCGGACCTCCACTCAGGGTCATAAAAATAATTGAGGAGAAAGTGCTTCCTTTGCCATAATATCAATAAATGCAGGTAAGACTTTCGGGTCTTCTCGGATAACGACCTTAACTCTTTCCTGACCGGCCCAGTCAAAATGGGTCGTTGAAGACCCGCAAAGTCGTCAATCGAAAAACACGCCACACGGTAACGCAAGATTAAAAATTAAAATTCGACAAGCGCCAGGAACATGAGATCCACACACACGTCTAGAAAAATGTAAATTTTTCAACCTGATTTATGATAATTAATGCTAATTTATATTAACATAATGTGTTTTGTTCGGGAAATTTAAAAGCACAAGTAAAATCCGGTTTATTGGGCTTTCAGAAATGTATAGCTTTCGCAACATATGGTTATTTCAAGAGATATCAATAGAACAAAGAGATGGTTCAATTTTGGATGTTTTTTAGCCTGTCAGGATAGAGTTAATAAGCAATAACAGGTAAATTGAAAATAATCGAAGAAAAAGATTGGAAGAAAAAGCAGTTTATTATCTGTCGAATTGAAAATAATCAATGTAAATACAGCTTAACAAAGCAAAAAATAGGTACGCATTGCGTACATGCGTCCACAAAGGTGTATCAAAGCTGGAATTGGTAGTTATATCGGCTTTGCAGAAACCACAAATCTTTGAATAAATCGCGTTTTCAAAAGGTTTTAGTGAATTGATAGCGTCGACAAGTGTCACATAGATTGAAGTAGAGGAGAGGGGTGAATTTGAATGTTCGGAAAGCTCTGATTCTGCGTTTAAAGAGGATTTTTAGCAGACAATTGAGCTGCTTGATAGTGGACGCGTTCAGTTCGAAGTAATACTCACTTGAAGAAGTAAGTAATTGATCGATATATTTTTGAAAGAATTTACGATTGCTCACGTTTAATATAATTTAATCTAGGTAACCAGGGTAAAGGTAATAAGCAATTGCCTTGCGATTTCTGCAAGAAAGTCTGCAAATCGGAAGGTGGTACTGCGGAAGTAAATACATGGCTGAACTGGGAGAGGGTTCGTCTTGTATGATTTCTAACGAAAATTTGGTTTTATCTTTGGTTTCTCCAAAGATATAATCGGTGACATCAATCGGTATTTAGCGGGTGAGAAACTTTACAAGCAGGAACACATTCGAGACGAGACGTTTTTCAGGCGATTCGTTTGTCGAAATGATCAATAATAATATGTTATTGAAATTTAAAATTAAAAGAAAGAAAGATAAAGACAACTTTCTTCGGGAGTTGTATGGAATTAACTGGAAAAAATATGAACTGGAAAACAATTTTCCATTCGTACAGCGACAAACAGTTACTTAGTCTTCTTTGAAAGAACTTTTAAAATAATAGAGTAGCAATTTACAGCTTTTGTATATTTTAGTTAGTTCTTACACTTACGTGATAGTCTATGACGTCACACGTTGTACACAACATTTTAACATATTGCAAAATTGTAGAAATATTTAAGGTTATTGAATGAAATCACTTGAAACTTTGCATATACATACTAGTGAGCTCTATATATATCTGGAGTGAGATCTTGAGGTCATGCAGTGAAGCCAAGATGGCAGACAATGGAGGTCTCTATGAAAGTCTAACCCTAACCCACATCCCAACCCTAACATATTCCGGATCCTAACCAACCCAGACCCAAACTATTCCTAACCCTAAACCTACAGGTAAGTCTTAAGTTCAACTTTAATATCTTGAAACCTTCCTCTTGTGCAACCGGTTTGGCTAATAAGTTAAGTAATGTTTGGCATTCCACTCGATCAAACTACATGTTGAAAGGATTTATGGTGAAGGAAAATTTCGAGTGTTGGAATACATACATTTTAAGACCAAACCGGGACCAGTTGCGAAAAATGCAACTTCAAGGCCTTCCCGCGGAATTGAACCTGCGATGCTAGTGCAGTGCTCTGACCACTGAGCTACGTAAGCCGTTGCCGAGAGCCTAGTCACGAGTTCTGTATATATTGTGGTGGTAATGCCGGGATAAGATTCTGGGTATATTATTGGTAATATTTGGCATTTCACTCGATATATATATATATAATATATATATATATATATATATATATATATATATATATATATATATATATATACTATATATCTATCTATATATATATATATCTATATATACCTATATATATCTATATATCTATAATATATCTATATATATCTATATATATATCTATATATATATCTCTATATATATCTCTATATATATCTATATATCTATATATATATATATCTAATATATATCTATATATATATATATATATATATATATATATATCTATATATATCTATATATATATATATATATATATATATATATATATATATCTATATATATATATATATATATCTATATATATATATATATATATATATATATATATATATATATATATATATATATATATATATATATATATATATATATATATATATATATATATATATATATATATATATATATATAATATATATATATATTTATATATATATATATATATATATATATATATATATATAATATATATATATATATATATATATATATATATATATATATACATATATATATATATATATAGGATTTATGTATAGGATCAAATTTACGTATAGTAAACTTTTTAGATGTAACTTTCGACCTTAACAATGGAAACTATAGGCCCTATAGGAAGCCCAATGACGATCCGCTATACATAAATATGCACTCTAACCATCCACCAAGCATAACAAGGCAACTACCTGCATCAATTAACAAACGCATTAAACTCCTTTCATCAGATGAGCAAACTTTTCAGGAATCTGCACCCTTATATCAGAACGCGCTTAGGCACAGCAACTTTAATCATGAACTTAGCTACACTCATGATACACCGCAACAACCACGCAGGAATAGGCAACGCAATATCATTTGGTTCAACCCACCATTTAGCAAGAGTGTCAGCACTAACATAGGACGTAATTTCCTTAGCCTAATTGACAAACATTTCCCTCCGCACCACAAGCTCCATAAGATTTTTAACAGAAATACAGTTAAAGTAAGTTACAGCTGCATGAACAATGTTAAGTCAATAATCACTAAGCACAATGCACGCATAGCTAGGAACATCAAACCGCAGGATAGGGACGCTACTAATTGCAGTTGTAGAGAGAACACCATTTGCCCGCTTCAAGAACAATGCATGACTAGAGACATAGTAAGTATACAAAGCAACAGTGACAGTAAACAAACACAAACGAAATAAAACACTACATTGGTATGACTGCAACCACATTCAAAGAGCGATTGGCCAACCACACTAAATCTTTTCAACATAAAAAGCATGAAAATGACACCGAACTTTCGAAATATATTTGGACATTGAAAGAAAACAATAAAGATTTCAGTATTAATTGGCAAATTCTAAAACATTCTATTTCGTACACAGGAGGATCAAAACGATGCAATTTATGTTTAGAAGAAAAATTTTGTATTTTGAAAGAAAAAAAATAAGAATAGTTTACTCAACAAAAGAGCGGAAATAATTTCACAGTGCCGTCATCGTAATAAATTTCGCGTAATCAACGCAAACAAAGCCATGACTCATCCATGCATTGTCTCCCACACACGCCCCCACTTTCCGGCAGAAAGCCTATAAATAAGCGGTCATCTCTTTCGATATTGTCACTGCCTTGAAGATTCTTTTTACAGATGAAACAAGTTGTAGCAGACCAGTTTTGAGGTAAGCGAAAATCTATTATTTGCTCTAACTATATGTTGTTGAGCACTCTTTGCATTTCGTAGACCAAAACCTACACGTATATTTGCACCCGTATATCGGTTGTGCACTCTTGTTTGCGTTATTCATTCCTATCTAACCTTAAAATGCGGCAATTTCGATTTGACTATTCGCTAAAGAATATCCCTATACCATCACAGGACGCTTATTTGAAGAATTTGATTGAAAAAGTGGAAAGTGTATTAAAACGTATGAGATGGAAAGCCAATTTCTTTCTTAAAAACAAAAATAGTGAGAACCAAAAGAACCATTTCGGCCTTGCGTCCCACAAAACACCTCCTTCGATTCCAGATATGAAACCCTTCGAAGACGAACTTATAAAACTAATCGAGAATGTACAATTCCGGCCATATAGGAACCAATTTCAGAAATCTTTGGCTAACGATTAAAGAAAATTAATACGTCTCCCAACATTTTCATTTTTGCAGACAAAACTCGGAATATTTATGAAACCCCGCCCGACATATACAACAATCTCTTACATGACAACATCACAAAAACATATAAGCATGGATCCGAGGACTCTATAGATGAAATTGACTCAGAACTAAAAGACATTTCGAACAATTTAGGAATCGGCGACAGAATTGAAAAAATGAAAAAACGCGAAGCATTTATATCTTTAAAAGACCACAAAGAAAATTTCGAAAACAACCCAAAATGTCGATTAATTAACCCCGCCAAAAGCGAATCCGGAAAACTAAGCAAAGCTATTTTGGACAAAATTAATTCTAATTTGAGACAAAAACTGAATTTAAATCAATGGAGAAATACAAAACAAGTTTATTGAGTGGTTTGGCAATATAAAAGATAAGGACAGACACAGTTTCATTTCATTTGACATTGTCGATTTCTATCCATCTATTTCTGAAAAACTATTGGACCAAGCTCTGTCCTGGGCTTCAAATTTGGCTACTATACCTCAAAACAACATTTCAATAATAAAACACGCTAGAAAATCTCTCCTTTTCAATAGCGGAATTTCATGGATAAAAAAAGATAGCAAGAGTTTGTTCGACGTTACCATGGGCAGTTTCGACGGCGCGGAAATTTGTGAGCTCATAGGCCTTTTCATTTTAAACCACCTAAGTAAGAAATTTGGCAAAGAAAGCATCGGCCTATACAGGGATGACGGTTTGGCTATCATAAAAAGTAAATCAGCACGTTTAGCAGACAAAACAAGAAAAGATCTCCACAAAATTTTCGAGCAATTTGACCTAAAAATCACCGCCGAATCAAATTTACGTATAGTAAGCTTTTTAGATGTAACTTTCGACCTTAACAATGGAAACTATAGGCCCTATAGGAAGCCCAATGACGATCCGCTATACATAAATATGCACTCTAACCATCCACCAAGCATAACAAGGCAACTACCTGCATCAATTAACAAACGCATTAAACTCCTTTCATCAGATGAGCAAACTTTTCAGGAATCTGCACCCTTATATCAGAATGGTCAGATTTGCGTGATTTTCTCCCATATGGGATTTATGAGGTGTCTTATTTCAAGTGGCCGATTTCTGTAATGGCCGCCGGTGAAAGTTATGCATGAGTGCACAATGATTTATGCACGAATTGTCCGACTTAGTCCCCCATAAATGAGTAGCCTCATTCTTCCTCTCTGACAAAAATCAGTAGGGTAGTACCCCAGGGGATGCATTTTGCATCTAAGAAAGGTTTTTATACCCCTACTTTTTAGGCAAAGTGGGGTTTGTACGAGCTCTGTGTGTCCTCTAATTCTTTGTTCCTGGCATTTTTGAGTACACTGTAGCAGAAAATGTATTTTAAATTTGGGACTTTTGCCTTTATTTTTATTGTATTCGAGTTTGAAGTCGAAATATGCGTCAGAGTACCCTTCCTGGGGGAAATTTGTTTTTCGCAACGTCATGAATTTGGTAAACAAAATTTTGCCAAACTTAAAATAAAGTTTAGGTTCATGGTTTCAACCAGTGGAGTGGAAAACGATCAGAAAGTGTAAGTATTCGCCGTATAAACCCATGTTTTGATTCATACTATTTATCTGTCCGCCATCTTGAATTGCCTTCTTTGCCAAGCCATTGAGATCAGTATTCTCTTTGAAATTTTGCATCCTTAGAAAGCGAAAATTGTATGAATTTAATCGGACGTGATGCAAGGAAAATAAGCACAGTAGAAAGTGTGACTGAGCGAGGAAATGTCATGCCTTTTGGGAGTATTCGCTTGTAAAAGCTACTTAATTTAATTTAAAGAGGAAGTCCGACAAAACTGCTGAGCAACTGAAAGCTGAGTATGAGGAGAAATCTGAGATGTTTACTGTATTTAGAAAGATCGAGAGAGAGAAATTACTCGACAGGAGATTGATGCAAGTAAGTTAAGCGGTTTATAGATTCCAAACATATACTTTTGTACAATTTGGTTAAGGGTTTTACGAACAAGGAATAAAGACGGGCTGGAAGTGTTGTATGGTATAGTACTGGATATAATTTATATCGATATCTAATGACTTTGAAACCCACGCCAAGTTTCTTATGAAGTTAAAATATGTGTATGATATACCTTGCTTGGAATATTTTTTAAAGTTATGGAATTGTAAAATAAATACTTGTATGTGTTAATCAATATTTCATTGATAGCCCTAATTTTATTATATTTCTATGATAGGTAAACTAGTACTGGAAGATAGCAGAGCAAGAACACTATTTGGCACAATTAAAGAAGCAGTATGTTCACTTCAAAGCAATGCTTGGTCATACACAACAAGTATTGTTCTTCATTGTGCTACTGCAAAAGTTGACGGGTGGAACTAGGAATAACACAGTTATTGTAAAGATGAATAGTCTATGAGTTAAATGCTAGGTGGTGTAGCATAATGCTTGATGTACGGTAGACGGGGAGTGAGTTTCATAATGTATGTATGTATGTATGTAATACAATATTGGTATTGTTTAAACATATTTTGTATTGTGTTTACTTTACCTTATGAGCAGGCCATGCTCATCTAGTGTAGGGGGTTCACAGATGTAGGTGTTGATTTTAATTAGATTTTTATAGGAGCTCTGTTATAGTAAACATTAAAGGAACAAACCACAACACAGGTTTCATATGAAAACTTTTATTTCTATTATAGCTTTATTAGCAAACATTTATTATGGGTACTATTATACAGCAATCAATGTTAAGCCCCAGAGGGGTATTGGGCATATGTGGGGCAGTTGACTATCTGACTGTCTGGAATTTGATTGCCAAATTGCATGAAAAATCAAATGCCCCACATATGCCCAATACCCCCCCCCCCCCCGCCATTTTTTGAGCTTAACATTGATAGGTGCATTAGTCAGACAAGAATAAAAACTGACTATAAACAAATATTCTTGCCAACACTTCCCTTTTGCTGAATAAAATTATCTAGTTTTAGCCAAAATAACATAATCAAGGCTCATGTCTTTTCATAAACAGGTCAAAGGAATAGTATTTTGCCCATTCATCAATAAGCCAGTCTCAGTTGGTCTCTCTTATGCTTAAAAAACAATCCAGCTTTTATAGCCAAAAATAAAGGGACAAGTACATGGACCGGGCTGGCCCAGTTAACTGAGCTCATGCAATTAACAAAAATCTAAAACAAATTTAGGTTTTGTTTATAATTAAGTAAATTGAATATTGATCCCAAATTTAGTTTATACATGTTTCACAGTATAAAGCTAATAGGGCTTTCCAATTACACGGTCAGACCAGTCTGTCCGGCAATATTTTGCTAAATGGAACACGATACGTTTGAGGAGTGCGGCTGGTCTGCCAGGAAAATGTGGGCCTAATCAAGAGGAGGTACATTTTGCCGGACTAACCAGTCTGACCGTGTAAATGGAAAGCCCTCCTAAGATCCTACAATCAATTGTGTCAACCCCAATAACCCTGCCAGCCCGGTTTCATGTATTCATCCATCTGGTGTTGGCCAGAGTAAAAATACTAAAAGACCACCACACTTAGTGAAAGCATGAATCAGATTATCCCTTTCACAACTAGATGTCTTCCTTGTTTCAGAATCATCCTCGTTTCAGAATCATCCTCAGAGAAACATAAGGACATTTTCATGATTTCTTACACTGCTAAATCAATAAAAATAATTGAACTCAAAAGGGAAACCTTTGGGAAACCAGCTCACCACTCCACCTGTTGAGATATGAGTGTTAAGTTGTCACAAGAATATCTCATGCACTTACATGGAATAAAACACGCCTCCAATTACTATGCGGTTTGATAGCTCAACAGGTAGAGAGCGAACTGGTATCTTGAAGGTGCGAGTTCAAATACCGCTCAAATCAGGCGAAATATTTTGCTTGATTTTGCAGTCAAGACAAAAGAAAAAGTATGAAATTGAGGTATCCACTCAGTGGCACTTGCCAGGGAATAATAAACCAGTAGCCTTTGAACGACACAGCTTTTGCGAAATGATTTCGCAACCTCCTTCAAACATGAATCCGCCAGGGACCAACCATTTCGAGTTTATTCCCCACAACTTCTTCGAGTATTAAAAGGGATCCATGACATCCATTTATTTCATGCCATAATCTGACTTATTTTCTGCTCCTCTGACAGCTTTAATCCACTCCCGCTCCACAGAAAATTTCATCTCTGTCAGTAAAGTATTCCAAAACCTTTCGCCACGCTCCGATGACATCCAAAAGCACCTTATATTTAATTTAGAACTTTGCTCACTGTTGTTGGCCGTTCGGATTGTCCGCCATCTTTGATTTTTTGCTTACTCTAATGGGACACAGCGCTGACAATACGCGCCCGCGCAAGTGGGATCTGACCACCATATAATTAATCATGAACTTAGCTACACTCATGATACACCACAGGCTTCCCAAGCTTGCGACACATTTATTATTATTGACTCTTTATTTACGATCTATTTATTATTAATATTAACATTTATTTATTTATTATTTATTATTAACATTTATTTTTGATATTTGACTCTTTATTTACGATCTATTTTAATGAATTGCAACCGGAAATTCATTCGATTTCGTAAAATCTCTGTAATTTAGTGTGAAATCTAGCGCAGTTGAGGCATTTACGGCGATCGATTATTATGATATTTGAGTACTTTATGTACGATATATTTTAATGGACTTGCAACGGGAATCATTCGATTTCGTTAAAATGAGTTCGGTATCTGGCAACTCGCTGTCAATGCCTCAATTGCGCCAGATTTCACACCAAATTACACAGAAACGACAACTAACGACTTCATAAGAAATAAAGTGAACTTTATTTCTTAATTTATGGCAATATTCTAGCATTTTAACGAAATCGAATGATTCCCGTTGCAAGTCCATTAAAATATATCGTACATAAAGTACTCAAATATCATAATAATCGATCGCCGTAAATGCCTCAACTGCGCTAGATTTCACACTAAATTACAGAGATTTTACGAAATCGAATGAATTCCCGTTGCAAGTCCATTAAAATAGATCGTAAATAAAGAGTCAAATATCAAAAATAAATGTTAATAATAAATAATAAATAAATAAATGTTAATATTAATAATAAATAGATCGTAAATAAAGAGTCAATAATAATAAATGTGTCGCAAGCTTGGGAAGCCTGTGGATACACCGCAACAACCACGCAGGAATAGGCAACGCAATATCATTTGGTTCAACCCACCATTTAGCAAGAGTGTCAGCACTAACATAGGACGTAATTTCCTTAGCCTAATTGACAAACATTTCCCTCCGCACCACAAGCTCCATAAGATTTTTAACAGAAATACAGTTAAAGTAAGTTACAGCTGCATGAACAATGTTAAGTCAATAATCACTAAGCACAATGCACGCATAGCTAGGAACATCAAACCGCAGGATAGGGACGCTACTAATTGCAGTTGTAGAGAGAACACCATTTGCCCGCTTCAAGAACAATGCATGACTAGAGACATAGTATACAAAGCAACAGTGACAGTAAACATCACAAACGAAATAAAACACTACATTGGTATGACTGCAACCACATTCAAAGAGCGATTGGCCAACCACACTAAATCTTTTCAACATAAAAAGCATGAAAATGACACCGAACTTTCGAAATATATTTGGACATTGAAAGAAAACAATAAAGATTTCAGTATTAATTGGCAAATTCTAAAACATTCTATTTCGTACACAGGAGGATCAAAACGATGCAATTTATGTTTAGAAGAAAAATTTTGTATTTTAAAAGAAAAAAATAAGAATAGTTTACTCAACAAAAGAGCGGAAATAATTTCACAGTGTCGTCATCGTAATAAATTTCGCATAATCAACGCAAACAAAGCCATGACCTCATGCTTTGTCCCCCACATACGCCCCCACTTTCCGGCAGAAAGCCTATAAATAAGCGGTCCCTTTCGATATTGTCACTGCCTGAAGATTCTTTTACAGATGAAACAAGTTGTAGCGGACCAGTTTTGAGGTTGGCGAAGGTCTGTTATTTGCTCTAACTGTATGTTGTTGAGCGCTCTTTGCATTTCGTGGACCAAAACCTACACGTATATATATATATATATATATATATATTTGGGCCTCATCAGTGTAGTGCTGATGAGCAGGATGAAGATGACTGCTATTTACAGTCACCCTTGATGCACACAAAATGTGGGACATCAAGAACCATGCCAGAGCGCTCAAACTACAAGCAGTGAGCGTGCGCACAATGCGTAAGCGACAATGGTTCATCCTGTAGAGCGCTCAATATGACCTAAAGGTCATAGAGCGATATCTAACTACAGACGGTACCGTTTCGGCCTTTTGGGCCTCATCAGTGTAGTGCTGATGAGCAGGATGAAGATGACTGCTATTTACAGTCACCCTTGATGCACACAAAATGTGGGACATCAAGAACCATGCCAGAGCGCTCAAACTGCAAGCAGTGAGCGTGCGCTCACTGGACAGACCACTAAACTGAGGAACATTGTGCAAGTTCTATGGTTGCCATGGTAATTAATTAGATTCCAGATCCCTTGATTTCGAAAACCAAATTATATATTTGTTTTTTCTGTTTTTTCTGTATTTTCCCCAAAACAACTTAGACCCTAACCAACCCTAATCCCCCGCCTAATGAGTTATCTAACTAGTCTAATCTCTTGTTTAGTGGTATCGTAATGGTTCGCTATATCCTGCAAGATGAAGTACTTACCCAATTGTCGGAAAAAGCCGCTGACCTCTACATACCGACAGTTCGATACGACAACATGAACCACTCGCTGCCCCGACAACTTGAAACGCGCGTCGACAAGATGAAACGCGAATCGACAACACGAGATAGACTAAATGAAACGCGTTTCCACATCACGAATCGGCCCTACGATACAAGTTGTGAATTAAGTCCCCTTCCTAACTCCATAGATTTGCCACGGATGAGAAAATCCCGCAGGGGGTATAATAGAAGTTATTGCGGGCAAAGGCACTGGTAATAAAGAACAATAGAAAATTATATATTCCGCGACAAATTGTCACTTCCTCGCACTGCGTGTTTCACGAACTATAAATCCGCCACTACACATGCAACATAATGCCTGGTTTTCACTATCGACATAAGATAACACAAAAGGAAAGGTGTTAAGTCAAGCCTGGAACAATAAGCGTCGATATAAGCGTAAGCATAAGATCATAGTCCAAGCACAAGCCAAGAGCAGATCAACAAAAGATGAAAGAAAAATTCTCGTTGTTTTGTCTTCGCAATTCCCAGAGGATAAATCATCCTTCGTTTTCGTATTGATCTTGTGCTTATGCTTATGCGCAGGGGCGTACCGTACACGGGTGTGGGGTGTGACACCCCCACTTTTCACTGAATTGGTCGGTAAAGCCTGGCGTCGTCGGTAAAACCGATTGGTCAAAGACCGGAAGTTGGGATAACCTTGTAATAGTTAAAGTGCCACTACGATGAAAATTCACCCCCGTCTTTTAGATTTTCTTTAGCATAGAATAGTATTTCAGGGTCGAAAGTGATCATCGATGTAAAAAAAAACTAAAAAATGGTATTTTGAAGTAAGTATTTTGAGCTCTGAAATCACTATTATTTAGGCCACCATTACTAAAAACGTGTTCCAAGTGAGCCCGCAATTTCAAAAGATAATATTGTTTGTGACGTCAGATTCTACGCCTGAATTTCGGTCGAGGTTATTTGTTTTCTAGTTTTTTTCGAGAAGTAGATGAAATGTCCAGCCTTTCAAACGAAGAATTTGAAAAAACGACCTTGATTTACTTGAAGAATTAGCCACGTGGAGTCGTCGCGTTAAGAACATGACGTCTCGTCGTTACGCTGGTCAAGAACATGAACGATTAATGGCGGACATAACAACTCCAGATTCGGAGTAAAAAAAATCGTCGCAAAACGGTTTCGACCAAGTAATATTTAGCAGCTCTGCTTTATAAATACGTAAAAATATCGATAGGTAAAAATTTGATCGTAGTGGCACTTTAAGGCTGTCCGTAAACTTTTCGTCATATTAGATCGTTGGTAAAATTGACTTCATCGACTTCATGTTTAAACTTTGTCGGTTGTATAAAATTCGATTTATATGAAATGTAATATTGTTACCATTGCATGGTTAATGTTAAATCCATTGCATGGTTAATGTTAAATTAATATTCCTCCCTTTGCCCGATTTCCGATCCAACCTAGTTACAAGGTAACTGTTACCGGTTACGTACAAGGCAATGGAAGAAAATCTGCGCCCACGTGTAATTCGTCGGTAAAACTAAGGCGATACACCCCCATCCAAAATGGTCACGGCACGCCACTCTGCACAGAATTTAAATTATTGGGAATATTAATTTGTTTATTCTACATAACTATATAAATTATTGTATGAGAAAGTATTTGATAACAATTTCCCTTTACCAGATATCGATTAGAAATGAGCGTGTTAAAGTCGTAATTTGATAAATCCGCCATTATTCCGCCCATCTTGGAATATTATCTAAGACAAGAGCTGGCACACGTAGTAAAATTTACCCCACTAGAAAGAGCAATAATTACCACCAAAACGTAATCCCAGAAATTAACTAAAGGGGCAGAAATTCATTTCAGAAACAATAATAAAGATACGTTAGGGAACAATATTAAGAAACGTTTAATGTTTTCGATCATGATTTATTGCACTGCTAACATTAAAAAAACAATTGCGATACTGTAAGTGAAGATCATTCTAGCTGAAAAAAAGAATAAAACAATAATTATTAAGATATAACATATCATAATTCTATTCTCAGCTATTTCTGTAATCATATTTCTGAAATTTCTAACCTATTTCTAAAATTGCAAATTAGTACCTATTATTATATAATAGACAGAGTTTTATTGATGGTTAAGCACAAGACCAAAACAACGCCACTAATAAAACTGATGTGTTGATTATCGTGATTTTAAATATTTGTAAAATCGCATTACAATCTTGTGCTCTAGTTTTGTTGATTATATAAAATCAACAAAACTAGAGCACAAGAGTTATAAACAGAAAAATACATGGATGCTTGGAAATATGAAATTTATTTCTCGCGCTCACTTATTCGATATCCTGGTCAACTCTCGAAATAAATTTTATATTTCCGCACACCATGTATTATTCTCTATTTAAAGAAGCCATATGTTTATTCACCTTTCTTGATGTCTTTATTACGACTATTTTCAGAATATTATTCTCAATTTAATTGTACTAATTTTAATTACAAATCTAAGCTAAGAATTGTTAGCAAAGCGGTGTGCCTCTAGTATTTTCGGTTAAGCCTTCGCTCTCAATTGTATCCCAATTATTACTAATATAACAGCTTCCATAAAGAAAAATGTGCGTTACTATATGCTGCCAACCAGAAGACCATAACAATGATGGTCAGGAATGGAGTAGCTATAGAAATTCTAACTCGGGGATCAAATGCGTTCTAAAGTCAGACAAGTGGAATTTCTAATTTGCGTCCATATACAGGGGCGTCCATATTCAGGGTGCTATAAAGTTTGTTCTAACTGCAACTGCGCCTTATACTTGTTGTCATATCGTTTTGTTTTATACACTTATTTGCCAATTGTTCTTTCACTTTCTTTGCTTTCTCAATAATTCAAATGCCCGCATATTTTACAACACATGTAAATTATATTATTATATAATTAATATGTATTCCGACAGCTCTCAGAGGATCTGTGGAAGGAACTATGCCAAAGGAACTCATGTCCAACGTACAAAACTAGCATTCAGGTAAAGAAACGCTTCTCTTTTACCACGCATTTCGTCCGCACACTGACATCTGTATATTTTTTATATTAGAATGACAGGATTACGATCGTGAAAAAATAGACAAGGAGCTATAACATATGCATGCTGTATTATAATATGTGAAAGTAAAAGAGCCTGTTATAAAAATCTTCAGTATGACTATCTTCTTTAGTGACTATATTCAACACCTATTTTCATAAGAACTCAACCCTCTGCAAAAAATATTAACTATCTAGAAATTATAGTATGTTATAAACTAAATTTATTTCATACCAGCAGCATTTCAAAAAAGAATACTGGCAGAAATAATGAGGGCAGAAAGTTTTAGCAGTGCATACGTCTCCTGGAAGGACACAAATACCACCATTATCGAGGCACTCGTAATTAGAATTACCTGTAAATATAAGTAAATAATTCTAATTTTCAGCATATATTTGCAATCAAAATTCTTACTCAGTTTAAGCGATCCAAAACACATATATTCATGGCTTTACAGACAGATATGAGAACTTACGCCTGAATAACTTTTCATAATTTTCTCTCAGATTGTTTCTGCGTCCTTCTACGTCAGACGGACGTCCCAGCACTACTGCTGGAATAACAACCAGCAGCACCAAACACATGTTAAATTTGAAAGCCATTATCAGAAGTATATATCTGTAGAAAAAATATAATCCATTTTCACTCCTAGCTTTCTGTTATGCTACTGGTTAGGAAAATTTATAATTTTAATGAGTTTTACCATTTTAATCTTTACCCCAATGGCAATTCGATTATATACAAGCTTCAATTATAGCTCTGGGTCATATAGCAATAATCGAAATGTCTTGTTGATTAGATTTATCTTATATTGACAATTTCTTGTGAAAAACGTTTGCCATTAAAATTTGGCGTTTAAATCTGCAGAAAGATGTCTATAGCTTTCCTTCGACCGGTTTTTTATTACGAAAATTTAATTCAGTAAAGATACAGTCTACGGCAAATCGTCTTTAGATCGGGGATACAATATGTCATTTATCTGCACGTAATCTAATTGGCTAGCTACATTCGAAATAACTAGTAAGGTTGCTCATATAACACATGCATGATGCAGTGTACATTCATCTATCCGGACTGAAACTACCAACTCAACGTTTCAGATAATCCATTGTCTCTTATACACAACAACTTAGCTACTTATACACAACAACTTAGCTATGATATTAACTAGTGTGAATTTTGTAGTGTTATAAAATGAGAAAAAATACGTACCAGTAATGATTTGTAGTTTTGCTACTTGTCTCTTCACAACTTGATGCACTCATGACAAATTCACATCAATTTATACTAATCTGTTTGTGAAGTCAACTTCATGCATAGCTGTGTTTCATACGTAGGTTGATTAAAAGATTCTTTTATTTACCAGCAATAATTAAAAGAATCAAAGAATATTCTCTACAGAACCAGAGGGGTTTAACCTTGATCGTACCACAAATGAACCGCTCAAGCCTATCAAAACAATCCACTAACAACAAATGCTCTTGAATAGCATTCGAAAGTTCGGCTGACCTTTCATTTAAGTATCCCGAATTTACAACAGTCCTAACCCCTGAACCTAATACTGACCCTAACCCTTGCGATAATATTTTCTTTTAGAAATAATAGCTGATTTTAGTTTCGAATTTTACTAAAGTTCAATGTTATATGCAAAGTAGTGTCCTGTTCCACAAATGAAACATTTAAAAATAGATTTGACTAGTTGGTGGCAGGCTGGCCAAAGTCTAAAGCGAGTATTATAAAGGATTTCCATAATGGAATTTCTTATAATAAAAGAGAGTTATAACTCCCCCAATTTCCTAACTTGTTATTTTATAATACTACGCAATATTCATACAAGGTTAATTCAAATTGTTTTTCTAGAAATATTTTTCAGTGTTTACATCAGGATATATTTTGCCTTGATCTCATTGCGTTGGCGAACCGTTATAGAATCTACGTGTTAAAATGCATGAATTCGCTTTGATGTGCAATGATTGGGTTATTGCAATAAAAATATATCAGCATGTATAGTTAACAAATATCGCAATGTTTTTTCTTCTTATTGATGCTCTTTGGTTTCCGTTCGTAGAATTAATGTGCGAATCAAATCGAAATGTCAACAACACCCCCCCCCCCCCCCCCCCCCCGTGGGCATACCCCCAGGAATTATTTTCCACGTTCAAATATATATACCATGTTTTGGAAAAAATGGAGATCAAATACCGCACCCTCAACGATTCTATTCAATGTACAATGAACCTGTACAATGAACATTTCAGTGAACACTAGTAAAGTTTCCATGTGGGGGGGGGGGGCGGGATTTGAACAGATTCTGTTATGTCAAATTCCCGCCACTCTGAAATGTTGAACGATCAAATTCCCACGTATGCCCGGGGGGGATGTGGACATTTCGATTTGATTCGCGCATAACAGGTGAGAATGTTAGCTGTTATGTGAGAATGTTAGGTTGATCTTGGTGCTATATTTTGAAACAATGCATAAAGGAATATTTACAAAAGATTTCATTGTTTTTTGAAAAGATCTAGCGCAACCAAAGCTCGAGGTTGTCAATTAGCATCTAGTAATATAAGCTACAGTAACTTTTATTTCTGAAGCTAATAATTGTTGTCTGCGAAAGAAACAATACCATAAATAATAGTTTCTCTCTGCAGTATTCCTAATACAAAAACCTATCACAACTTTTTGATATTCATATGATTCTTAACGAGCATCTGAGATGCATTCAAATTACCTATAGTACTGTATAACTAACAATCTGTATACCTTTCTCATGCTGTAATGATTACACATGGGATAATAATTAATAGAGTTTCATTTGTGTTTTTCTGATGTGATACGTCCTGACGAGAAACTGTATGACCTGCATTAGTTGGCGAGAGCGTTGTTTTGTATTGTGCTATTAGCGTTTGCTTATACATGCCTGAATAGTAAGAGTTTAAGCAAGTATAGCGTTCTGTTTCACGGACGGAAAGCGGAAATCGCAAACAGGATATTTTTCAATAAAAATTATCATACAGCTGACAATATAACGAAGGATGTGAAATCGCAATGGAGGGCTCAAAAACCTAAATTGGTGACGGTGTTATCGCTGGTTTCCACTGCAGGAAAATTTTCCTCTGGACATGAACGGCGAGGAAAGTTTCCTAATTTGTATTAAAGTCATTAGTTCCGACCGAGAGATTACAAGATAAAGGAAACTTTCCTGTCCGTTCCTGTCGTGAGGAAACCAGCCTTTAGATAGAAAGTCTGAATTTTATCGCTGAATGAATTGAAGCAACAAACCTTTGGATGTAGAAATTAAGTATAAGTATATTTTTTCTAATCATACAAGCTTCAAAATTTCTGAAAACCATGAGTCTAATCATTGAGTCAGCGTTTAGTTTTACAAACTGGCCTTACTCTGACGTTCTGGTAGTTGATCAACGTTGTCTGCAGAATGCGAAAACGCCTTCAATGACGTCTGTGTAGAACAAAGACGACGTTAAGTTTACTTCTGGGCTTTAAATTAAAGCCCAAAAGTAAAACTAGTGTCGTCTTCGTTCTACACAGACGTCATTGAGGTCTTTAAATTATTCATTTTCTTTGTTTTGCATGACTTGCTTAACCTCTCTATTAAGACACAACTCTTTTTGTGCACGATAGCCTTGGCATTTTAATTTTAGTTCTATAAGTTCATGCTTACGTCAAACTGCACTTAAAATTACCAATATTACCAGCAAGCCGCAGGATATTCCATAATTGACGCACAAAACGTGCGGACGCATTGAATCATTTTGTTTTTCCAACCGTCCACGGCAATGCAACTCAAAGTTTACCCTAATTGTACCTGTCACATAACACCTTTACTGTAAAGACGAGTGTCGCGATTTGTGTAGGTTATTAATCGTGAATAAATACTGAAGTCATATCATTTAACGATATATTTGTGCTCTTTACGTTTACTGCTAGCATTTTCTTGTTGACGTTAATGTGAACCCTAGGCTATATGGATAACGGCGAAAATATTATTGGTTAGAAATATTATTGGTTAGAAATCGAGAAATTTACGATCTATCAATCATGGCTTATTCTACTGCAACATTAAAAATTGTTTGCATGATTGTTTTTTTAATGTTGTATTAATACGTTAACGTTGCATGATACGTTGCGTCATATGTTGTCCTTTCACATTCATTATGAGCTGAACAAATTTCATAATACTTATTACTTAGATCTATCCCTATCCCATGATGTTCTCGTGGTTAAGCTATAAATTAATTCTATTTTTATCTCACACCTGTAGCATTTAATCGCTTTAGCTTATCAAAACAATCTACTTACAACAACTGCTCTTGAGCACATTCGGGAATTCAGTGTTATGTAAATTTTTTTTTTCTTTTCCTCCTTAACTTAAGGAACATTTACAAATATAGATTTGACAAGTTGGTGCCGTTAGTTCAGCTAAAATGAGAGTGAAAAAGGGCTATAACTGCAGTCTCCCAATTGTTTCTTAGTTTATAATACTCTATATATGTTCAGGCACCAGGTTAATTGCGATTGTGTTTTTACAAATAGAAAATATGATTTATCATGTTCCATCTGCCGTCTTGTTAAAACGGTTACCGTACGAGTTTTGGAGAACAAACGTATTGCTACCTGTATATCAAGGAATGGCGCGTTCATAATTAACGCTGGTGAATTAATGCATCTCGCATTCATCTAGTCGAATATCTTGATCTGGCATTGATTTAGTCACATATCTTGATCTCGCATTGATCTCGTATTGATCTCACATATCTTATCAAATTCGTGGACATCGATATGCGTGTGGAAAGGTGAGTTGTGAGGTTCGAATTAAGCTGATGGTCTTCATATTTCGAAATGACATATCTCAACATAGTTAAAAATATATAGCAATTTTGTTCTTATTTACGCTCTGACATCTGTGTTTCCCGTTCGTAGTACAGGTGAGAATGTTATGTTGCGCTATATTTTCAAACACAAGAAATATTTACAGAAGTTTTGATTTTTTGGGTAAAGGATCTGGGACGTTTTGAGAAGTTCATGATGCAAATCCCTGAACTGCTCGACGTTGTCAATTAAAACTACTAGCGTCTTGCAATATGAGCTAGCTTTTGTTTCTGCAACTAAGAATTGTTGCAAAAGAAATAAACAATGTCATCATAGTTTCTCTCAGCAGTATTCCAAATACAAAATCTATCCAAACTTTGTAATATTTATGTATGTTTGAAAAAGTGGGCGAGTTTTAATCCTTAATAAGCACGTGAGACGCATTCAATTGAAATAGTCTAACTTTAGTATAACTATAAGTATTCATTATAAGTATACATTTCTCATGCTGATAAAATTTAGATTTTTATTTGTATTTTTGTGATGTGATAGTATATGTCTTGAGAAACTGTATGACCTGCACTTGGCGTTTCAGTTTCCGTGCTATCAGTGCTTATACGTGAAACTAAATTATTTTTGCAAGCCGCAGGTCATTTCATTGACGCACAAAACGTGCTGATAATTAAAACGAATTAGATCATTTGGTTTTTCAAACCGTCTACGGCTATGTAACTCAACGTTTTCCCTTGCACCCGCCACCTTTACTGTAAAGACGAGTATATCGCGCACCTAGTACGGTTGAAAGTCCATATCGTTAAGGATATTTACCATCACCGGCTGATCTTCGTTTCACTTGACCAGTGTAAGCCCAATCGCGTGACTAGAGGTAAACTAAGGTACGCCCATACCCTCACGCTGACCTTTGGTTCTTCACTTTTTTGGGTATTTATCTTCAGAGAAACAGCACTTTCCGCCACCCGTTTGTAGCCATATACATGCATATTTGCGTGGGTATATTAATCGCGTGTTGAGTAAAGTCATTCAGCAATATTTGTGATACTTGCATATTTATATTGGAGACCAAATGTTAACCGTATGCGGAGGGAGAACGGTGAGATATGAAATTAACATTTTATTATTTTTCGGCTTATACTAAACGGTGAAAGGATACAGGCTAATGAAATGTTGCATGACTTTTTTTTAATGCTTGTGGTAGAATAAGCCTTAATTGGTTGATCTATCTTAAATTTCTTGTATATGTAGTAAACTTAAAGAGCACAAAGGAAAGAGCAATAGATCTATTGCGGCTAAGCTATAGGAGATTTCTATTCAGTTTATATTTGTAACTCAAACCTATTTCTGAAATTGAAATGACCTATAAATGGCATTTAATTGCTTTAGCTTATCAAAACAATCTACTTACAACAATTGCTCTTGAGCACCGGAAATTCAGTGTCATGTGAATTGTTTCCCTTTTCCTCCTAAAGGAACATTTGCCAATAGATTTAATTAGTTGGTGCTTTAGTTAATGTGTAATTTTAAAAAAACTGCTACAACTTCTCAGTTTTTAGTTTATAATATTACGCAATTTTCAGGTTAACTCTTTCCTGATGGGCTGAAAAACATCTAAAATTAAACCACCTCTTTGTTCTGTTGGTATCTCTGGAAATAACCATAACTGTTGTGAAAGCTATACATTTTCAGAATAAAAAGCCCAATAACCCGGCTGTTGTACCAATGCTTTTAAATTTGGACGATACATGGACGATCGTCAAGCTGTTGTGGTAGCTAGACCAGCTGTTGTGGTCTAGTGGTTACCACACATGTCTATGAGCTGGGCGACACAGGTTCATATCCTGGGTCGGACCTCCACTCAGGGTCTTATAAAAAATAATTGAGGAGAAAGTGCTTCCTTTGCCATAATATCAGCAAATGGTAAGACTTTCGGGTCTTCTCGGATAACGACCTTAAATCGTAGGTCCTCGGAACCCCTATAATTGGGCTTCTGGCCTGTTGGGGTATTCCGTTCACCTAAGAGTGATAAATCTAATAAACTAGTCTAATAAACTATAAACTAAGCTCGTATCCTCAGAAAAATGATTCTGAGTCCCGGACAGGAATCGAACCTATAACCTTCTGATTGCTGGTGAGACGCTCTAACCATTGAGCCACCGAGACTCTGATGGAGAGCGAAGATTACAATGTACTGGTTCGGTTGATATATATACTGCCTATGCTGGTTAATATACACATTGCTGTAGTGAATGTGGGAGAGCTTGGAGTTGACAGACGATACATGGACGATCGTCAAGCTCGTATCCTCAGAAAAATTATTCTCGGTGGCTCAATGATTAGAGCGTCTCACCGGCAATCAGAAGTTTACAGGTTCGATTCCTCTCCGGGACTCGGAGATCGTCCATGTATCGTCTGTCTACTCCAAGCTCTCTTACATTCACTACAGCAATGTGTATATTAATACGCTTTTACATTTCCCAAACAAGACACATTTTAATATAAACTAGCATTAATTATCATAAACCAGGTTGAAAAACTTCCATTTTTCTAGAAATGGTCATCGACTTGCACGCCCGGGTAGGCTCATGAAAACTCAAAATGCCACAAATCGCAGAGTTTTTTAAGAAATCAAATCAAACTTGGCGTGTCAGTGGATCTCATGTACCTGGCGCTTGTCGAGTTTCAATTTTTAATCTTGCTAACCCGTGTGCAATTGTGTTGTTAGAAATAGAAAATATGATTTATCAGACTTCAAATCCCACAACGGATATCCTTTCTGTGAGTTTTCTTTTTTTTAATTTATCATTCTTTCATTTTTTGTCTTGATTTTAACGGTTAGGCTTAGGGTTTGGTTAGGGTTCGGATTATGAGTAGGGTCTATTTTAGAATTATTGTTATTATTACCCACTGCCATTCATACGCGGTCTGTGGGTCCTGGGGACCATGGATGTGGAAAAGAAATTCTACGAGGGGTTATTTTACTCCTCGCAAGCGAAGGTGATAATCTCGCCGGTGCAGGGATCCATTTCTCACAAAAGGTATGTCCTTTAAGGTCAAAACTCAAAACCGGAAAACCTCAAACTCTAAGCGGGAAAAGCATGATGGGAGCTTGTATGTGGAGGTTAGTTTGAATTATTGCAAGTCGCTGTATGTTGGTGGCATTTTGTATCACATGCACAACCCGCAATAATTCAAACTAACCTCCACATACAAGCTCCCATCATGCTTTTCCCGCTTAGAGTTTGAGGTTTTCCGGTTTTGAGTTTTGAATTTAAAGGACAACCTTAATTGAATTGGCTGTGTTGCCTTCAAATAGCTGAATTTTCCCACTAGCCCAAGTATCCCGAGTCAACGCCTAGCTGGCGTCTTGTTAATTTTAGAAATCGAATGAAATGAAATATAAAGTGTAAACGCAGAAATAACTCACGCTAAACCATAGCATTGTCACGAGAAGTACACTGTTGTTGATAAGTTTTTTTCAAGTTGGTAGCGTGACCGACTGGTCTAAGGCGCTGGTTTAAGGCAACATACATTTCGATGGCGTTCACTACTCATTTTATTTTATTGCGCGATTACCGTAAATTTTCACTTTCTTAATTATCCTAGATGTGGAATGAAATGTATGACATATATGATGCGAATACGGGTTTATATGTTATGTAAACGTAGAATGAACTCATAGTCATAGTATACCATTGTCACATGAGCTATTCTGCATCTATTTAACCGATTGGTATCGTGGCTGCAGCCATTCCGATATCTGGGTTCGAATCCCAGCACTGCCATTACTCATTTTATTTTATTTTAAGATGACATGACATGAGTAGCCTATTTTTCTTTATCAATTCTAGAGATGGAATGAAATGTATTACATGATGCGAATACGGGTTTAAATTTTATACAAACGTATAAAGAATGCACCGTGTACCAGTTACATGATGGGAATATGGATTTAAATGTTAGGTAAATTACGTAGATAAGAACTCACACTAAACTATAGCATAGCAATGTCACGATAACTATAGTTGATAAGCTTTTACAAATTGGTAGCGCGGCCGATGCGCGTCACAATCACAACCATTGTCTGAAGGGTTAGCAAAGGTTATATTAGAGTTAGTATTAGGGTTAGCAGTATTAGGGTTAGTATTAGAGTTAGTATTAAGGTTAGTATTAGGGTTAATATTATGGTGAGTATTAGGACTGTGGGAATGCCTTGATGTTGTATTTTTCGCAACTGGTCCCGGTTTGTATATATTCTAACACTCAAATTTTCCTTCAGCATAAATCACTAAAACATGCTGCCTAGCTAATCGAGTGAAATGCCAAATATTAGTTATCGTTAATATTAACACGACTACCTCCTAGAGGGTGTGATTTAATATTCATCAACGTTACTCTGTTAAACAACTTAAACCATTGTGGTACCGCGGAACATTTCCCTTAATTGTTGTCACTTAAAATAACCGCTAACCCCAAAACAACTTAGACCCTAACCAACCCTAATCCCCCGCCTAATGAGTTTTCTAACTAGCCTAATCTCTTGTTTGGTGGTATGGTAATGGTTCGCTATATCCTGCAAGATGAAGTACTTATCCAATTGTCGGAAAAAGCCGCTGACCTCTACATACCGACAGGTTCGACACGACAACATGAACCTATTCCATATAAGGAAGTGACCGACGAGCAAATAGCCGGCATTGACGAGCAAATAGAAGGCATTAACGAACAAATACATGACACTCGTACCAGCCCGCTGGATGTGGGATTCTTAACACGTTACGATATGTTCGATTATCCGCTCTTTTTAAGAAAACTACGTTCGCTAGCAGGATAAAGCTGTACGTATGTTGTAAATGGATAATTTAACTTTCCTTTGATATATTCTATAGCTTTGGGGGTGGTTTATTTCTCAAGAAAACGTTTGCCAAAGGGTTAGGATCTTTGTTGTTTTGGAGTCGGTTACAATCCAATTAACAAGGAGGCTGGTACGAGGGTTGAACGTGTCAGCTATTTGCTCGTTAATTCACTCTATTTGCTCGTCAATGCCTTCTATTTGCGCTTCCTTATAAGGAATACGTACTAGATACCCCTATCCAACCTTCTCAGTGCCCGGGGATAGGAGGTAAAGGCTGGTCACGTGACTCCAAGGATATTGGATTATTTTGTAACCTGGCTTATTCTCGCTTATATTATCCGGGGGACCGGATCGCTGTGAAAACATACCACAAACTTCTATAATTGAAAGTATAAACAGTATATGGATAATTTTAAAATATTACAATTTATTGGAAAGACAGTACGGACTGCAGACAGAAGTTGAAAGATGGTGGATTACTTCGAAAAATGCGTTGATTTACGGACATTTACGGACAAGGTTACAAAATAATCCAATATCCTTGGAGTCACGTGACCAGCCTCTTCCCTCGCTCCACTCCCCTCCCATCCCCCCAGGTACGAGGTTGCGTCTCGACAACTTGAAACGCGCGTCGATAAGATGAAACGCGAATCGACAACACGAGATGGACTAAATGAAACGCGTCACGCAGGTAGGTATAATAGGCGGGAGAGAAGTGATTGCGGGCAAAGGCACTAGTAATAAAGAACAATAGAAAATTATGTATTCCGCGACACATTTTCACTTCCTCGCACTACGTGTTTCACGTACATTAAATCCGCCACTACGCAACATAATGCCTGGTTTTCACTATCGACATAAGCATAAGACAACACAAAAGAAAAAACAAAGGAGTTAAGTGAAGCCTGGAACATATAAGCGTCGATATAAGCGTAAGCATAAGATCATAGTCCAAGCACTAGCCTGCGTGGCGGCGTTAGGGGGAGGGGGGAAGGGAGGAGGGAACGCCTGCACGAAAGACCCATGATTTTGGATTTCCGCCCACATGAAAAACTGTCAAAAACAACCAATCAGCGACTAGCGGGCTTTCCTCGATGATTAAAACATTTCACTTCGGGCCGAATCGTGAAATATCCATGTCTGAAACTCCGTAAAAAGCTTGACTGCATCTGGTGGAAACAAGATTTATTTTTAAAATTTATTCAAGCAATCGTGTAGACATGGAAGCACAGAGTTGATTCTGACTGAGGCTTGTGAATCAATCGGCTTTGCATTACTACGCAGTGAAACTTTCTGCGAGCGGGTTTGAAGGTCTTGCGGCAGAAAAAATAAGAAATGCTTTTGAACTTTATAACTTTATGGAATCAGTATTAACACATGCGAAAGGAGACAGCAATGTGGCACCAACCGATAACATTAATAGCCCTGATAGAATTAAGGACATCTGACTGCCGAACACTGTAACTCCAGAATGGGATTTGGCAAAGAAATTTCATATGCAAGACAACGTAGCTAGAAACCATCACTTATATACGTTTAGCGTATATAAGTGATGGTTTCTATAGGGGGGGGGGGGGGGGTGGGGGTGACACCTTCCCACTTTTCACTGAATTGGTCGGTAAAACGCGGAGTCGGTCGGTAAAGGCTGTCCGTAAACTGTTCGTCATTTTAGATCGTTGGTAAAATTGACTTCATCGACTGTTTAAACTTTGTCGGTTGTATAAAATTCGATTTATATGAAATGCAATATTGTTACCATTGCATGGTTAATGTTAAATCCATTGCATGGTTAATGTTAAATTAATATTCCTCCATTTTCCCGATTTCCGATCCAAGTACCCAGGTACTTTTCTCCTAAGGAGCGCCGAATTAAGATTCTGAATACAAGGTAACTGTTACCGGTTACTTAACAAGGCAATGGAAGAAAATGTGCGCCCATTTTTCTGCGCCCACGTGTAATTCGTCTGTAAAACTAAGACCATACACCCCCCCCCCCCCCCCCCCCCATCCAAAATGGTCACGGTACGACACTGCTTATGCGCTAGTGAAAACCAGGCTTTATACTGCACAAAATTTAAATTATTGGGAATATTAATTCGTTTATTCTACATAACTATATAAACTAGAAATACGAATTCGCAATAATCCCCTCGCCCGCCTTTTCTACCCCCCCCCCCCCCTACGGGAATTTCTCCATCCATGGTGCCCAGACCTCGCACGCCGTGGCCGTGTATTTCTGTTTTGCAAAAATTCACAAATATTTTCAAAAGCCGGTTTCGTCGAAGAAATGTTTGAACGTTATCTCGGCCAATATTTAACCGATTTAAACTCTGAAAACAGATTTGGAATTAGCGAGTCAACATACATAACATACGCGTTTACTATATTACGAGAACGTGAGTACCCTTCGTAAAAACGGTTTATGTACTTAGAAATTTAGTCGATTATAAACTGGTCTTCATCGTATATTATTTTGAACGTTATCTCGATCAATATTTAACCGTTTTCAATTCTGAAAACAGATTTGGAATTAGCGAGTCAAAATACATCACATATGTGTCTACTATATTACGAGAACGTGAATACCCTTCGTAAAAATGGTTTATGTACTTAGAAAGTTAGTCGGCTTTGTCGGCTATGATAATCTCGATCAATATATAACCGTTTTCAATTCTGAAAACAGATTTGGAATTAGCGAGTCAAAATACATAACATATGTGTCTACAGTCTACTATATTACGAGAACGTGAATACCCTTCGTAAAAATGGTTTATGTACTTAGAAAGTTAGTCGGCTTGGTCGGCTATGTTAATCTCGATCAATATATAACCGTTTTCAATTCTGAAAACAGATTTGGAATTAGCGAGTCAAAATACATACTCGGACTCGGATTTCTATTTCCTCAAAAAACGATGTCTCTTGTGACGGCAATCTCGTACCCAGAGCCTGCGATCCCCCTGTCCTGCGGAGGGGAAACGGAGGCTCTGGGGGAACTCCGATGAAACTCGTCATTTGATTGGTTGATGCTGAGCTCTCGCACCAGTTTCTTTAGGAGCTAATTGCTCGAGCGAAGTTCGCGGTTTAAAAATAAACAGTTATTTTCAGAACTATAGCTGGTAAAGATTTATTCGATACACCTGCAACACATAATTATACACGACAGACTCAAAATACAATTGAACACATGAAATAAGTTAAAACTTAAAACTATTATTACTCGGGCCTCCCCCCCTGGGGGAGAGCACGAGTCTTAGAAAGGGCTCTGTTTATTTTTATTTTGTCAATGTCGCGAAATGGCAATTATTGCATCATTGTTGACTAAATTAGTAGACTGGTGAGCGAGACTATGAATGTGGGATTACTACACATGCGCAGTTAACGGATCCCAAAAATGTTTTGCCCCCCGCATCCCGATCAACCTCGTACCCAGGCTTTTCACTTCATGCGCCATTGTAATTTATTTACTCATCTGATCCAGTGATCTGATCACCTTTCTTCGAGTACTCTTCACTGAAAATCTTTGATGTGGCTGGCAACTGGCAAGTATCTTGATCTTATATATATGGTATATACGCTCACAATCCCGATCGCTTTCGAAACGGGTATTTCGAGAACCTGTACTCGATCAAATTATCTGTTTCCATACGCTTTTTGTCTACTAAATGTTTAATATTATGAGACTCAACTAATGAATGCTGTATGGAAATATGTTAATTGTTCTGAGGTAACTGTAATATTTTTATAAGCTTTGTTGGCTGTATTGTTTATTGTTATGTTATACAAAATAAAGTTGATGCTATGAGCCTATGTAACTATGTTAATGTTTAGTAATTAGTTGCTATCGAATTTTACCCTGTTTCACTTGATATTTTACCTGTAAGCTTAAATGGGGCTCCAAAATGTTCTGGGTTATCAGTAAATTTGTATCGATTGTTCATACATGTATTATTATACACAAATGCTTACAAATGAACACACAGTATATAAATCTGTGACACCCATACCAACTATCAAGATCAAGGAGTAAAGAGTTTGTTGTTGTTTGCTAGTTTACTACCAGTGACGGGTCTGAATTTTGGCCTTGACTACATGGAAAGCGAGCTGGCTCGCTAACCGAAACAGTAACATAGTTAACTATGCAGTAATCTGTCTTTATATTGCAATTAGCTAGCTGGCCGGCGCACTGGACTAGTCACTAGTATGTATAAAGCCTCTCAAATAATAAATATGCTAAAATTATGAATATGTTTACTGGCTCAAAATGTTAATATAACTTCAAAGAAATAATGATTTTGAATTACATTTCTTTAAACTATTTTATAATAGCTTATGACACCTTGCTACTGCCAGCTAAATGGTTTGATTTCCTGCTATGCCTTATACACCGAGAACCAGATTAACTGATTTAATGATTGCTCAAACTGAACCTGTTTGCCGGACTGACCATATGAATTATTATTAGTAATTACATGAGCACAGGCCGGCTTGCTTGCCAGGCTGACCCTGTTGACTAGAACTGGATTAGGTCAGCAAACAGGATGGCTCATTTGGTGGAGCAGACTTCTCAGTAAGCCAGCTTGGATACTGAGTCAACTCACCTTCATATAATCAAAGCTGTTGGCCAACACTATGTTATAGGTTTGCAATGATGGAATATTTAACCAACCATTGTACCTACAACTATAGATTTGTGTATATTGAATTCAAATCACTGAATTTGCCTACAATGTCTTTCAACAAGCCACAACCTCAAGTAGCCCGAGTTAACGCCTAGCGGGCGTCTTGTTAATATTATTCTCGCTTCGTCGCCAAACAAACATCCATCGTCTGACTCGTCTCGTAATTCTTCGCAGAGACTACAAGGTCGATGTAGTTTAGCCAAAGTTCTTGACAGAATTGAGAAAGTACAATTCCTTACATTTTAATGTGTTCTGTGTAACCTGAGCCTACCTGAGCGACTGAGCCGATCACTGCCGACGGCGACGCGGTTGACGATTTAGCGAAAAGCTAAGAAAGACCATTTGTATCGCAACGCTTTGCCAAGAGCTTTGTAAAACATACTGGGCCATTCTTTATCGGTAAACAAATATTTTTCCTGGTCTTCGAACAAGCTAAACATCGTCGATGACAGTAGCAAATTATAGGGAACTGGAAACCAGAGGACTGGGAACAAAAACCCAATTTTGGGGACTTTTTCATCGGAGTTCCCCAGAGCCTCTGTTTTCTTGGCGCAGGCCAAAAGGAACGCAGGCTCTGGGAACGAGATTGTTGTGACGGTTCAATTTAATCTGAGTATCTAGTTACCAGTGCCACATTTTCTGATGTCGCGCATGAGGACGGTTGATGCATATATATAAATCTATAAACTGATCCTAGATCTAGGAACGGCTTGGATCTCGCGTGATAAGGGACTAAACGCCGGTCGATATTAGCACCCTCGCCCTCAGGCCTTCGGCCGGCGCTTCGCGCCGGGCCCGCGCGAGGGGATTATTGTATGAGAAAGTATTTGATAACAATTTCCTTTCAGCAGATATCTATTAGAAATGAACGTGTTAAAGTCGTAATTTGATAAATCCGCCATTATTCCGCCATCTTGGAATATTATCTAAGACAAGAGCTGGCACACGTAGTAAAATTTACCCCACAAGAAAGAGCAATAATTACCACCAAAACGTTAACTCCCAGAAATTAACTAAAGGGGCATAAATTCATTTCAGAAACAATAATAAAGATACGTTAGGGAACAACATTAAGAAACGTTTAATGTTTTCGATCATGATTTATTGCACTGCTAACATTAAAAAAACAATTGCGATACTGTAAGTTTCATTAAGCGTTTGAAGATCACTCTAGCCCTAGGCTGAAAAAAAGAATAAAACAATAATTGTTAAGATATAACATATCATAATTCTATTCTCAGCTATTTATGTAATCATATTTCTGAAATTTCTAACCTATTTCTAAAATTGCAAATTAGTACCTATTATTGTATAATAGACAGAGTTTTATTGATGGTTAAGCACAAGACCAAAACAACGCCTCTAACAAACTGATAATGTGTTGATTATCGTGATTTTAAATGTTTGGAAAATCGCATTACACTCTTGTGCTCTAGTTTTGTTGATTATATAAAATCAACAAAACTAGAGCACAAGAGTTAGAAACAGAAAAATACATGGATGCTTGGAAATATGAAATTTATTTCTCGCGTTCACTCATTCGATATCCTGCAGTCAACTCTCGAAATAAATTTCATATTTCCGCACATCCATGTATTATTCTCTATTTAAAGAAGCCATATATTTATTCACCTTTCTTGATGTCTTGATTACGACTATTTTCAGAATATTACTCGCAATTTAATTGTACTAATTTTAATTACAAATCTAAGCTAAGAATTGTTAAGCCTTCGCTCTCAATTGTATCCAATTATTACTAATATAACAGCTTCCATAAAGAAAAATGTGCGTTACTATATGCTGCCAACCAGAAGATCATAACAATGATAGTCAGGAATGGAGTAGCTATAGAAATTCTAACTCGGGGATCAAATGCGTTCTAAAGTCAGACAAGTAGAATTTCAAATTTGCGTCCATATTCAGGGGCATCCATATTCAGGGTGCTATAAAGTTTGTTCTGACTTGCAACTGCGCCTTATACTTGTTGTCATATCGTTTTGTTTTACACACTCATTTGCCAATTGTTCTTTCACTTTCTTTGCTTTCTCAATAATTCCATGCCACAAATTTACTTTCAATAAATAAAATATTCCTGCATATTTTACGACACATGTAAATTATATAATTATATAATTAATATGTATTCCGACAGCTCTCAGAGGATCTGTGGAAGGAATTATGCCAAAGGAACTCGTGTCCAACGTGCAAAACTAGCATTCAGGTAAAGAAACGCTTCTCTTTTACCACGCATTTTGTCCGCACTGACATCAGTGTATTTTTTATATTAGAATGACAGGATTACGATCGTGAAAAAATAGACAAGGAGCTATAACATATACATGCTGCATTAGAATCTGTGAAAGTAAAAGAGCCTGTTATAATTAAATAAACTAAATTTATTTCATACCAGCAGCATCTCAAATACGAATCCTTGCAGAAATAAGGGCAGACAGTTTGACTAGACTGAATGCAAACGTCTTCTGGTTGGACACAAGTGCCACCATTATCGACGCACTGGTAATTACCTGTAAATATAAGTAAATAATTCTAATTTTCAGCATATATTTGCAATATTCTTACTCAGTTTAAGCGATCCAAAACACATATATTCATGGCTTTACAGACAGATATTACTAACTTACGCCTGAATAACTTTTCATAATTTTCTCTCAGATTCTTCCTGCGTCCTTCTACATCAGACGGACGTGCCAGCACTACTGCTGGAATCACAACCAGCAGCACCAGACAGATGTTAAATATGAAAACCATTATCAGAAGTATATCTGTAGAAAAAACATAATCAATTTTCTCTCGTAGCTTTCTGGTATGCTACTGGTTAGGAACATTTATAATTTTAATGATTTTTACCATTTTAATCTTTACCCCAATGGCAATTCGATTATATACAAGCTTCAATTATAGCTCTGGGTCATGTAGCAATAATCGAAATGTCTTGTTGATTAGATTTATCTTATATTGACAATTTCTTGTGAAAAAACTTTCCCATTAAAATTTGATTTTTAAATTTGCAGAAAGAGGTCTATGCTTTCCTTCGATGGGTTTTTTATTCCAAAAATTTAATTCAGTAAAGATACAATCTACGGCAAATCGTCTTTAGTTCGGGGATACAACATGTCATTTATCCGTGCACGTAATCTAATTAGCTAGCTACATTCGAATTAACAAGTAAGGTTGCTCATATACGTATATTAGAATATGTCTTCTGTGCATAACACATGCATGATGCAGTGTACATTCTTAAATATCTGTCCGGGCAGAAACTACCAACTCATCGTTTCAGATAATCCATTCTCTCTTATACTCAACAACTTAGCTATGATATTAACTCGTGTGAATTTTCTAGTGTTATAAAATGAGAAAAAATACGTACCAGTAATGATTTGTAGTTTTGCCACTTGTCTCTTCTCAACTTGATGCACTCATGACAAATTCACATCATTTTATACTAATCTGTTTGTGAAGTCAACTTCATGCATAGCTGTGTTTCATACGTAGGTTGATTAAAAGATTCTTTTATTTACCAGCAATAACTAAAAGAATCAAAGAATATTATCTACAGAACCAGAGGGGTTTAACCTTGATCGTACCACAAATGAACCGCTCAAGCCTATCAAAACAATCCACTAACAACAAATGCTCTTGAATAGCATTCGAAAGTTCGGCTGACAGTTTTAACCCCAAACCTAACCTTAATTCTAACCCTATAATCCTAACCCTATAACCCTGAACCTAATACTGACCCTAACACTTTGCGATAATATTTTCTTTAAGAAATAATAGCTGATTTTAGTTTCGAATTTTACTAGAGTTCAATGTTATATGCAAAGTAGTTTCCTGTTCCACAGATGAAACATTTAAAAATAGATATGACTAGTTGGTCGTCTGATTACTTCAGCCTGGCCAACTGTCTAAAGCGAGTATTATAAAGTATTTCCATAATGGTATTTCTTATAATAAAAGGAGAGTTATAACTCCCCCAATTTCCTAACTTGTTATTTTATAATACTACGCAATATTCATACAAGGTTAATTTAAATTGTTTTTCTAGAAATATTTTTCAGTGTTTACATCAGGATATATTTTGCCTTGATCTCATTGCGTTGGCGAACCGTTATAGAATCTACGTGTTAAAATGCATGAATTCGCTTTGATGTGCAATGATTGGGTTATTGCAATAAAAATATATCTGCATGTATAGTTAACAAATATCGCAATGTTTTTTCTTCTTATTGATGCTCTTTGGTTTCCGTTCGTAGAATTAATGCGCGAATCAAATCGAAATGTCAACAACCCCCCCCCCGTGGGCATACCCCAGGAATTATTTTCCACGTTCAAATATATATACCATGTTTTGGAAAAAATGGAGATCAAATACCGCACCCTCAACGATTCTATTCAATGTACAATGAACCTGTACAATGAACATTTCAGTGAACACTAGTAAAGTTTCCATTTTGAACAGAATCTGCTCAAATTCCCCACCCCCCTAGCAAATTTCCCACCCACTCTGAAATGTTGAACGATCAAATTCCCACGTATGCCCGGGGGGGGATGTTGACATTTCGATTTGATTCGCGCATAAAAAGAATGTTAGGTTGAGAATGTTAGGTTGATCTTTGTGCTATATTTTCAAACAATGCATAAAGGAATATTTACAAAAGATTTCATTGTTTTTTTGAAAAGATGTAGCGCAACCAAAGCTCGAGGTTGTCAATTAGCATCTAGTAATATAAGCTAACTTTTATTTCTGAAGCTAATAATTGTTGTCTGCGAAAGAAACAATACAATAAATGATAGTTTCTCTCTGCAGTATTCCTAATACAAAAGCCTATCACAACTTTTTAATATTTATATGATTCTTAACGAGCATCTGAGACGCATTCAAATAACCTATGGTATAACTAACAATCTGTATACCTTTCTCATGCTGTACATGCAGGCCCCATGTGTAATGATTACACATGGGATAATAATGAATAGAATTTCATTTGTGTTTTTCTGATGTGATACGTCCTGACGAGAAACTGTATGACCTGGATTAGTTGGCGAGAGCGTTGTTTTGTATTGTGCTATTTACATGAATGTAAATTTCGAAAGAAAGCGTTTGCGTATACATGCCTGAATAGTAAGAATAAAAATTATCATACAGCTGACAAATATAATGAAGGTTTGAAATCACAATGGAGGGCTAAAAAACCTAAAGTGGTGACGGTGTTATGGCTGGTTTACACTCAGGAACATTTTCCTCTGGACATGAACGGCGAGGAAAGTTTCCTAATTTGTATTAAAGTCATTAGTTCCGACCGAGAGATTACAAGATAAAGGAAACTTTCCTGTTCGTTCCTATCGTGAGGAAACCAGCATTTAGAGAGCAAGTCTGAATTTTATCGCTGAATGAAGCAACAAACCTTTGGATGTAGAAATGAAGTATAAGTAAATTTTGTCTAATTCATACAAGCTTCAAAATTTCTGAAAACCATGAGTCTAATCATTGAGTCAGCGTTTAGTTTTACAAACTGGCGTTACAGCAGAATGCGAAAACGCCTTCAATGACATCTGTGTAGAACAAAGACGACGTTAAGTTTACTTCTGGGCTTTAAATTAAAGCCCAAAAGTAAAATTAGTGTCGTCTTCGTTCTACACAGACGTCATTGAGGGTATTAAATTATTCATTTTCTTTGTTTTGCATGACTTATTTAAGCTCTCTATTAAAACACAACTCTTTTTGTGCACGATAGCCTTGGCATTTTAATTTTAGTTCTATAAGTTCATGCTTACGTCAAACTGCACTTAAAATTACCAATATTACCAGCAAGCCGCAGGACATTCCATAATTGACGCACAAAACGTGAGGACGCATTGAATCATTTTGTTTTTCCAACCGTCCACGGCAATGCAACTCAAAGTTTCCCCTGTATACCTGCCACCTAACACCTTTACTGTAAAGACGAGTGTCGCGATTTGTGTAGGTTATTAATCGTGAATAAATACTGAAGTCATATCATTCAACGATATATTTGTGCTCTTTACGTTTACTTTTCTTGTTGACGTTAATGTGAACCCTAGCCTATGCGGACAACGGTGAAAATATTATTGGTTAGAAATATTATTGGTTAGAAATCGAGAAATTTACGATCTATCAATCATGGCTTATTCTACTGCATACATTAAAAATTGTTTGCATGATTGTTTTTTTAATGTTGTATTAATACGTTAACGTTGCATGATACGTTGCGTCATATGTTGTCCTTTCACATTCATTATGAGCTGAACAAATTTCATAATACTTATTACTTAGATCTATCCCTATCCCATGATGTTCTCGTGGTTAAGCTATAAATTAATTCTATTTTTATCTCACACCTGTAGCATTTAATCGCTTTAGCTTATCAAAACAATCTACTTACAACAACTGCTCTTGAGCACATTCGGGAATTCAGTGTTATGTAATTTTTTTTTTTCTTTCCTCCTTATCTTAAGGAACATTTACAAATATAGATTTGACAAGTTGGTGCCGTTAGTTCAGCTAAAATGAGAGTGAAAAAGGGCTATAACTGCAGTCTCCCAATTGTTTCTTAGTTTATAATACTCTATATATGTTCAGACACCAGGTTAATTGCGATTGTGTTTTTAAAAATAGAAAATATGATTTATCATGTTCCATCTGCCGTCTTGTTAAAACGGTTACCGTACGAGTTTTGGAGAACAAACGTATTACTACCTGTATATCATAATTAAGGCTGGTGAATTAATGCATCTCGCATTGATCTAGTCGAATATCTTGATCTGGCATTGATTTAGTCACATATCTTCATCTCGCATTGATCTCGTATTGATCTCACATATCTTATCAAATTCGTGGACATCGATATGCGTGTGGAAAGGTGAGTTGTGAGGTTCGAATTAAGCCGATGGTCTTCATATTTCGAAAGAACATATCTCAACATAGTTAAAAATATATAGCAATTTTTTGTTCTTATTTACGCTCTGACATCTGTGTTTCCCGTTCGTAGTACAGGTGAGAATGTTATGTTGCGCTATATTTTCAAACACAAGAAATATTTACAGAAGTTTTGATTTTTTGTGTAAAGGATCTGGGACGTTTTGAGAAGTTCATGACGCAAATCCCTGAACTGCTCGACGTTGTCAATGAAAACTACTAGCGTCTAGCAATATGAGCTAGCTTTTGTTTCTGCAACTAAGAATTGTTGCAAAAGAAATAAACAATGTCATCATAGTTTCTCTCAGCAGTATTCCAAATACAAAATCTATCCAAACTTTGTAATATTTATGTATGTTTGGAAAAGTGGGCGAGTTTTAATCCTTAATAAAGCATGTGAGACGCATTCAAATAGTCTAACTTTAGTATAACTATAAGTATTCATTATAAGTATACATTTCTCATGCTGTGCATAGCATCATGTGTTCATTTATCACGATTATAAAATTTCGATTTTTATTTGTATTTTTGTGATGTGATAGTATTTGTCTTGAGGAACTGTATGACCTGCACATGGCGTTTCAGTTTCCGTGCTATCAGTGCTTATACGTGAAACTAAATTATTTTAGCAAGCCTCAGGACATTTCATTGACGCACAAAACGTGCTGATAATTAAAACGCATTAGATCATTTGGTTTTTCAAACCGTCTACAGCTATGTGACTCAACGTTTTCCCTTGCACCCGCCACCTTTACTGTAAAGACGAGTATATCGCGCACCTAGTACGGTTGAAAGTCCATATCGTTAAGGATATTTACCATCACCGGCTGATCTTCGTTTCACTTGACCAGTGTAAGCCCAATCGCGTGACTAGAAAACAAGGTACGCCCATACCCTCACGCTGACCTTTGGTTCTTCACTTTTCTGGGTATTTATCTTCAGAGAAACAGCACTTTCCGCCATCCGTTTGTATCCATATACATGCGTATTTGCGTGGGTATATTAATCGCGTGTTGAATAAAGTCATTCAGCAATATTTGTGATACTTGCATATTATTGGAGACCAAATGTTAACCTATGTGGAGGGAGAACGGTGAGAATGGTAGGGAACAATAATAATAAATTGATGTGAAATTAACATTTTATTATTTTTCGGCTTATACTAAACGGTGAAAGGATACAGGCTAATGAAATGTTGCATGACTTTTTTTAATGCTCGTGGTAGAATAAGCCTTAATTGGTTGATCTATCTTAAATTTCTTGTATATGTAGTAAACTTAAAGAGCACAAAGGAAAGAGCAATAGATCTATTGCGGCTAAGCTATAGGAGATTTCTATTTTAGTCTATATTTGCAACTCAAACCTATTTCTGAAATTGAAATGACCTATAAATGGCATTTAATTGCTTTAGCTTATCAAAATAATCTACTTACAACAATTGCTCTTGAGCACCGGAAATTCAGTGTCATGTGAATTGTTTCCCTTTTCCTCCTAAAGGAACATTTGCCAATATATTTGATTGGTTGGCAACCTCGTTCCCAGGGCATTTTGCCTCCACCGGAAGGTCGGCGAAAATGGCCCTGGAATCGGCTGGTCACATGACACCCAGAATTTCTGGGTGTTTAGATATGATAATTTTTGTGGTCTTTGTTAATTTCCTTTGTCTACTTTGTTGACCTGAATAATTGAGAAATATTCAATGCTCTTCAGTGTTGTTCATGTCAGCATTCGTCGGCATAAAAGCAATAATCCACCACATATCCATGGTTATCTCTTACAAAAGGTATGAAGAAGCATATATCCAATTTAGCGAAAACTATCACTTCTAATTTGCTGTAAAATTGAAGACAGCATTCAGATTTAGATGAATAAATTATACTCGGCAGAATTAATGACAATTAATTAATTATGACAAGCCAATCGCATTATAGAATGGACCAGCCGATCCCAGGGCCATTTTCGCCGACCGTTTAAACCTTATTCATAAATGGCCGAAAACGATTTTATATGCATATAAATTGGCCCTCGTCTTAAAGTAAGAAATCCTTTTCAATTTCGTACCTGAAAACGAGTTCATAAAGGTCTATTTATATGCATATAAAAGAATATTAATTCTGCGGCCATTTTTGAATAAGGTATATACGTTCGCAGACATGCCACGACCTCGAGGGAGATAATTTAGATTTTTTTAAAGTTCTAGAATCGCATTTTTAGCGATTTCTACGAGGAACTTTCTGGAAAATTCGTTATCTTCAGACAGGAATAGAGGTGCACATAATTTTTAACGATGTTTCTGTTAGTTTTTAAATTATTGTAAGGGCCACCGGAGCGAGGGGAATTCGACGAAATATAGGGGCCCCGAGGGATATATCATCCTGAGGGGTAATATTTCGACGAATTCCCGAGCGTAGGGTCTATAAATTATATATTACACCGAAACAATCTTGAATGCTGTCTTGAAACGTTTTGTTGTTCCTCCATTGTTTACAGGCTAGTCTTGGTTTACGCGCGTCTTATTTGGTTTTCGCGCATGGTATTTGGTTTCGCGTGTGATACTCGAGTCGAATTCGAGTTTAAATTGACCAGTCACGTGGTACAAATCTAGCTCTTTGATTGGACAATTTATAGTGGAGGTATAATATTTGTTAATTATTACCTCCGCCAGGTTGCTTTCACAGCGGTTTGTTTTTTGTCAGTCTGTCTGTCAGCAGGATATCTCAAAAAGTATTCGACGGACTTTCATAAAAAATTGTGGAAGGATTAGATATAGTGAATGAACCATTAAATTTTAAATTAAATTAAATTAAATTAAATTTAGATGTAAATTTCATTAATTTGGTCTGTCGACTTCTCCGTGCAAATCGTTAATCTTCACATTCAAAACAATTGCTTAAGCAAAAATGCTGTCATGGACCAAGGACCAATCATTAAGTTTTGCTTAAATTTATTGTATCCTATTAGTGCACTCTAGTTCCAAATGTTTTTGTTACGTCGAAAAAACGAATGGACATAAGAAATTACGTAAAAAAAGGGAATTATAATTTGGTACAGTGCCCTCCGACCAAATTAATTGCGAGAAATTCAATGAGTGAACAAAAAGCAACTCGTTTAAGCCCCCGTTACATGGTGAAACTTTTTCGCGAAACTGTATCGTGAAACGATGCGAGACAGGTTTCGCTAACAATTTCAACGTGTAACATGGTCGTTTTCACGAAACTTTTGCGAGTTTGCATTGCGAGACAGTTTCATGAGAAGTAGAACTGGCTTCTACTTTCTCGTGAAACTCGATGCAAAAAAGTTTCATGAAACCAATGATTGCATTGTTAACACCCCTCGTGAAACTTGCACCGATGTGCTTCGCTTCAAAACCAATCATTCCACAACGAATCTGAATTTCTGTACTTCGTCTTCGAGCTCTAACTCTTTTATCAGTTGATGATAAGCTCCTCTCGTCGCTCTCCTTGCCAACCACGCTCTTATCCAGTCAATGCGCTTTCTCTTCTTGACAACTGGTTCAGTTTCCTCGTTCTCCATAACCTCTACTATCAATAAAACGGCGAGAGCACGCTTTCTACCTTCGTCTCGCACCATGTTTACTTTTTTATATTTTCGCGCGAACCTCCGTGAAGGGCTTGGCACTAGAAACAATTCTATTGTTTACAACGAGATTCACCAAACATGTTACACGGTGAAACCTATCTCGCATCGTTTCACGATACAGTTTCACAAAAAAGTTTCACCGTGTAACGGGGGCTTTAAGCGTGGCTCTCACGAGCGATGCAAGCACAAGCGCAAACACAAGAGTCCTTATTTCACAGTGAAAACAGACTCGACGTAAACACTGACGCAAGCACAAGGATGAAAACGTTTCCTGCGCTTATGCGTGGGCTTGCGTTGTGATCGTGAAAACCGAACACAATGTAAGCACAACGAAGTTTTTGGATATCTAATTACGTATGGCCAATCAAAATACTCGTTCTAGGTCCCTCGTGTAACCGCGCGCTGTCCTGCGAATACAAGATAGCAGTATCTGCAGAAAGATTGATGACTGGCAACGCAATGCAAGATAACACAACATGCGGTTCGTTTTCACTTGACGCATAGTTCCTGTGCTTGCTTTATGCTAGCGCTTGTGTCGCTCGTGAAAACCAGGCTTTAGTTTTTCCATTTTAATGGCGGCGTACAAAATGAACGTTTCACACGTAAAATATAACCTCTTTCTCGACGAAATTTCTAATTACTAATTTGAAACATGATTATTAATTTGGTAATAACTTTAAGATCATTTCATAAAAAGGCATATTTTTTTCATCAGAGAACCACTTTTAACTCTAATATTTAATAATGAACGAAAACGTACATAATACACATGTCAAACAATTTTACTCAAAATTATTTACAAGACAAATATAAAGCGTTGAAGACAAATACACATTGGACAAAATATAGAATGGAAAAAATATGGGAAATCCAAACCAAAAGATTGTTGCTTGAAAATCTTTAGGACGCAGAAACCTGTACAATATAAGAGAACGACACTTTAATTAAAATTAAAATATATGAAATACAGTTTAGGGACCGATCATTATTTATGGTCGGAGTGAGTGCCGAAGAGAAAGAGATTTGGTGCTGGAAAAACATTTTACCCAACCAAATGAAGATCAGAAATTTAACCGTCCCAACCATTTTTGGGTAAAGAAAATCATTTACCCAACCCAAGAAGAAAAAGGTTAGATAAAGCCCAATTCACGGTATATCGTGGATACAAGTTTTAATAACAAACCCAAATAGATATACAGACAGATTCTACTGTAACTTTCAGATTATTATCTCCCTATACAGAGTAGGAATCCAAGGAAAACAAGGAGAGGAATACAATAACAAAAGCATTTATGCAATGATGACTAAGGAGAACGGACGACGAGATTCCAATTTTAAATGATGAACTCTTTTTATGTAAATAGTCAATTTTGCTGCCCTCAAGAGAAGTGATTTTTTACCCCGAATCATTTTCTCTTCGGCCCCATCCCGGCCATATATATAATGACCGGTCCCTTAGGGCTGGAATATGCTATAAACTGTGAGATTTTCTATCAAATTTAAGGCAATAATAGACCTTTTTAATAAGTCAGGCGTCAGCAGCCCAAAGCAGCCCTATGACGTATTTGCGGGTAAAGGAAGCCCCGCACGGCCATTTTGTTTGCTTGATTTTAAAGCACAAGAAAGAAAGCCTTGATTGTTTTCATTGTTATTTTTTTAAGTCGTACTTTAGTTTAGCTGGTAAACTCGTACATTCATCGACGTACGACTTTTTCTCACTCATGTTGTTAGATTTATATGCCAAAAAAAGGTATATAATTTCCAATCAATTCCTGTTCTTGTTTCTTAAATTTCCCAGTCTCATAAGCGTGTATGAACATAGTGCCAAGTTCTAAATCAATCGTGAAGTCGATAAATTCGGGTTATTAACAGAGAGTGACATTTCGTAAGTTCCCTTCGGACATCGCCAGAAAAAAGCACGAGGGTTGTTGCGGATAAGAGACGAAAACAAATACTTACATGTAAGTCGATCTTTTGGCAAATATAATGTATTGTATTGTACTTAAAACTGACTTGGTGATGACAGTATTACTTACTAGAAACGTTTTTAAAGTGGTACTACGATGAAAATTCACCCCAGTTTTTTAAATAATCTTTAACATAGAATAGTATTTCAGGGTCGAAAGTGACTAAAAAATGATATTTTGAATTAAGTAATTTGAGCTCTGAGATCACTACTATTTAGACCACCATTACTAAGAACGTGTTCCAAATGAGCCTGCAATTTCAAAAGGTAATATTGTTTATGACGTCAGACACTCAATGCTACGCCTGAATTTCAGTCGAGGTTACTTGTTTTCTTCGAGAAGTAGATGAAATGTCCAGTCTTTCAGACGAAGAATTTGAAAAAAGTACCTTGATCACTATAGATTTACTTGAAGAATTAGCCAAATGAAAACCGAGGGCGTAGCCCGAGGTTTTTATTGTTTTCGAGTGTTTGGAGTCCCCTGATGAAACACGACAAACGAGTGTTTGATCTAGCTTCTCAAACGAGTATTCCTTTAGCGATTTGCTCCCATAGCGATTTTATTTTAATATGTAGAATAAGAAATGTGATCCAGTTCACTAGGAAGTTTCCTACAGGTTTTCATTGGGTATCAAAACTCATGCATGTGATGCGGTATACGTTCATGAATTGGCTATGATAATTCATGAATTATTAATGAGTTTGAGAACTCTATATAATAACTACATTTCTTATTGTGAGCAGTTAACATTTTGAAGCCACTGGCGGCCACAACCTCCCCAGTCAAGTGTACCATATACGTAAGTCTTAGTCCCATTCCCATAGCAAAACAATAATTACGTCACACCGAAGACAGGATGGAAGAGAAATCTTAAAATTAAAGCCGAACAATAATCCAAAAATCTGTTGACCAAGACTCACAGGCAATTCAAGGTAAAAGTTTTGGAATCTTATCTTGAATTGTTTCTGCATGGCTATTTAAAAATCAGCTGAAACAGGACAGGTACGTTGACAACTTGGGGAAATACACTTTACAACAAAGTGAAATACAAAAATAAATAATAAAACCTCAAACTCATTAATAATTCATGAACCAAAAACAAAGAAAATCAACTCCGTGACGGACAACTGGATATGTGATCTTAATTAGCATAGGATTTTGACGATTTCAATCTCAAATTTCTCTGCAGACACGGGCTTGTTTGACTTTGAGATGCCATTTCAAAGCCTCCAATCGGACTGAATTTAGCAACGGATATGCATCGAAATAGGGTCGTGACTAGATGGAATACTCCTTGAGGTGACCGTGAGGTACTAGGTCTGAGTCGTCTTCTGGACGATCTTTTTATTAGTATTAAGGTTAGTATTAGAAAACCTATTAGGCTGGGGGTTAGGATCTAAATTGTTTTGGGGTTAGCAGTTCTATGATGTATTTCATCATACACATGTCCGATCGTATGATAGCAGTACAATCTCTTATTTCGTTCAACCCACTGATCTCAAAAATAGGACTGGATTGAGCTTTCTATTGTATCTGATGAGCTGATTTTGAAGCTTGCATATTTGTATAATGTAAATTGACGAGAGATCATTAGAAGCTCCGAGTTTGCAAGCAAATCAAACTGTGACGCTCGAAAAATAGGTTTAGTGTCTGAGCGAAATAGGTTTAGTGTCTGGCCAATATAGTTTCTTTGTTAACATTAAATGCATAAAATCTTGAACCTAATTTGACGTCTCATATTAGGCTTCTCTCGCTGGATAATTAGAGCCAACGGCGGCCTTTACTAAGGGACCAAAGTCGCAGTAAATCTGTAGGTAGGCCATGAATCGTTTTACCCAGTAATTTAAAAAATGTCTTCTGGTACTCTTTATAGTAAAATTATTTTATTTTGTCGATGGTAAGAGCACATATCCAACAAAAAACCACATAGGAACCTCAGTTGGTTCCTTGGTCATGGCGGACTTTCGGCTTCATTTTCTGAACAATAGTTGCCCGATCCAGTCTTCTTTCGTGATCAGTGGTCCAACCTCTCGCGGATACTAAAAAAGATCGTCCAGAAGACGACTCAGACCTAGTACCTCACGGTCAACTCAACTGCGAGTATTCCATCTAGCCGCGATCTAGAAATAGTCATAATATCGCAACATTATGTATTTTTACCTACCGACCCAATGCTATTGACAACGATTGTAGCTTTTAAACAAGGCTCTTTGTCAATGAAAAATTTGTAACTTGATCTACTGTCTGCAAGGCTTTCTACATACACCTACCATAACTTTGTTAAGTCTCTTTATTTTCAGGAGATTTCGACCCTGAACGAGATCGATTTCTAGAAAATAATAAAATTTAAAGAACTAATGAAAGACAAACAAAATTGAAACAACACAGTGATGACAAACAAATGTTGTTTGTTTGTTTCATTGATAATAAAGAATGGCGCTTATATCTCTATTTTATATCACACATCTTCGTTCAGGAGATATTTAGGTTTGCTTGACATGCAAACGGTATGACCTGTGACGCCATATGATTGACACCTTATTTTAACTTCTCGTAAGCAGCACCCTTTAATCTGACGAGTTGTAACGTTGGTGTAGCAGATTAATATGGCGCGGGCCATAGTTAGCGTCCGATAGCTTGCTATAGCACTTTTCCCTTCAATTTTTTATTTCCTTTATTTTTTATTCCTTAGGTTAGGTTAGATTGGGTTTTAGTCTTGAGTTAGTTTAGGGTTAGAATTAGTTAGTTTTGGGGGTACGCTCTCTGATTTGTTTCCAACTCAGTTTAATATGGAAACTAGTATCGATCCAATGAAGTAGGTGGTCGGGCCTTCGGGAGCCTGGACACAAGGTGATGGGGAGGACAACGTGGTGGATCTCAAGCAACACCTAAAAATTGCCTTTGGCTCTGGGAACGAGATTGTATACAACCGAGTTAGAGGTTGAAACAACGCAATAAAACAGTCGCATGTTATCTTCTATTGGAGGACAGATTAAATGGCACCAACAAGTCTGGCGAGAGATTTAGGAAGCATCCAAACCTTCTACCGTCTGTTCCAGAAAGAGACCTGGATGAAGAACTTCTTGAAGACGAACTAGAAGATCCCGAACGAGAACTCCCGCTCGATGAGTCACTACTTCGACGGCGAACTTTCCTCGAGTCGGTAGGGGACTGAGAACGAGACCTAAAGACGATATAAGAGAACAAGTTGATACAGACGGAATTGTGGTGAGGTTTTTAGACTATGTGCATACGCTGTCCTTTCCGAACAATTTAAATACATAAGGAAACGTATAGATTGATCACCCCTGATAGAGACACTAACTAGGCCCCTGTCGAAAACGTTGGGTCGTGAATTGTAACTTTTTAAAACTCTACTTATCCCCATAACGATTATGTAAATGAAAAATATTGCCTTTCATTATATCGGCAGATACATGTACGTTCACCGGCATTACCACCAACCCATGGTCAAGCTCACGACAACAGCCACTACAACTCAATCACGGTGGCTGGTTAGAGTACTGTCTGCGTCACGGCCATCGATTCCCAGCCGAAAGTCTTTATGTTGCATTTTCGCAACTGGTCCCGGTGGGGTATTAAAAATATGCATGTCGTTTTAGTGCTCCATTCACACGGAAAGCGAAAAATCGTTTCACACCATGTAGATGGAACTGTTCAAATAGGGAAACTGTTTTCAGATATAGTTTCTATATTATATCATCACGTTATTTCATCTATTTCAATAAATTAAACAGAATATTACATCGTCTCTTAGAGCTACGGATTTTATCTTCTCGTGTACGTTAAGCGGCCCTGTATTAACGGACACTCTGTATTAAGCGGACAGTTCCCAAAGTCACGAATGTAGGGTCATCACGTAGTACCAATCGCAGAGTTCTTTATGAAATCAATCTCATGTTCCTGGCGCTTGTCGAATTTCAATTTTTAATCTTGCGTTACCGTGTGCCGTGTTTTTCGATTGACGACTTTGCGGTCAGGAAAGAGTTAAGTGAACAACGACGTTTTCTTGGTCATTTTGATATTTAACAGATTTTTCTAAACTATACTTCTGACAGACAGATTACAGAGATTAGAGACTTTCCTGTTTTTTTTTTCAATGCTTCACGACGGAAATCGAGAAATATCTATCAATTTTTCACAAATTAAATTTGCTTCGAGTTCATGATTTTGTTGGAATGTAGTTTATTTCTCACCCAATCGCAGGAGATGGTGTTTGATTCCATCATATAAACAGTGATGTTTAACTTCAATAGACCTTACCCATTATGACGCATCATTATATCAGTGACTACTACTACCAGAATCCTTTTCGGTATATCTTTTTGTGATGTTAAGTCGAGCAATTGTTTTACGTCTCCCAGATGGAGTTTAACATTAACATAAGAAAGGAAATCTCGCAAGGAATTATGGTAGTAATAGACACTAATAGAAATTCGTACGTCATAATCGTTTATTTGTTTTTATATTACGGTGTAATTAGTATACGATGTTGCCGAGGGAAACTTGAGACCGTGTCTGCCATCCAAGAGGCCTGGGTAGAGAATCTCTATCAAGCAGACACCACCATTAAACGAACACTAAATAATTCTTGAGGGTGTCCACTTAATACAGGTTTGACTGTATTACCAACACTCAAAGATAACTTTCATATATCTCCGCAAGGTCATGTAATATCCTCTATTTATTTTTTATTAATCGTAAGTGGGCGGAATCCTAGGCATTCCTGTAATTTGATTGGCTGCCTGAGCGGGCGGTTTTTTGCGACATCTGACCACGGTCACGGAATCCAAAATGCTAAAAGTTTTTATCGTGTTTTTTCGCTTCATTATTAACTGAAAAATGGAAATCTAACACAGAATTCGATTCAACTAAGCTGGAAATAACTATATTATATACAAAGTATTTTGGTTTGTTTTTCTTTCCTTATCCAAATAATGCAGTTTTACCGAACTAAAGTAACTCAAGTCTTTTACCTTGTATAATAAAAAAATTAATATGTTATTTACCGTTTTGGTCGGTCCGTATAGAAAAATGTTTGCCCTCGGTCTGGAACCTCGGGTAAAAAATCTATACGGACCTCCCATCCGGTAAATAACATATTATCTCACATATATATCTCACATATATATCTCACGTATATATCTCACATATATATCTCACATATATATCTCACGTGATATTGTCAACTGTTGTGAATGTTCACGATTTAATTTCGGTTGTTTATGTTCTTTTTATGCAGGTTCAAGGTAAAGTCTTTATCATAACACCATACAATAACTATACAATATATTAGATCAATACGTATTTAAAATGAGTTCTATGACAGTTTTTAAATCGTTACACTAAGTATCCTGCGAACTTTTTAATAATTATTTCTTATTTATGAATCATGTGAGACCAGAAACAACAGAAATTGTGTTCCACAGGTGGACGGATCGTAATATTTCAAACGACAAGCGTGCCCGTATAGCGAAGCTACAACGATGGCGTATGGCTCTCCATTTTTTCTTGCTAATAATTCCGCTAATGTTTTCAGGAATAAAGTGCATTCGACTCCCATTCCACCATTGGTCACAAATACGAGAGGCGTAAAAGTTCCATTTTCAATATCCAAAACTCTTTGTAGGTATTGTCTCTTCTTTTCATTTTCCTGTTCTCTAAAAATCTTTGCTGTATGTTTATTCTTGTTGCTTGCGGAGTTTACATGCGTAACTCGAACATCAAAAAATGCTGTAACTCCACGTGACCAGAATCCTCCCGCCTTAATTTCTAATCTTGCTTCAGAGTCTCAAATCCAAAATCTCGTTGTCAAGTGGTTGGAGGTGTGGCTCTGGTTCCACATTCTTACAAACTTTACTGATTACAACAGGTCAGTAGGTAGAGATGCGTCAATGGTTTCCATCTTGTTCTTCAGAAATGCGGCCTTCAGCGCCTGTTGATGTTTTTTCAGGTCATTAGTTGATGGCTCACTTTTTTTCATCATTATGCTCTGTGTTGTGATCGAATCTACATGTGATGCTGTTATCAGGGTTGGGGCGGCGTATTGCTGTGGAGATTCGTTTGGCATACCCAAACTACCTTCAGCTGGTGATAATGTGCATAGTTCCGCGAGTTCATCAGGAAACTGTTCACCTTGCCCAAAAATTGTTGGCAGAAATACTTCATTCAGCACTTCATGGATTGGATCAACATAGTCTTCCAATGATTCGATTGTGCGCATAAAGTATGTAAATTTCGACCTGTATCCCTTTGTGAACGCAATGTCGGCTGCATGTGGTTGACTCCTTGCAATTTCGGAAAGTGTTTCGATTTCTCACCTCCAAAGTGAGACTTTTTCATTGCAATATTGATCTTTATACTCTTTGGATCCTATCACCGCACCTAGGTGTCGTTTGCCTTCAGTTGTGATGTTAACTTCCTCTCCAAATACTCTACGGGCTTCATCTGCCAGCGCCTGTGATTTCACTATTAACCAACTCTTCGTTCCATTAACCAGGTATCCATATTTATTTATTTCCATGCTCACGTGTTTATACCAGAGATATAATGATTTGATTCTTCCACCTCCAGCGGAGTCATCATCTAACCACACCTGTTTGACATCAGGTACGGAGAGGCTCAAACTTTGGATCATACTGAATGTGTTGATGGAATACCGACAGGATTTCACCCTCACCAGAAGTGAATAACCTGGAAGGTTTACGATAGGTGTTGATGATGTACAGCGACATTTCCGGACAAGTTATCTGGATGTTATGCAGTGCAACAGATCTATAAATTTGGTTGAAAGCATTACTTGCATCTACAAGCAGGATGCCAGGATTCCGTCTGTTTCTTCTTCTGCAAAAACGTGGCTCATGCCATTGATCGCTGCTTCAGCACCCGCGCTGTGACTAGCACAAGCCTGTATAGGGCCAGCTGCCTCTTTAATCTCATCATTTAGGCTCCACGATACAGTGTTACCAATTATTCGCCGCAGTACCTCCCCCGCCCCTATCGGTCGAATTCCGGGATTCTTGTCGAGTGGAATAAGCCTGGAGGCTGTGTATTGTGTAACTTTCAAGGAGAGATGGATGATAACTCGTTGTTAGCAACTTTCTGGTCAAAATGGCAATTTTGTCTCTCAACTTCTTTCCCACTGTACTAAAATTTCTTGAGCATAGAATTCTGCGGTAAAGTTCGGCATCCATACCCGCGAGGGTCCTGCAGAGCCCTTCGTTTTCATGGCAGCTTGGTGGATCTTTTGCTCGTCAATTACGTCAAAAATACCATTTGGAACAAGATTTACTGGGCCTTGCAGGAGACATTCATCAACAACTTCTGACCCCTGTGGGTGCTTTGCTTTCAGTTCTTCCAAGACTTCAGGTGTTAGAGTAAGAAGGCCCGACGAACTTTCCCTATCCAGAAATTTTAGTGCTCCAGCTTCCAGATAACTTCCCTTGCATAATCAATTTCGTAAAGATCTTAGAGATATCATCAACAGTTCTAGCTTTCTTCGAGGTTACAAACCTTTTCTGTATGAATTTGATTTCCTTCATCAACAGATTTAAATATCCGCGTCTCCAGAGAGCTAATCTCCGATCAAAGGCTGCACTGTGCTCTTTAGCTTTGGACGATGCTGAAGGTTTTTGTAATATGAGTGAAGGAGGAAGCATGAAAGCTTTCAAAGCAATTGAGTTCAGGTCTGAACTAGAATTGAATTGCTTTAGCCAAAATGTAAGCTCTTCGATAAACCTTTTCCCAGCTCTTCCTTGCTTGAAAATGTTTCTTCTAAAATATACAATTTCATAGTAAATTTCGGTAATATTATCATACAGGCCTTGGTAACTCAAGTTCCCCAAATTCTTGTCCTTGATTTTGAATGGTGGCACACTGATGTCTGGTATACTTGGGCGGATTCGGTTTGAACAAGCTTCATCTTCAGGAACACAATACTCGGCTAAATCACTCATGATGATACAAGTTACGGGTTCGCGGAGACCATTTGGAGATGTACTAGACTGACTTCGTACCGGGGCTGTTTTAAAAGCATCATGTAAATCATGTTTTGATTCCAATGGTCTCAAGAGAGTCGTTTCAACATACCTTTGGTTCTGACTTTGATCGCTTATGCAAATTTCTGCTTGATCACTTATGCAAATTTGGGCTTGTGTTTGTTCGTTCATGGCCGTTTGCAGATTTATTTCATCTTCTTCTTCAACCAAGGTTGAGCTAACACTCCTTTTGACCCCAGACGAATCTGTGCCATTTGTTTCTTTTACATTTCCTCGACGTTTCTCTGCGTAAGCCGCTTTATATCTGAGGTTCTGAGCCGATAAACCCAAACGTTCGTAGCCTCTCACTTTCCATAGATTTTTCATAATCTCCATGTATCCAAGCTTTCGTCCTCTCACATAACAACTAAGATCATCGTTCTTAACACATTCTTTTGCTGTCAATTTACATTGTAATAAATCTGAAACCATCTGATCTGTCCAGATTATACTATTTCTTCTTCTTTGAGATGTTTCAGCCATTTCAGTCATCAAAACCTCTTATCGCCGCCCTCTTATCGCCGCCGCCATATAATAATTAAATTATTATTATTATTATTATTATTATTATTATTATTATTACAAATACATATGTGGTACTTTCGTGTTGAGCGAGCGAAAAGACTAAGGCCCGGGTCAAACGTCGAACTTTTCATGAGTCCAACTCAATGTAAATTAGGAAACTCTTTTGTTTAAGTTCATTTGCATTGAGTTCAACTCATGAAAAGTTCGACGTTTGACCTGGGCCTAAGATGAATGAATTGTAGAAAACATACCGTTTAGAACCTCCTTCCTCGGCTTTTGACCTTCAAAAAAGATAAAATCTTAGCGTATAAAGAAAACGTTCAAACAATCTAAATTATTTAGTAACTGCTGAAACTGCATTATTTCAAACTCTCTCGTTCCAAGGAAAACTATCTGCTTCGAAGAACAAATATTCCGAATGTACGCTAGTGCTGCATTTTATATTGTATTTTTTCGCTTTTTCTCCCAAAGGGGTGCTTAAATAAAAACACGTGTTGAGTTTTCGTGTCTTTGAATATCTAAATAATATTTAATTAGGGAGCCCATATCACCATACGGTGTTTTTCAACGGAGCCCTTAGCAATTTTTTATTTTAATTGCAACCTATTTTGTTTCTGAAATTTTCCGCTCCTTAGATGCGAGGAAGGAACCAAGTTACAAAATTCTGATAAGAATTAGGGATTAAAAAACGGAAAGCTGGTATAGGAAGTTCTTTCTCTGAAAGCATTATTGAATTTAGAGTGTCATTTAGAGTGTGAATACACTAATATTTAGTATGAATATCCACATAGTCCATTGCATAGTCCAGCGCGACCGCTGACCACGACAGAACCTACATATTGTAGTCTTAAGCATGATTCATTTGGTTTTGTCCCACCTGAACCCCACTGGGGTGTCAGGTCAAATGATTACCAGCCCTGATCCCGGGAGTCTTTACTGTCTTGCTTGGCATCTCCTTCATCGTCATCCTAAACCAAGACATAAATATATGGAAAACCTCATAAACCTCGGACTAAACATTTTCAAAAAAGTTTTTTCATAAGATCATCTAGACTTTGGAACACACTCTCCGATCAAACAAAATAAATTAACAAATATAGTCTCTTTAAAAATTATTTAAAATCAAGATACTTTGTCGCTCTCCAGAACACATTCAATACTGATATTATATCTACCTGGCGCTCAATATGTTTAAATTGTAATTCTGTCAGAGACCTTGAATCGCAGAACTTCAGTATTTGTTGTTAATATTAACTGTGCGTGCGTACGTGAGTGTGTGTGTTAGTATAATGTATTTGTTGTAATAAGTGATATAATAAGTGTATCACAGGCTGTGATATAGTAATATGTAAATGTTATAGTTATATATGTAATGTATTATGTATGTTTGTTAATTCTTAGGGTAAGACACCATGACTAGGGCTGAACATCCCTGTTGTGTCTTGCCTTGTGTATGTAAACACGAAAACAAATTAAATTAAATATATATCAAACTAGAAGGCACTGCGAGACTGCATACCTCCGCCAGTTGATAAGTTATTTTAAAGTTTTTGATTTGGTCCATTCGTTTCCGTTATATCTCTTTTTAAACATGGCCAAAAAGCGCTATTGTGATTCCACGCAAGGGTCTGGTAACTACCTTACGGAAGTCGCTCATATAAGAGTTATTGTTGCTCATGACGTATTCTTTAATTATCATAGAAGCAAGCAAGCAAGATGCCAGATACTGTAGATGTGTTGGGTTTTAAAATGAATCAGACGTACAAAACGCAAATTCCCTTAATCACATAAGCTACAGTACGTCACGGTTGGCCCGTCCCACGTCTCTTTCGGCTTTTTTCGGCTCTCAGTTTTATCTTGCAAATAGAAATGTTTAAACTTTAAATATAGATATATCTCCGAAACGAATGGAACAAATCCAAAAGTGTAAAATAACTTACGAACTATTTTGGTTTCCTCTAAACAGGAATCTTAAAACTATGGAGGATTTATGTCTACTTTTAGAGTTTCCGAGTTTGCAATATTTTATTTATTTATTTATTAACTTTACAACCAAGCAAGAAAGCAAAATAATTAATACAACGGTTCAAAATAAAAAAAACAGTCAAAAACAGAGCAGTCTTGAACATGGTTGAAGGTATAGTCAACAGGACGTGTGTCCCATGTGAAGACCAACCTGACAAAAATTTACAGAATTAAGAACAGCAGCTTAAATTATATGAACGGCACTTAGAGCAGTACGTTTTCCAAGTGCGCATTCTGTTTACATCGAAAGAAGAGTCTAATTGAGAAGAGTAGTATATATAAAGTTGGTGTTTAAAAGAGAAAACAGACGTACCTGTACTATTACGGATGATCGGAGATAGATTGTTCCAGAGAAAGACAATTCGATTAAAAAAGGAGTTCCTAAAAAGAGAGGTCCTGCAAGGATTGACTTGAAGCAAATTGTCCTTGCTAGAACGGATGCGAGACGAGAGGTGAGAAGAAAAGGTAACAAAAGAGGAGATGTCTAGATCGTAAAGGCCTTGTTTACATTTGGAAAAAAAAGATGAGATCCTTTATTTCAAGCCAGTACGATATAGGTAGTAATTTCAGCTTTTTAAGACGCTCAGGATAAGACAAATCGTAGTCTTGTAGTATAAATTTGGTAGCTCGTCTTTGAACTCCCCGAACGCAAGATCACGTGACGAACCTTGAGGTGCCCAGATCTCACTAGCGTGAGACAAGTGAGATCGGACGAGAGCAAGATAGAGTAGCCGACGGCAGCGAGTATCAATTAATTTAGTGCAGTTCCTACGAAGAAAGCCAAGCAAGCGGTTGGCTTTGGCAGTACAACTGGCAATATGAGGGGACCATTTAAGGTCATTGCTGACAACCACACCCAAGTCGACTTGATTAGAAACACTCTTGATTGGTTCATTGTTGAGGTAATAGGAATGGGTTGGAGGGTTTCGTTTGCGAGATACTCTGAGCAGGAGCGTCTTTGATATACATTAAATTTCAGTTGCCAGGACAGCGACCAGTTGCACATAGAGTCGAGATCAACCTGGAGCAGATCTCGTTCTGCTGATGACTGAATTGCGCGGTAACATTTACTATCATCAGCAAATAGTGCAACAGTACTGTTCCTGGTTACCCTTGGAAGATCATTTACATACAAAGTGAAAAGAAGAGGACCTATGACACTACCTTGTGGCACACCAGACGTAATTAATTGGACTATGAGCTTTAGTAATTTAATATGTTCCAATTGATTGAAGTTACCTCATCATCGAGTTCGTATTTCGACAAATCAACATCGTCGTCGTCATCCTCCTCCTCCCCATTCTCTTCATTCTCTTCGGCAGCTTTATCCTCTACAATTATATTTGTTTTTTCTTCATTGTTCTAAAAATTAAAGCATTCAAAAACATCATAAAACAAGAGAATAAAGAATAAAAAAGAGACCCAACAAAGTACAGTGTAATGTTTCATCTGACAAATAATATAAAATAATACGTGCTACGTAGGCAATGTAAAATAGGAAATAATATAGGAATTTAGGAAAGGTGGTAAACTATCAAAGTTTAAACAAATAAGTCCAGCTTTACTCTGATGGCTTTTGCTCGAAACATCAGTTATTTGTTACTTCTTCTACATTTATGTTTCAATATTTCCTATTTACTAGTGTTTAAAGGGGTTGTTGGTTATTATTTCATGTTACGAGGTTCCAAATATATTAGCATATATTAGCACCTTGTTCTTTTGAACCAGGTAATACATAACATATCTATCGTTCTGTTGCTGATATATCTATCATTCTGTTGCTAATATATTTGGAACCTCGTAACAAATTAATTATAACCGAGTTGTTCTTGCCCCTGGCATGTGTTAATTAGTAGCTCGTGAAATTAACTTAGATTAATATTTGCTTGATGTGGCACTGGCACCTGAAGTGTATCTGGATTTTCTTATGTAAACCTTTCTTGACAAGTTGTTAATGACAAGTTGTTAATGTGCAACAAGTTGTTTGTGCAATATCCTTGTGAATTCTTGTTGTCTAATACCTGAAAGCTTTTATACAGTACTCTGACAAAAAGATAAACCAGCATCGTACCCAGGCGATGCGATGAAGCTGTGCTTCGGGAGATGTGAGTGCACGGGGAAGATTAACAGCCAATTAAAGACTAAGTTTAATATGGGATTAGATCTACCAGTAATGAATAGACAATTTCGAAGTGAAAAGTAGCTAGAATGGACTACAATATAAATTATCTAATGTGTATCTTTCTGAGTAAAAAAGTGCTAACTCTATAGCTATAGTTAAAACATGAGGCATTGTGCTACGTAATAAGTAGCTACTGTAAGTTGTAACTACAGTAAACACGTAGACCAGAAAATACGTAGGTAACTACAGTAGTTGAAGAGCTTACCTGTACAACAATGTCAGAATTCCCTTTTTTCTTTTTCCTTCCAAACTATAAAAATATGTTGTTTAAATACTTACAACTGTAGTCTGTTTTGATTGTGTGTATGTGGTAGATCAACGTTTTAGTTTGAAATCAAAAGTTCAACAAAAAGCTCAAAATAATTATACATGTAAGTAGTTCATGGTTTGGCATACTCCATGGAGTTTTATACAATAACCGGTTGTTATAGCCATGTTCTATTAAAGGACAGATACATAGATCATGTCAAATCGCATCAAATCATGTCAGAGGACTGCATTTATATTTTTCGTGCCCCAGAAATCGCCTAAGAGCTTCAATAAGCGTTTTGAATGGTTTGTTTTCAAGTTCATTTTTATAAAACAAATAGATTCCATTGTCTGTTCAGTTATGGGTAAGTTGGAAGGGCACAAATGCCCATAATTTTTATGCACGCGTCGGTTACAGTAGAACTTGAATTTTACAACCCCCAAATTTTACGACCAAGATAAAAGAGAGTTGTTCGTTTTTACAGTCAACAAGGAAAACGTTTGACATTGTACAAATACAGCCAACTGCCAAGGGGTGGTAAAATTCATTTAAACATTCAGTACAGTACCTCATCATATTCATTATCTGAGTCATCCCTCTCAACATATTCCACATTTCCACGCTCATTAAAACCTCCACCAAGTCCTGTGGTTTAAAATCACTTGTTTTAGTAGAATATATGTAAATGTGCTGTACTGTAGGACAGTATTCACAACATTATTAGCAAAAATATACATGTACATCTACATTATGCACAGCATATACTGTGTGTACATATTAATATAAGACAAAAACACACCAGGGTTAAAAATTCAACAACTCAACTTTTTGATATTGTTTTTGCAGGGCCTTAAATAAAAATTAGGGAAATTTGGATAAAGAAAGAAGTAGGAAACTTCGGTTTTTTTTTAGCCAGGTCTATTATTATAATTTTATCTTATAGTTATTCCAAATGTTTGCCATTTTGCTTGGCTTTTTCAGTCCAACTGCTTAAATTGTTATTATTTTTCAGATAATTTGGACAATTAATTTGGTTAGTATAGAGCATTTTGACACTCAATCCCAAAGGACTCAAATAACAAAGAGCATGGCAGCAATGTTGGTGTACCTACAAAAAAAGAGATACTTAAAATGCCTATGCAATGAAAAATTCAGTTGTAAAATAACTCTTTTGTTTGAAAGAACTCTTGAAACTATAAAGACTAACCATTTACAACTTTTTCATATCTCACTTCACTCTTGAAATATTAAGATTTGTCTAATATGTAAATGATCATACTTATGACATCACAATGCATGACTTATTGAAAAATTCTGCATGTCTTTATTCCAAGTCACTTTGTATAGAAAAAAATATTTTAAGAGAAGTTACTGCTTATGAGCAGAGTATTACATGTGTATTTGCAGCAAAACAACATTTGCATCTTATGTGCATAATCCATGACCGCCGAAAGGGGGGGTTAGCCGGGGCCCGGCCATTCTAGGGGCCCGCGAATACGCGTGCCAAGCAAATCCGTACGCCTTGAGGGAGTACAGAGATCTACTAAGTTTATCCTTCAGGACTTTAATTCCCCATACATCATTCGTTTGAAGAAACTTAAGTTGCTTCCTCTTTTGTAAATGCAAATGTGGCCTTTTTGAACTTGATATCTCTAGTTTTGTTTCTAACCCTACCAGTACTAGGTCGCTGCGCTCATCATCTGCAAATTTGCTTCAACCCGGTCTCTGTAAAACATCACTTTTTAGGAATTCCTTCTTTAATAGAATTGTGTTTCTGTGGAATGATTTACCATCAAGTTTACAAAATTGTGTTTCTTTTGAATCTTTTAAAAGTAATTTATTCCAATATTATATGTTAAAGCGCGCGATAACATTTTTGACGTCGATAGAAAAAGAACTTGGAAGACATTTTGTAGTAAATGCCGCAGGTACAATATAAACTGCTGCTCTTAAAGTGCCCCTAACCTCAAAATTTTTTATTGTCTTATTTGGAAGAACTTTTAAAATGATAAAGTAACTTCTTTTGAAGATTTTCACTTCTTCGCTTTCTTTTTGAGATATATCAGTTTGTTTGATATGCAAATATCTGGAATTTCGTCAACATGCATGATGCGTTATCAGAGAATGTTATATATATTTGCGTTCATGAAATAAAAACATTAAAATGTGAATAACACGTGTGTGTATTTCTCCCACAACACCAAACTTCTTGATTTTAAAGGATTTCGTTCGAGAATGAAAGAGATATACACATTTATCCAATAACTCATTATGCATGTGTGACGAAATTCCATACATTTGCATATCAAACAAACTGATATATCTCAAAAAGAAAGCAAAGAAACGAAAATCTTTAAAAGAAGTTACTTTATCATTTTAAAAGTTCTTCCAAACAAGACAATAAAACATTTTGAGGTTAAGGGCACTTTAATTATTTGTACTGATGTTATTTTAATTTTTTTTATGATTTATGTATGTTTTGTTTGGATGAGCTTTAAATGGGACTCGTGTTCTGCTGCTCTAAATTTTGTTAGTCTTTTGTAATTTTTCAATACGACTATTTGTTAAACCAATAAATTCAAATTCAATCAATATTGGAGAAAAAAAATGAATGATAATATGGAATAGCTAGACAGTTTAAAGATGTAAACACTGCTGACAAACAGATATATTTTTGTGACATACTGTACCTGTTCTTCTTTCCTTGTGAGTATGTTTTGGTGCATTACAAACATTGCATGTTGAGCGCCGAGCCCAATTTATATTCCCACATCTATAATTATATTTTTAAAAATCATTATATACAGTCGATTCCCGATAACTCGAACATCCCGCTAACTCGAAGCAATTTTCGTTTCCCTTCAGATCATTTTCTATATAATTTTACCCTCGATAACTCGAACCACGTTTGTCAAGACGTGACAAGTCAAAAAATACAGTACTGTAGTCCAAAAGAGTGAATTTATTTTGAAGCAGCCGTGTATTCTGTCTTGTAAAAAAGTGAATCGCATGAACTCTGTAGCAGTAGTCCGACGCTGTTCGCAGTACCTACAGTAGTCTTCTACTGCTGCTTTGTTTTGTTTTGTTTCACGTTACGTTACGTTCTGATTTATAATATTTAGAAATATTGTTCCATTCCATAAAGTAATTAAATTTGATTAAAGGGACACTCCGGCCCAAATACAAATGTAGTTCATATGAAAGATCTTACTGACTTTAGATTATTTCCAAAGTTTCAGCATTCCTATCAATTTAGTTAAGAAGATGGGGCTAGTTGAAGTTGGAGAGTTTGTGCAATTTCGACGCCATTTTGTTTCTCAAATATGACGTCACTGAGTGACGTGATCTCGTATTATGCCTAAGAAGCTCCTCTACTTTCCTGCATGATGAACTGAATAGTTTATTTCGACTAATTTTCGTCCAAAGACCATTCACAATAACTATCACTATGTGATCGCCATCAAAACAACTCCACTGACGATAAAGAATCACTCAATGACGTCATATTTTCAAAACCAATATGGCGTCCAAATCCACAAATTTTCAACTTCAACTAGCAATATCTTCTCAACTAAATTGATAGGAATGCTGAAACTTTGGCAATAAACTAAAGTCAGTAAGATCTTTCATATGAACTGCATTTGTATTTGGGCCGGACTGTCCCTTTAAAATGACACTGTATGAATAGAAATACACAGTAAACACCGTTTTTCCTTATTTCCGGTCATTTGTTCTCAACTCCCGGTAACTCGAACTCCGATTTCGAGTTATCGGGAGTCGACTGTAGAGTACTATAACAATTCTAAGCTCAGTTGGTTACAAATGACAGATACTGTATCAATGAAATGGCTAATTTCATCTATTTCAATATAATAAATAGAACATTACATGGTTACTTGGAAATTGTTTCTTCTTGTGATGGTAATACTGTATTTCTCACTTGTTTGCTTCGCCCTGATACTTGTGAGAGATATTACCAACAAGCGATAACATTTGTTTATTTTTTATTAATCGTGAGTGGGCGAAATCCTGGGTATTCCTGCAATTTGATTGGTTGGCCTGAGCGGGGAGTTTTTTTGCGATATCTGACCACGGTCACAGAATCGTGTATTTTTATTATTTTTCTTTATTTTTAATGATAGAAAATGGAAACTAACACATAATTTGATGAATTAAGATGGGAAAAAGGAAATAACTTTATTATACAAAAACTTTGAAGTATTTTGGTTTGTTTTCCTTTCCTTAACTCTTTCCTGTCTGGCCCAGTGAAGAGGGGTCATAGAAGACCCCCGAAGTCGAAAAACACGGCACACGGTAACGCAAGATTAAATATTGAAATTCGACAAGCGCCAGGCACATGAGATCCACTCACACGCCAAGTTTGATTTGATTTCATAAATAACTCTGCGATTGGTGGCATTTTGAATTTTCATGATGCTACGCGGGCGTGCAAGATGGCATTTTCTAGAAAAATGGAAGTTTTTCAACCTGATTTATGATAATTAATGCTAATTTATATTATCATGATGTGTCTTGTTCGGAAAATTCAAAAACATTGGTAATAGCCGGTTTATTGGGCTTTCAGAAAAGGTGTAGGTTTCGCAACAGTTATGGATATTTCCAGAGATATCGATAGAACAAAGAGGGAGTTCAATTTTGGATGTTTTTCAGCCGGACAGGAAAGAGTTAACCAAATATTGTAGTTTTACTGAACTCAAGTAACTCAAGTCTTTCACCATGTATAATAAAAAATAAATATGTTATTTACGGTTTTGGTCAGTCAGTATAGAAACATTTTTGCCCTCGGTCTCATAAACGACCCTCATTTTATGGCCAAGGGCAGTTTCTGAAACCTTGGGCAAATGACCTGCCTATATTGACCTGCCATCTGGTAAATAACATATATATCTCTGCACGGTCATGTAATATTTATCAATTATTGGATGAGTCTAAGCAAAATATCATGATTTATCAGTGGCGAGCTACCAGTTATTTGCCGATGTCGAAGGCAGAGGCAAATAACTGGTCGAGAGAAATCTGACAAATCATGATATTTTGCGATAGACGAATTCAATAATTGATTTATCATTCAATAATAAAGATATATCACTTGTTCTTGCCTCCAAAATACTTTCAATTTCGTCCTCCGACAGCTGAGAAAATCCAACTGCCATAATTTTGTTCGCATGAAAACAAACAAGGTTGTGAAAATTATTTGAAACAGCTGTATGCTAGTGCGCATGCTCAGAAAATTATTTGCAGCAATGAGCAAAAGGAAAATTTTACAATTGTGCATGCTCAGAAAATTATTTACACTGAATTATTTGCAGGTAAACTAACCAATCAAAATTCAGGATAGAAACAAAGTGAATTATAAATCTATTTATTTGACCTTTGAGAATAATGTGTATTATCAGACATAGTTTGGCGCTACGCAGGCTTGAAAAAGTTTTTTGAACGCTACTGTCCATGACCCAACGTTTCGACACTCGAATCTAGTGTCTTCATCAGGGGTGATTGTTGTAAAGTTAGGATCCCTATTTATACCCTCATAGAACCGATGATGATGTTATCTATTAACAAGATGCAAATAAGCTTCTGGTAATAAACCACCGTCATCGCGACTCAAGGGTGCGTGGGCGCTATTGATAACCGCGGATTAGTGGTAATAATTTTGGAATTTTCCCACGCAATTTCATAGTATAGGTTACGCACAAAGCAGAATCTCCCTTTTTTGAAAAGAAAACAGCCTTTTGGTGTTCTTTTAAACGCGTACGAAACTAGTGACGTTTAACTGACCAACTGACATTTAGTTAATGATGTCGACAAACCCGTCGCCCGACATTTTAATAGTATCAACCATTCGATTTCCGACATGAAAGTTTGTGCCATATCACCCATTTCCGGTGGAAATGATTGCCGTAAAAGACAAGAAAAGCGTCTTATTTTCAAACTTGGCACCATTCATCCCCATGGTCTCAATGAAAGATTTTCATTCTCTCTTAATCCCCATGGGTATTTCTTTATTTCACCCCTACTTATTAGCATCCCTTTGCATCGTTTGTTGCTGCTTGTCGGTAAAAATAGCAAATAACTTTCTTATTTTGACATCTGGTTGGCTTATTTTTGTCTTAGCGTTATTTATTCTATAAAAGTCTAACTCTGTTATTATTTCATTTTACGTTTCACTCTCTGACGAAGGGCCTTCGCTCGAAACGTTAGACTACTTACACGCTATTTCGGCAGTACGCCAACCTTTTTAGATATTTGATTTGTATTTCTACACTGCCTACGCAGCACAACATGTTTTATGACATTTAGTCTGACCGATGTACTCTGACCAATATATTGGAACAAATACCTAAAGGTTTTGTGGGACAGAACATGAGGAAGTATTTTACGAAATCAATGAACTGTTTTATGTAAAGTATTTTAATTTTATTAATTTTATGTATGAACTTTCAGAAACAAAGAAATTTGCTTGGAACAGACGTAAGTTATAATTTTTGTTTATTCGGGAATGTATTTTATGAGTTTAAGAGTAATACAATGACATGTAACTTTGCATCCTTATTGTTTATTATCTAGTTTCAGATTATACTATAATTTCAACATAAAAATACTGAAATTCCAAGCGTTTGCATTGAATGTTTGTATACCTCAAATCCGCCATCGGTCCCGCGAGGGAGCGCCCGGGATGGGAGGGGAGTGGAGCGAGGGAAGAGAAGACCCTGGTAAAGGCTGGTCACGTGACTCCAAGGATATTGGATTATTTTGTAACCTGGCTTATTCTCGCTTATATCATCCGGGGGGTCGGATCGCTGTGAAAACATACCACAAACTTTTATAATTGAAAGTACAGTATATGGGTAATTTAAAAATATTACAATTCATTGGAAAGAAAGTACGGACTGCAGACAGAAGTTGAAAGATAGTGGATTACTTCGAAAAATACGTTGATTTACTGGACATTTGTTGCTGTCATATTAAAGATAAATGATGATCAACGCCAGAACAGTTCGAAATATGCAGTTTGAATATAAAACGTCGAGACCGAAACCACACCAGAAATCTGAAATCCCTATAAATGCTTTCAACACTTTTAATATTAATAAAATAATAGTCACATAGTCAGGCTGTAAATTCGAACTGTTCTGGCGTTGATCATCATTTATCTTTAATATGATAGCAACAAATGTCCAGTAAATCAACGTAGTTTTCGAAGTACACGTAATCCACCATCTTTCAACTTCTGTCTGCAGTCCGTACTGTCTTTCAAATAAATTGTAAATGGTATGTTTTCACAGCGATCCGGCCCCCCGGATGATATAAGCGAGAATAAGCCAGGTTACAAAATAATTAAATATTCTTGGAGTCACGTGACCAGCCTTTACCAGGGTCTTCTCTTCCCTCGCTCCACTCCCTGAGAAGACCCTGGGTACGAGGTTGCATCGGTCCATTATCTGAAACAGCGCTGCAAATAGCGGCCGGTCAACGATTAATTACCGCCGATATTTGACGTTTGACCGTCGAATTTTTGTTTTCAATGATAATCTTAACCGGTCAAATATTTTTCACACTCGGTTTTTTGTTTAACCTGTGAAATTCCACAGTACCACAGTCTCTTTATAATGTTACAGTGATTCAAAAGGAAAGATGAATGAAGAATTGTCAAACGTTCCAGTGTAATAGACATTGAAGAAACAAACTGAACAGCAAAATGAATGACCGGCAGGGGATTTGCCGTTTGACCGCCAGAATTAGATTTCTTCTGATCATCATGACCGGCGGTTCACAAAAAAATAATTGCAACGCTGCTGAAAATCTGCGATATTACAACCTGGTGATTGTGGATTAATTGGAGCTATAAATATGGATAAAACCAGGAATGTTCGACGAGCCGCGAAAGTACCGGGTGACCCAAAAAAACGTACTCCGGTTTGATTCATAATAACTTCTAAACAAGTGAAGCTATTAAACTGAAATAACTTTCATTAGATAGAGGGAAGACTAGTTTAGATTTTGATATATTACAGTTGTATTTTACTTACAAATTCACGGAGATATTAATGTTCAAAATAGGTAGCATATTTCTGGATGTGTCTAAAATATGCAAAAAACGCCGTATCAAATTCTTAATGTTGGATGTCTCTGGGGAGTTGCATGTTATGTCTTATGGAGTTATGGTTTGATTGTGTTTCATTCTGAGTTTATTCTGAACATGAACAAATTTGGAATGTACCACATGATCAGCAACCGTAGAATTTAGAAGAGCTTCGCAGCATGCCGTAATCTAGAACAACGAATGATCCTTCGACGCAATGGTGTCACGGGCTAGGCAGTGCATTCGTGCTAGAGGACACGCGATTCCGAACGAATAAATCTTGCTTGTATTTTGTAAATAATAATACTTCGTTTCATAATAAACAATTTGTCAAGTGTCATTTATTTACTGCTAATAGTGCGTGTTTCAGTTGAGCAAAGCTTGATTAATATTTGATACGGCGTTTTTTTGCATATTTTAGACACATCCAGAAATATGCTACCGAGTTTGAACATTAATATCTCCGTGAATTTTTAAGTAAAATACAACTGTCATATTTCAAAATCTAAGTTAGTCTTCCATCTATCTAATGAAAGTTATTTCAGTTTAATAGCTTCACTCGTTTAGAAGTTATTATGAATCAAACCGGAGTACTTTTTTTTGGGTCACCCGGTACATTAACGAGGGCTTTCACCGCTGGCAAAGAACTTATTGATTATCAGCGTCCAGTTATTGAAGTTACGGAAGCGTTTGACGTTGTCGAAAATGCACAATGTCGTTAAGTGATGATGAGTATGAAGAAGCCGAGGAATGGATGCAAGTGATGTAGAAAGTAATGAGAACGATGAAAACCAGGGTCTAAATGAAGAGTCAAATACTGGAAGTACAGATATACCTAAAGAAGAAACAACCAATGTAGTACAAAGTATGAAGTCAGCCAACCCTTTTGCCTTAAAGCATGAGAAGCCAAAGTTGCCCAAATTTGACGGTGATGTACGTCAAGTCAGATTTCCAGCATGCTATACAAGCTCACTGTACAGAGAGAGAGAGAGATACCCTTACAATACTTCGATCATGTCTTGGTGCACAGCCAGCTAAGTTGATTGGAGCAATAAGTTCAGATTTGAAAACAGCCTGGAAATACCTTGATCAAAACTATGGTGATCCAAGATTGGTCTCTGACACTGTCACGTCAGACCTAGAAAGATTTAAAATTATCCAGCGTGATGAAGATCGTCGCTTCTGTGATCTTGTGAATTTAGTGCGAAGATCGTACAACATTCTGAAGGAAGTCAAGAGGAAACAGTATATTGATAACACCCATGTAATATCCTTGATAGAGAGAAAGATGACCAAGGATGATGTCCGAGTTTGGGCCTGCCATATCAACAGTAAAAAGCTTGAGCCATCAATGGAAAATCTTCAGGAATGGATGAAGGAGATGACAGCCCGAATCTAGTGCTACAATTTGTAAAAGTGCTCCACCACCCTGTATGTGGATGAGAAAAGTAAATGTCACATACCGTTGTGAACTGTACTCGAAAGAAGGAATGTGGTCAAATCAATGAAAATGGTGACAACTGTAAGAAATACCATCACAAGCTCCTACATTGTAATAACATTGATGAAAAGTCACCGGCAGGGTTCTATCTAGGCCCCCCAAACAGCCCAGCTCCCCCCCCCCCAAAAAAAAAAAAAAAAGTTGTGATCATTCAGGTCGGTGTACATGAAGTAAGTATTCCCAGTCAGTCCAAGACACTATATGACAAGGAACATGAAGTAGTGCCGTAATTGGTAAAACAAAGTATTGGACGTATCGCGTGCATGTAACTTGATTCAACTCAACTGATTCAATATGAAATATATTATAAATTGTAATAAACAATATAAAATATACTTAAAATCCTGGAAAGTGTTGTTTTTTAGTGTTTTATATAACTTTTCCAAACCTTCACAATTGTGTAAAATCTTCCCCAAAAATGCAGGAAATGGGATTTCAGAGACTCTAGATTTCAAAATTTTCCGGGGCGCATGCCCACGGACCCCGTTAGATGCTCGCGCCTTTCGCGCTCGCTCCCCCCTTTCAGAATCCTGGCTACGTCCTTGCTTCTCCCCCAAACGAAACATCCTAGAACCTTGAACCTTGAATAGAACCTTGAATCCATAGAACCTTGACCGGCTCATGTCACATTCACCCAAGACAATATCAGTACTACCATGCTCTCTGTGGTAATCGGTTTGATCAAAGGAAAGGACGGTGTTACATCAGAAGCAAATGTATTCTACGATAGTGGAGCCCAAATATGCATGATCCGTGGTAACTATGCAGAATCGTTAGCACTAGAAGCCCATCAAGTCCTAAAGAAGCTAGAAACCACTGAACATCGCCTAAGCTAACAGCCTGAGCATGCCAAGAATTATGAACAGATGAAAGAAATGGAAGAAAGTTTTCACGAAAGCTAACCAAAGAGGAAATTACACGTTCAAAGGACACTGCTTGAACGATAATTGATACAAAGGTCCTGATTTACTTAACAACCTGTTTGGAGTTATACTGCTATTTAATGCTGTCTGTGGTGATATAGCCAAGATGTACAACATGGTAACTATCCCTCCAATCGATCAGCATGTCCACCGGTTCCTATAGCGCAACTTCGAAACGGAACGCGAGCCAGATACCCATGTAAAGACCGTTCTCACGTTTGGAGACCGTGCATCGCCTACCATGGCCACCGTTGCAATGCACAAAACTGCTGAGCTGAAGGAAGACCGCAAGCCCAAGGTTGTCGAATCGATCAAGAAGAATACCTACATGGATGACATCTGTGATTCACAAAGCAGCATACAAGCAGCCAAAGAACTGATTACTAATATTGATGAAGTACTTGATTCTGGTGGATTTCACGTCAGGGAATGGATCTCAAACGCAACACTGACTGATGAAGGACGGCAAGGAGAAGTCGTACTTGGCCAAGATCCACTGAATGATACACAGAAAGTCCTTTGAACTGTCTGGCCCCCCCAAGAAAGTAAGTTTTCATTTAGAGTGAAATTAGGAGACACTGATTCTTCAACATCGCAGGAAACCCTTATATTAACTGTTCCAGCGAAGTTAACGAAACGTATTATTTTGAGCAAGTTATCTGAATTTGTTATCCTATTGCAGGAGGCGGAGCTGCTGTTCTAATCAAGCCGAAGATAGCCATGAAGAGTTAAGGCAACGAGGTCTGGGTTGGGATGATGATGTCCCACCAGATATCAGGAAAAAGTGTTCAGCGAAATGGCTGCATTAAATGAAGTGCAATTTGAGCGATGTCTGACACCAAGAAATGTAGCAAGTGATCCATGGTTGGTTGTATTTTGCGATGCCTCCCGGTTAGCATTTGGTGCGTGTGCATATGTCAGATGGCAACTCAACAATGGAGAATTTGCTGTTAGATTTGTTGCTGCAAAGACGCGCGTGGCACCATTGAAAGAGCTCACGATTCCTCGCCTAGAATTGCAAGCAGCTGTATTAGGAAGCCGCCTAGCTAAGACCATCCTGGATGAAACCCGTCTGAGGATTGCACGAACAATCTTATCTTCTTCTCGAACAGTCGTGTCACAATCACATGGATTCAAGGTCAGCCACGTACCGCCTTTTGTCTCCTGTCGAATAAGTGAGATTCAATCAAACTGAGACTGAGCCTGGTTCCATTGTCCTACAGCAATGAACGTTGCAGATGATATAACAAAAGGTATTTCAGCAGAAGAAGCTAATGGTCGATGGTTTAATGGTCAAGAGTTCTTACAGTTGCCAGAAGAACAGTGGCCTATGGAAACTGGTGTACCCGACACGAAAGAAGTAAACAAGGATAGAAGGCAAGTCAAAATCGTATGCCCTGTCACCATTTCCAAACCAATATTCGACTGCAAAAGGTTCTCGAAGTGGAAACGAGTAGTAAGAGTTACAAGTTACGTCAGGCGATTTGGCCAAAATTGTCTAATCAAGTGTGATCGAAATGAAGGAAACCAGCAACCAAGGTAGGACCATTAACCAAGCAAGAATTAGAAACCGCTGAAGAATACTGGCTGAAGCAGATGCAGTCCGAAGTCTCTTAACAAGACTGCCAAAAGGGGATTTCAAAACACTTTCTCCATATACTGATGACAAAGGTATCCTGAGAGTGGGAGGTCGCGTTGACCCGTCTCTGGTCTCTTACGATAACGTCACGTGCTTCTACCGTATCATCTTCATTTGTCCACTCTCATAGTCCGTGATGTCCATCAAGCCTGCCATTCTGGTGTTGCTACTACAGTGGCCAAGACACGCAGAAAGTATTGGATCATCAAAGCCCACACGATCGCCAAAGTCATTAATTTTATTTTTATTTTTATTTTATTAGCTTCACCATTGTGCAAAAAAAAAACACCAAAAAAAACAAACCTAACATAGATTACATTATATAGTAATAAAACAATGGCAGGGTGACCGCAACAGCATAGCCAATTACTGCGGACCCAGAATTTAAAAGTATATTTACAAATAATAATAATAAATAATTACTGTTAATTTAATAATACACAACAACTGTAGCTCAGGAGGGCCGCAATACTCCATTTCTACACCACGCCAAGATTATTTATGATCAATAATTCATCATCAGATGGTAAGGATCGAGATAACCAAAGCCAAGCGCAGAAACACACCATTGCCGCCCCCCGGATCCACAGCCGTTCTGTATTTGATTAGTCTAATATTAATAACAACAAGTGATGGTACGGGTAATGCTACGAGACGAATTACACTTCAGCAGATAGTTTTAAAGGATCTAGGATTATCACAGTTATAGGTGTTTGCCAGGGATTTAAAGTAGTATCTGAGCATGGTTGATCTGAATAAATTAAGGGTTTGCATACATAGATTTAGTTCGTCGGCTAAAGTGTTCCATATTCTGGTTGCTCTTATCAAGTACGATCTTTGGTAGGTGGTTGTTTTACATTTGCTTATTATGTACTTTGTAACGGTAGTGTTGCTTGAAGATCTAGTATATCTTCTGGTGGTACGTATACGTGGTACGACACACGGGTCTACAGTGACTAAGTCATGAATGTGTTATTTTAAAGAAAAAGACCATGTCTAAGTAAGTACTCATGCCAATAACAAATGGGAAGTAAGGCTAATGAAAGTATAGCCTAGAGCTATAGCTATCAAGACAAGTAAATGGTAGGTTTAATATATATTTGGTTGCCCGCCTTTGAGTTTGTTCCAACTTCGCGACTAGATCAATACTCTGAGGTGCCCAGACCTGTGTAGCGTAACCTAAGTGTGGACGTACTAGTGCCAGGTAGATGGTTTTCTTCACTGCAGCGCTTCGGATGTACCGTGTGTTTCTCCTGATGTACCCCAGTAATTGGTTTGCACGAGTTGACTGCGCGGAAGCTTGCTTGCTCCAACTCAGGTCTGAGGATATCCAGACACCAAGGTCCCGTTCACTCTTTGTAGCATCTAGAAGCGTGCCTTTCATTTGATATGTGGTGGCGACCGACTTTATTTTCCGCGTGATAGATTGCGACTTAGATTTGTTCTCGTTAAAGAGTAGACCAGAAGCTGAAGACCAAGCTTCCATGTTGGATAGGTCCGTCTGGATTGCGATCTTGTCATCAGCGGACTTGATTTCCTTAAAACATGGCGACTTGGCTAGACTTCACAGCATCAGGTAGATCGTTGACATAAAGTAAGAATAGTGCTGGACCGAAGCAACGAATGTAAAAAATGTCGCGAAATCGAAGCAAAGGTTGAAACCCAACGTATGGGAAATTTACCGCACTGCCGTCTACAGCCGTGCACACCGCCATTCTTGTATTCCTCGATGGATTACTTTGGTCCAATCAAAGTAAAAGTTGGCAGAAACAAAACTGATAAACACTATGGAGTGGTATTTACATGCATGAATACCAGAGCCATTCATTGTGAGCTTGCAGTTGACGCCAGTACAGTACAATGGATCTCTTACAAGTCTTAAGAAGATTCTTCTCGTATCGTGGCTATCCGAAACTCCTTCTGTCCGACAACGGCACACACATGGTAGGAGCAGACAACGAATTAAAGCTCATGGTCCAAGGATGGGACAACAGTCAATTGAAATATTTCTGCGCCGACCGTGGGATGAAATGACAATTCATATAACACCATTAGCGCCGCAGCAGAATGGGTGCTCCGAAGCAATGGTGAAAAGTGTGAAGTCCGCATTAAAGATGGAAATCGGCGACGCTACGCTAACATCATTTGAATTGTATACTTGTTTGTTAGAAGTGGCAAATCTAGTCAACCAACGCCCAATCGGAAGCGTGCCAACTGATCCTGATGACGGGGCTTACTATATGCCCAAACGATATCTTGTTGGGTAGAGTGACGAGTGCTGTCCCTCAAGGGCTATTTAGAGAACCAAAAATCCGCGACATCGTTTCGAGTTTTGTCAAAGAATCGTAGATGCCTTTTGGAAAAAGTGGTCAAGAGATGTCTTACCGCAGCTTGTCCCACGGAGAAGATACAATACACAAAGTCGCAATGTGAAGGTGAACGATTTTGTCATAGTATCTGATCCAAATGCAGTAAGAGCAAAATGGAATACTGGAAGAATCGTAGAAGTATTTCCAGAAAAAGACGGTTTGGTTAAAAACATAAAAGTCAGAACTGCAATGGGAACCTACAGCCGCCCAGTTAGCAAGATCCAGCAGAAGGTTATGGCGATGAGTGAATGGGAATTCTCCCATTGTGTTGTGCTGTACTTCATATAAGAACAATATATTGGAAAAAATACCGAAAGGCTTTATGGGACAGAACATGAGGAAGTTTTTTAATACATCAACTGTTTTATGTAAAGTATTTTAATTTTATGTATGAACTTTAAGAAACAAAGAAATTTGCTTGGAACAGACGTAAGTTACAATTTTGGTTTATTCGGGAATGTATTTTATCGAGTTTACTAAAGAGTAACACAATGATCTAGTTTCAGATTATACTGCCTCCCCTCCCTAGGTATAATGCTAAGTCACGTCACGTGGACACGAACGAAAACATTGTTGCGAAAGTGTGAGAAATTAACAACTCTGAGATTTGTAAACCCTGTGCTTTATTCTATATTAAACTTATTATTCACAACGCAATCAGTGAGTGAGTGAGTACCGACGACAGTTCAGTACAATACTATAATTTCAACATAAAAATACTGAAATTCTAAGCGTTTGCATTGAATGTTTGTATACATCACTCTATACGGAATTTGCAAACCGAATATGATCTTGCTCTCTGATCTTGGGTTTGACTACATCACGGGCGTTCGTTGCGGGTGACATCGATATATTTGGTCAGCGGACAACTTCGTTTCTTCGTAATCTGTTCGTAGCCGATTCGTAGCCAGCACATTCTCTCAAGGTGATTCACTAATATCATACTTATGCCATTTAAGATAATGAAATCTTAAATGGCATAAAGATTTATCAGAGGCCAAGAAAGTACCTAAAAAGTGGGCACTGCCAAAAAGAGACACCTTGGGCTTGGTTTAAATTTTCAAAATAATTGTATTATTTAAAACGTTATACGGTTGTAACAGTTAGTACATGTATACATTTCTACAGCAATGTCATACTTCTACGAAAATGGTACATTAATTCTTCCCAGCATAGGCAATATGCCGCAGTAAACCTTAACCACCACGTGCCACATTTATAAAAAGGGCATTATTACTTCAGAAACAGGGCACATTTTCTAAATTTTGAAAAAAAAGTGGGACATCTGCCACTTGTGCCCGTGGTTCCGCTGTCATGAATCCAATAACCCTAATAGAACCCAACCCCAACACAACACCAATCCTAACCCTAACCCCCCGCAGGCCCCGCCCCGCTTGTTTTTCAATCCACTTCTAAAATTTTTTACAAATATTTTAATATGTGTCGTATTTAAAACAATGCATGAACTCGTTGCGAAACCTGCTAAGACGAACGAACGAATTACGAACCCGAAGCAAAACGAAGTTGACCGCTGACCAAACATATCGATGTCACCCGCAACGAACGCCCGCGATGTAGTCAAACCCTCTGATCTTGCTCTTAACGAGCTCTCTGTTTTGATTAATGAATCTGACATCAAATTGGTGGAAGATTTTTGTTTTTTAGCGAGAGAAGGGAGTCTCAAAAACTCAGATCAACTAAGCACTACCAAAAAATGCGTTGTTTGTCTGAGAAAAACATGGTATCTCTACAGGCCCATCTTTGAAAGATAAGTGGGTCTTAAATCTTTCTAATAAAGAGTTATCTGACTTGGAAAGGAGCGGTCTAGAAAAAGGTCTCCAACAGCTGAGACCATCGCTGCTGTCGAAGAAGGAATTGTTCAACTACAGTAGGTGACTATCAAAAACGTATGGTAAGGACGGAGGTCAGTAGCATTCTTAGGCGGTCAAAGCCACCTTTGAAAAATATGGACAGTAACATTTTCAAAGCTCTAATATCTCTTAAGAAAGATCCAGATACTGTCGGCTTGTTCTATCTGCTGATAAAGGTAATTGTGTTCTGGTTATGAACAAAAGCCAATATCACAAGAAAGCCTTAATGTTGTTTCTGATCCAACTAGTAAATTTCAAAGAAAGTTAAACAAAATTTGTTAGTTGATTTGAAAAAAGAAGCTGATAAGATCGGCGAGTTTGCATATAGAAGGTTATATACAGTAGCAGTGATGGGCTATCTCTACAATTTTACGGCTTACCAAAAATTCACAAAACGGGAATTCCTTTGAGACCTATTATGGTATATTGAGTCATTTGGCACAGGTTTTATCACCATTTGTTGGGAAATCAGAGAACAGTAAAAAATTCCCTTGAATTTGTGGATTTTATTAAGAGTATTACTCTAATACCGATGATGAATTGGTATCGTTCTTTGACGTTGTTTCTCTCTTCACCAAAATACCAGTTGATCTTGCTATCACAATTGCCAACATAGACTAAGACAGGATGTTACTTTACAGTAGATCAAAGAACATCATTGCCTGTTGAGGAACTAATAGAACTCTTGACTTTTTGTCTAAACACAACTAGTTTTGTGCATAACGGCACTTACTATCAACAGGTTTTTGGCACAGCCATGGGTTCACCCGTTTCTGCTGTGATTGCTAATTTAGTGATGGAAGACATTGAACAAAGAGCATTAGCATCCGCACCAGTGAAGCCTTTGTTTTGGAAACAATAGATCGATGATGTTATTTCCGTGGTATCTTGGAAATGCTTGGAATATGGAAATTGTTTTGAACCACTAACTCAATAGAGCCTTCAATTCAATTCACAGTAGAACGTGAAAAGAATGAATGTTTATCATTTTTGGATTCAGTCGTCAAACGAACAGACCACGGGAAATTAGAAACTGCTGTATACCAAAAACCAACACACACTGACAAATATCTTTAATTTTATTTTCACCAGCCCATACAGGTATGTCATAAGAAGTCAGTTCCTAGAACTTAGTTTTTGAGAGCTCAAGGCACACCATCTAGTTTCAAGGGAAAGTGAGCGAAAAACATGTATTCGACGCTTTAAAGGTGAATAACTATCCTAATGATTTTCTAAAAAACTGTTTAAAACCTGCAATTACCTCACCATCTACAAATTCTGAGAATGAAAGTTCAGTGATGGGTTTTGTGGTTGTTCCGTATATTCAAGGGATTACGAAACCAATTAAATCAATCAATTAAAACAAATTAAATCAATCTGGGCGACGCCTTTCAGACAGGTTTGCTGAACATCTTCGTTCCGTGAGCAACAATGATGTCGACAAACCTGTAGCCCGCCATTTCAACAGCTCCAACCATTTGATTTCAGACATGAAAGTCTGTGCCATCCTTCCCATCTCAGGTGGTAGCGATAACCGCAAACGGCAAGAGAAGCGTCTCATTTTTAAACTTGGCACCACACATCCTCTTGGTCTTAGCGAACGTTTTTCTTTTATTAAATTTCCTACAAGTTTTTTTGTTATTTTAGTTTGCTTGGAACTTTTTTATTATTAGCTTGTGCACTTTCATTCCTTTTCAAGTTTTTGTTTCTTACTGCTTTACTATCGCCTAATCCCCTTGGATATTGGGATTTCTCCCTCCCCCTCAGTCTGTTTGCTGATCGAATGTAAAAATAGCAAATGATTTAACTTTTCGCATCTTATTAATTATTAGTTTCTTTATCTCCCGTGCATTTGATTGGCTACTTTCTACTTGTGACACCCTTTTGGCAAGTATATAAGTCCTATTTATTTTATTTCATCTCGTCTTACTCTGATGAAGGGCTCCGCTCGAAACGTCAGTATTTCGTCACTAAATTCTTGGCAGTTTACCACCTTTTCACTAAATGCTATATATTCAAAACACTGTCTACGCAGCACTCTACTTTTAAATCAATCTTAGGTGGTTTCAATGTAAAAGTTGCTCAAAAACCTTTCTTGTCATATTTTGGCAAAACCTAAGGATCGTATTGCGAAGGAACAGAAGAAAGACGCTATTTATTCCATTCCGTACAATGACTGTGATCAGGAGTACATCGGTCAGGCTAAACGTCAGTTTCGTACACGTTTAAAAGCACACCAAAAGGCTGTTTTCTTTTCAAAAAAGGAAAATTCTGCTTTGTTGGAGCAACATGTGTGCATAACCTACCATAAGATTGCGTGGTAAAATTCCAAAATTATTACCACTAATCCACGGACCATCACAGACGTTGTCTGGAGGCTTGGCATATCAATTAAAGCACCCATGCCCCCATTGAATCGCGATGATGGTGGTTTATTACCAGAAGCTTATTTGCATCTTGTTAATAGATAACATCATCATCCATCGGTTCTATGAGGGTATAAATAGGGATCCTAACTTTACAACAATTATCACCCCTGATGAAGACACTAGATTGGAGTGTCAAAACGTTGGGTTATGTTCAGTATATTTTAAAGTTACGTTCAAAAAACGTTTTAAAGCCAGAGTAGCATCTAATTTATCACATGGTTGCATTGAGAAATTAAATGTGTATTATATTTATATTAAAAATATGATTGCGGTGCCCCCTGCCAAGTTGGCAACGCTTTATATTCCGTGTGTGAGTTTGTTCGGAATCAATAGCAAGCATCTACTTCATGTATGCCTATTATTCTGTGTGTGATTTCATTCGTTCATAAGGAATCAATAGCAAGCGAATTCCTTATGAACGAATGAAATCACACACAGAATAATCATGTCTGGTTACTTACTTTGAACACTGCCAGTCATCTGCACTAAACAAGCCTTTACTCTTTTCTGCAATATGTTTTCCAATTTCTGTCCCACCTTTATTCACTTTATCAACATTTCCTTTTTCTGGACATAAAAGATGATGTTTTATTTATATCCTATAAGACTGTTAAATTTTCTTATTTTTGTAACTACTGTATTTATATGTTACCCAAAAATTAAAACGTTTGCAGGCTATTTAGTTATTTAGTTTGATGTCCTATAAAACAATTAAATTCAGACAATAGAAAGCTCTCAGAGATATTGTCCACTGAAAATATATTCTGTTTGGCAAATCAATGGGCTATTAACTAATTCAAGTAAAAGAATGAAAATAGGCATATGAATGAATATAAGTAAGCAACTATGCTATAAAAGTTTCAAACAGTAGCAGGCGAGGGGTTGTTGCATATATGTATTTCTAGTATATGTAGTATTGTTTGTAGCTTCTGTAGCTCAGCGGTCAGAGTTAAGGGTGTACCGTATATGGTGCTTTCTACTATCCGTCCGTATACCGGCTTTGCCGCAGTTTAAAAAAATCCGGCCAGATACCGGATATTTTCATATAAGTAGAATAGTTGAATTACCAACTTTTGACTAGTTTCTGGGCTATAACCTGAATTGTGACCAAAATTTGATTTAATGCATTGAAAATCTCTAACCCATGCTTCAATTCAGGGTTTGAACAGGCAATTATACCAATAACAATGTTATAATTGCAGTCTCAATTCTCAAATATACCAACCTATACACTAGTATTAGTGTAGGAAATAACATGGTTCGAGAAGAATTAATGAAAAATCCCACGCATGTTTGGCGAAATATTCATAATACCACGAGTGCGAAGCACAAGTGGTATTATGAATATTTTGCCAAACACAAGTGCGATTTTTCATTAATTCTTCGAGAACAAGTGTTATTTCCTTTTAATACCTTTTCAATCAATTTTACGTGTTCCTAAATACCCCTAAATTTTACTACGAAGTGGGAAAACTGATGTTTGTAAATACTAAAATCCAAACATCCCGGATGTGATTATTTACTAGGGGTATTTTTTTTACAAGGGGTATTTTTTTACTAGGGGTATTTTTTTTAAATAGTTTAATATGATGTCATAATTAGCCAATCAGGAATGAGTAAAATTGATTGAAATGGTATTAAACTATGAAAATTCAAAATGAAATTATTAATCCAACTTGGTCTAAGTCAACTTGGTCTGTCTATTGTACAGTAATGAACATGGGAAGTGTCCCCGTGGGATCCCAGGTGGGATCCCAGGTGGGATCCCACCCGGGAATTTGGAACGGGATTCCACCCGGGATCCCGGGTAAATCCCGCCTGGGATCCCGGGTAAATCCCCCGGGATCCCAGGTAAATCCCACATGGGATCCCAGGTAATCCAGCCTGGTTGCTTGCAAATGGTAGTAGTTGTTACTTGCTGAACTTAATTTTTTGCAACTTGATATCTTTTGTCTGTTTAAGAAGATAGTTAACCATAACCAACAATACTGCAACAGTAAACAAGCTCAATATTGCTGTTTTGTTTGTATTCAGAAGTCCACACTGGAGATATACATGGAATGCAGACTGTAGAATAGCATAAAAAATGCCTGCCTGTGCCATATTGATCGACTATATTATAGCCAGAAAGCATCCAGACTGGAAAGTTCGTATTTCGTCCGCCGAAGATTTATGCCAACAATATCCTCCAAAATTTTGTATGCCAGTCAGGGGGGTTGTAAATTTTCCCCAAAGGTTTTTTGCACCTAGTCAGGGGGGTCTGGGAGTGAATATAGATGCACTGTTTGCCACTATAAGGCTATTTAGTTGATGAAATTGTATTTAATTTTAAGAGTTTGTTTAGTACTGGAAAATAAACAAATAAATAAACATCCATTGGGCTTTGACTCCTTTGAAATGTAAGTCTCCACTCTTCAATCTCTGATTCTTATTGAATATTGTCCGAATCAGAGTCAGACCAAACGTGTTTGAGCTTCACAGAGTCTCACTTGACTACTGAGCCGAGTCAGTTGACATTTAACACTTGACTGAGTTGACCAGCGGCGGTGGTCCCATATGCATAGTCAACGTTGATTATGCATCTCCATCAATAATACAGCCTTGGCAAGGATGATTATAGTTAAGTTAGGATATTTATTTAGTCCCTCTGACTCCCTCATTGCCCTCACTGCTTGGTATTTCTATCAAATTGTGACATTTATAGTATGAGGCCTCTGGTGTGAGGCTGATGACATTGTGATACAAAGTATGTTAGTACACCACACTGTTCGCTTAAGCCAATTACGCCACACCAAGTTGATTAGTTTTATGTCAACCTTGGAGTAATCGATGGAAATTCTACGCCGAATATCTTTGGTGTAACATACAAACTTCCCAGTCTGGGAAAGCATGCCTTATTCGTTGACTATATAATATAGCCTGCCATATTGGATGAACTGTACTGTATAGCCTGCCATATTGGTTGACTACAGTATATTATAACCTATCATATTCATGGTTGACTCTATAGCTTGTCATATTACTTTACTATTATAGCCCAGCAGTCTTGCTTTCATTCCGAAAAAACGTGTTAAAATTCTATTACAAACAATAAGGCAACATTGTTGTCATACAGTAACTTAGTCTTGGAACAATGAAATATGTGAATCAACCACGACAAGGACTAACAACAACACCTACGAAATTATATTTATTAGTAACACCTTTTCTCATAATCCTTTACAAAATAAACCAAGTTAATATCTTACTAAAACAGAAATGAAAGATTACAGAACGCATATTGGCAATCATTAAACACGCGTGTACATATTTTAGCTACTATTTGTCAATACCTTTCCCACATCGATTACAACTCGATCTTCGCGCGAAGTTTAGATTTCCACAACTATGAAAAAAGAGATAATGTTTGTATTGATGTAGTGTATTTTCCAACTTTAATGAAGGACATACCTGGCATCTGAACACGTCCAGTCACCCTCTGAAGCTTTGAGGAGTCTTGACATCTTAAAAATGAAATATATACGCTATACCAAACCAAACCAAACGACCAAACCTCGAAACCACAAAAAATAGGAAATATACCTGCCAGCATTCCAGCCTGCATTGCCTGCGAGCCACAGCAACCCAAACGCACAGTGAGTCATTATATACAGCAATTTTTACCTCGGCCAGGAGGTAAGTAACGTTATGTTTTTACCTCTGTTTGTTTGTTTGTTTGTTTGTCTGTCTGCCTGTCTGAGTCATTATATACAGCAATTTTTACCTCGGCCAGGAGGTAAGTAACGTTATGTTTTTACCTCTGTTTGTTTGTTTGTTTGTTTGTCTGTCTGCCTGTCTGAGTCATTATATACAGCAATTTTTACCTCGGCCAGGAGGTAAGTAACGTTATGTTTTTACCTCTGTTTGTTTGTTTGTTTGTCTGTCTGTCTGTCTGTCTGTCTGTCTGTCTGTCTGTCTGTCTGTCTGTCTGTAGTAGGCTATGACATCAGATCGCATACTATAAGAGAAGAGCTTGGATGGGAAACTCTTGCTTCCGGACGCTTGAAACATAAAGCTATAATGATGTACAAGGTTCTGAATGGTTTGGCACCGTTGTATCTCTCGGAATTATTTCAACTAAATTCAACTTCACTGAGTTATGGTCTCAGAGAAAGAGATACAAATGTTGTATTGCCAAAACCTAAAACAGAATATTTGAAAAAGAGTTTCAAGTTTTCTGGAGCAAAATTGTGGAATGATTTACCGACGATTACCAAAATGAAAAATACGTTAGCATCCTTCAAACGTGAACTATCAACATTCAGTTCCCAGTAGACTGTCGGTTGTATCTTGTTTTCTTTGTAAATAATTTTTATATTGTATTAATTTTTGTTCGGCTCTTATGAAAAGCAATTATGTAAATTGATAAGATTCCGAACTGAAATAAATTTTCTCTCTCTCTCTCTCTGTCTGTCTGTCTGTCTGTCTGTCTGTCTGTCTGTCTGTCTGTCTGTCTGTCTGTCTGTCTGTCTGTCTGTCTGTCTGTCTGTCTGTATGTCTGTCTGTCTGTCTGTCTGTCTGTCTGTCTATCTGTCTGTCTGTTTGTCTGTCTGTCTGTCTGTTTGTAAGCAGGATATCTCAAAAATTAATGAACAGATTGTCATGAAAGTTTGTAGAAGAGATGGTCATATACCAAGGACCAATCCATTAAATTTTAGTTCAATTTGGATGACAATTGGATAAAATATTGATAAAAATCTGTCGGTAAGCTTCTCCGCGTAGAAGAAATTAATGAAAATGCTTGAATGCGCTCATTATCCCTTATATTATTCAAATCTTTAGTATTTGCAAACAAGCTGAATTCACAAAAAACAATGGACTTGAAGGAATAACATATAATTGTGCATAATATTTGAGTAGAAATGAGTGCAATGAAGCATTTTATTCACTCTAGATAAAAGAAGTTTATAGACGTGTAGATCGTACATTGAACAACAACAATATTTTATTGTATATGAAAAAGTGTGGTCATGGTCATGCACCAGGACCAACCTCTTCAATAAATAACCCTGCGGAGGTTAGTTTTTATATATTTTAGCTTCACGAAGAATTGTAGACTGGTATCATCGCGATCATGATGCCAGTAAACAACAACACAATAATATATTACGAGAACGTAAAAGTTATAAGAACTGGATTCAATTTTCGAAATTCAGAACATGGAAATTCTCAGAATTACCCATGAAGGAGACATTTTCTCTTACTATTATAAGTCATTTTCTTACCGAGATCGATCTAAAACCGTTTTAAAATTAAAAAAGGACTAAATCTACAAAAATTCGTAATATTGAAACTGGCTGATTTTCAAAAAAGCCGGGTTTTTAACGGTAATAACTTTGCAATTACTGTATACCTATTTTTAATCCTTTCTTACAGAGTTGAGGCTACACAACCCCACCGTTCCCGTCGAAAACGAATAACTGTCTCTGAGCTGCAGACCTGCAGTTCCAGTTTCACAACCACCCTAACCCTAAAAAACACTAAAGAAACAAAAAAGAACATTAAAAAACAACAAAACATTAAAAAACAACAAAAAACACTAAATTCCTAACCAACCCTAACCCCTAAAAACAGAGTTTGGTTAATATGCTAGCTGTGAAGTTGCGAGTTGCGAGCTGCGAGTTGCGAGTTGCGAGTTGCGAGCTGCGAGTTGCGAGTTGCGAGTAAAATTAGTCTATTTTGGCAAGGGGTTTAGTAAAATCACAGGAATCTCAGCCGGTCACATTCTCGTACCCAGATCCACGCGCTAATGCGCCAAGTGGCTCTGGGACACCCTGTAAATATGAGCGTTTTGATTGGTTTCAGAAAACAATGAAAATAATTCCAACGCAAATGACACGTCATTTGAAATTAATCCCCAGCGCGCAAATATTAATTGCTGCAATTGCATATATATGAGCGGAATATCGTATGGAAATAGCAACTCTTGTAAATTCTGTAACGCACCTATTCTTCAAATAAATGAAGTAGATTTATTCGGCACCATTGCCAAAAAGGAAAATATTATACGTGATTTAAAGATATTTGTTTGTATTAATCTTGATGTCGATCTTGATGTCGCGTTTGGAATGTCGTCACTGCGTCGCGAGGGGGAGTGCGAGGGCTCTGGGTACGAGAATGTCTCATTCACTGCTTGTCAGCTTGTGTCGCATTTTTGAATAATTATAGTACCAGTACATGTGTCAGTATATGTAAATTTTAGTAGGTAAGTGTAATCTGTTTATTAAAGTATGTTACAAGTTAGCCTCCTCCGCAGGCAACTTTTTTACTCTCAAACGGCGACATTTTCACGCTTTTAGACAAGGTGTTGACTGACAGTCTGACTGACAGAGATATAAGTTTGCCGAGTGAGAATGGTCAGGAAGAAAGTTGGAACGAGTAACAGAGGAATTCGAAGGGAGAGTTTTTTTCCAGATACTCTTTGTATGCCCTATTTAATTATCCGTCACGTTTTAATTCCCTGCTATCCCCTGTCTTTAAAGGTAGCAAATGTAATTCCTAATGTAAACAATGTGATTTGTTTACCTTTTTGAGCAAACTATATTCCCAAACACACGTTCTTAGTTAATATTTGGCATAATTCCATTTCACTGACACTGTGCTTTTACATAGATTTACATGGATATGGATGAGAATTTCGATTTACAATATGTCAAACAACGCGAAATTTTTGGAAATTTTGTGTTCATTTTACGGCTTGTGACAACATATATTGACTCGTCTGTGTAAAATATAAAAAGACCTCCCTCTTTAATTTTTCAATTATTTAATTTCAATTCAATTTTCTTTTTTCTTTAATTTCAATTTTTGTGGAATATTTTTTTATATAAAATATAAACCGCCCGCCTCGTGGACATTTTCAAAATATAGTAATGAGAATCAAGGAATTTGTTTTATGTGGCCTAATAGTTTTAACATTTTCATGGCAATTGGCGAATATGAGATTTCCATGAATACAAATTGAAATGCTCATCGTGTACCTCATTTCGCAGTTTTTTAGAGGATTTATTTTCGCGATTTTCGTAGGCGAAATAGAAAAAAAAATGCACTGAACTTTGCGAAAGCTTTCTGAACAACATATTATTTGTTCGTAAACCGGCCTTTACTATATATACTTGTACGTATGGTTTAAGTCGAAAATTTTGCAAGTGTTAGAAATATCGCTTTACACTGGATGTTACAAAAAACGTTAACATCTGCGAAGTTGAGAAGGCTCGTTCCTAGGGCGCGTGGGAGCGAAGGTAAGACCCTGAGTACGAGGTTGGGCTAGTAGTTGTCACTAAATAACATAACAATAACACTAAACTAATAGCAAATACTGTCTGCAGAACTCAATGCGACGGTCGTTTCCCGTCAGCTCGAAATTTACGCACGCTGCTTGGTAGCATACAAGCGAATAAGGCGAAATCCGTTCCGCTGGGAACATCCCGTCTAGTGGAAAGCAGGGCATTTTTCACTAGACGGGATGTTCCGCGCGCCGTTGCATCTACTTTGTTTGTTTATAAAAGTATTTCTGCTCGATAGCCTACAAAACAAAGGAAAAATCCGTCTGGTGGAAAGCATTCAAAAATTAGACTGTTACTCTTAGTCTTCACATACGCATTCCGAAAGCGCAGAGAAATCGTCGATGCTGATCGGTTAAGAGCGACTCCATTACTTGTGGTATTGTGCACAATGAAGGCGTAAAAGAAGGTTGACGTCTGGAAATGCATTGTCTTTCACAGTGAAAGTACACATTTGCTTGTTTCCGCATAATCGCCGTCTTTTACGTATTCTCTCATCATGTTCGAGACTACAACCAGGTCATGGGGTGGTGGTGGAATATGCCCACTCGGCTACGGTAGCTCCGCATCCATAGCATGTGCTCACTTGAGCGGCCAAAAGTAGAGTATATAAATCCAAAATGCTCCAGGAGAAGGAACAGGAAATTTTGGTGGTATTTCGAAGCAGGGTTGAGAATGACTCTGGGTTGGTCGTGGCAGCATGCCTAACTGTCCCTGCGAAAGGATCTGGACTGCGTCTGGATCTGTTGCTGGATCTGGATGCCCGATTGTCCCTGCAGGATCTGTTGCTGGATGCCCGATTGTCCCTGGATCTGTTGCTGGATGCCCGATTGTCCCTGGATCTGTTGCTGGATGCCCGACTGCGTCTGGATCTGGTGCTGGATGCCCGACTGTCCCCGGATGTGTTGCTGGATGCCCGACTGCATCTGGACTTGTTGCTGGTTACCATGATACACTGTACCCCCCTGATAAAAACCTTGCTGGATATCCACCCCTGCACATCTCTAATATTTTGAACCATGATGCAGATTGACAAATGGCACTATAAAATTGACTAATATAACATAACACTTACTAGAAATACGTATCCGCAATAATCCCCTCGCTCGCCTTTTCTACCACTTCTCCCACCCCACCCCACTCCACCCCTAGAGTTTCTTTTCCCATCCATGGTCCCAGACCGCCGCATATTTGTATTTGTAGTCTCTGTCGATAAGAATTTGGACGTTATCTCGGCCAATATTTACTCGATTTCAATTCTGAAAACAGATTTGGAATTAACGAGTCCAAATACGTGCCCATAATATTGTATTATCGAACGTGTATAACCTTCGTAAAAACCCATTTATGTTGTTCGTCAGATCACCACTCGCCAATGGCCTCCTTCGCCCAAAATCCAAATATTGTCCGATTCAAACGGTTTACCCAAAACGACTTTTTACTTCCTTATAAGGAGTTGGTGCTACCACACTCTAAAAACACTCTGGTGAAATAATCCTGGTTATTTTAAATTAACACTATTTGAGTCAAAATCATTGCAGCCAACCAGTCTGCCTGGTCAGTTTGTACACCATAAATACCTCATTCAGTTTTAACCACGTTCCTGGTAGAAATTAGTGAGTGACGCAATAAACGCAACGGACGTTCGCGTAAAGCGCTTGTATTAAATTAAGCGAAATGGCGGAGCATTTCAGCGTTGATTAAAGTCTAAAGAGGGGAGTTTTAACTTTGGTTTTTCGGTGCATGTATGCTGTTTACGGGAATAAATGGCGAAATAAAATTCAAACAGGAGAGTACAGCGGAAAATCCAGAATATCCAATCAGGTAACCAAAAGTTTGTTGACTACCATAATATATCCTTTGGATTGAGACATTTAGTATAGTCTCGTAAAATGTGTATTCCTTATAATAAACCTATATTATACATATCACATATGCTTATTTCAATCGTATATATTTTTTAATTAGGTGTCGCACGAACGCTCCAATGAATCAATGGATTCCGTCAAATATATATTGCAGATCTCATCGTTGTATTATGACAAACTCTTTCAATGTACTCATTGAACTTATATACTTGCTTTCAACGACTAACCAGGTCTTAGAGGAATGTATTAATATAATTAACTGTATAAAGACAAAACATATGCTAACAATTATCTCCTAGGGGCATTTATATCAAATGTGCTACTTTATATTTATTTTATAATAAAAGTCAACATTTATATTAAAAGTGTCACATTGTTCAAGATAAGATATATGCCCAGTGACGGCGTTTTGCCGGCGCCTTTTTCTGCACGTTGTCGGAGAAGAAACATGAACAACTAGAAGTCTGTTTACCAGAATATGGATAATTTTGTCAAAGAGAAACTCGCGGGATGGAATGGAATTTATCACCTCTATAAGTGATATATTTGAAGGTGAGACTATAGTTTGTAGGTAAATTCAAGTAGCTAATACAATTGCATATTTGTGTCACTCTCCTCCGCAGAGGCTTCTTGCGCTTTTTTAGAGTTCGGGTAATACTTATTTTTGGTGGGCTATTATTAAAGAAGCCTCTGCGGAGGAGAGTGTATTTGTGTGTATAATTAAGGACTGGTCATGAAGTAAAGTAAGTATGTGCTCATGTGCTTGGGTGGGTCGGAGGGGAATATGAATGGTCAACAGTTTCTGGGACTATATATACGATTACTAAAATCATGGATATTCAGCTTTATATCTGAAACTTTTAGTATTAATTCTTGAATTACAAATAGTCTAGCAAAAACACTGATAAATGTGTTAATCAGAACGTGCGGAAATGGAAGCGCTTCAAATGCACAGTAATTTTTCTTAAAGTCAAAATGCAGCCGTTAAACTGCAGCGCTTCTGCATTACAAATTGGTGAAATAATTTAAGAAAACAGATACATTGCGCTGGATGTTTGATATTTATCAGGGCGCATATAGCGCGCAGCGCTCCATGCATATTTAGCGCCGTGTGATTGTTTTGCAACGCACATGCGGTGTTCGGCGTATATGTAGCCGACTTTTCTTAATCGGTGAGAATCAAATACATTGTGACATGGATTATGAAGAACTAACGCAATACCCAATAGTCGCTTAGAATAATTATTTCCCTGTAGACAAGACTATAGCAGTAAATCCTATGTTATAGTACTAGATTGATCAACACCTGTCATGCGCGGAAATAACAAAAATATTTTGTTAAGAACATACACAGACAGTCTGATGATTGCCATATAACGATAATTAAAAACTTTGTCAACTCAGGATCTAATTCAAAATGTAGAACTCCATAGTAAAGGCAATATATAAGTAAATATTCCAGAGGTTTATCAAAATTAAAAGAAAACCAAGCTTCTGCTTCATGGAGAGTATTAAAAACATGCATGTCAACTGATAACGCGGAGGCGCCGAGATTGTATCGGCTTTTCCGCTTGTCGGTGTGAAACTATGGAAGGCCATCGCCACCAAAAATACATGGAATGTAAAGCGGCGAAGCATACTTTGAACTGGTCTAGTGTAGTTAGAGATGGTACAGCAATCACTGTCGAAATGGTATAGCACAAACTTACTTGGTATAGCATAATATCGATTGGTTTAGCTTGACTATGTGGATTGATCTAGCGTAAACTGAATTGGTCTAGCTAAAACTAGATTGGTTCAGCAAAATTCAGTTGATTGGTCTAGCTAAAACAGGATTGGTCCAGCTAAAACAGGATTGGTGTGTGCGTAATAGGGGATCGGTCTAGCTAAAACAGGATTGGTATAGGTAATAGGGGATCGGCCTAGCTAAAAGTGAATTGGTTTAGCTAAAAGTGAATTGGTCTAGCTAAAAGTGAATTGGTTTAGCTAAAAGTGAATCGGTCTAGCTAAAAGTGAATTGGTCTAGCTAAAAGTGAATTGGTCTAGCTAAAAATGAATCGGTCTAGCTAAAAGTGAATCGGTCTAGCTAAAAGTGAATTGGTCTAGCTAAAGGTGAATTGGTCGAGCTAAAGGTGAATTGGTCTAGCTAAAAGTGAATTGGTCTAGCTAAAAGTGAATTGGTCGAGCTAAAGGTGAATTGGTCTAGCTAAAAGTGAATCGGTCGAGCTAAAGGTGAATTGGTCTAGCTAAAAGTGAATTGGTCTAGCTAAAAGTGAATTGGTTTAGCTAAAAGTGAATTGGTCTAGCTAAAAGTGAATTGGTCGAGCTAAAATTAATTTGGTCCAGCTAAAAGTGAATTGGTCTAGCTAAAAGTGAATTGGTCGAGCTAAAAGTAAATTGGTGTGGCAAAACAGGATTGGCTAGCCAAAACAGGATTGGATGGGCAAATGTGACAAATGTGATTGTTTTATTAAGTTGGTCCAGCTAAAAGTGGATTGGTATAATATTTTATAGTGAGTATTGATGCACAAGAAAATATGTTTATAATATATAATTATTATAAAGTATTGACATGTTCTTGTGTACTGTTCACGACCACATAATACTTTGACCTATAGTGAAAGGCTATTTGTTTTAAAAGTATGAAAAAAATTGTGAAATAAACGTTAAATAAACGTGTGAATGGAACAACGTCCTGACCAACGCCAACGGGCTGAATTTTCAGACGCGATTGAAAAAGTGATACACGATATTTCAGTTCATCGAACAGCAGCTGTTGTACAACAGAATCATCATATTTTATCTGCATGTGCTTTGAGACTGGAAGTACTTGCTGAGACAGCTTTGGCTATTGTTGACATCCCACTAGAAGTTGTAGATCTTTTGAACCAAGCAAGAGCATATTTAAAAGAAGCAGATTGTTTATCACCTGGACACATCTCTTACCAAGCACCATCAGTTACAAATGGAGAGAGAGGAAGACCAAAATTTTTAATTTCAGAGGAGCAGCTACAATTTTTTAAAGGTACAGTGTATATATATATATATATATATTTTGTCTGGGTATGGTTAAGAGATTGACCCAAATTGACAAATAGTTTGAAACCTGTGAATCTATATTTATTCCCCAATCCTACAAGATAAGTATAGTTGTTTTCAGTGCATAAGAGAGAAGCTTGTTTTCAAATAATTCAGTGATTGTTTAGATTTTTTTGGCAACAGAACGTTTTCCACTACTGTGAGTATAACAACTAAACTAGAATGCTAGATACAGTATGTTCTTTGAGAGACAGTAAGATATTTTTGGCTAGTTTCACCAATGTTTAAAACTAAATCATTCTGATCAGGAAACAAGCTTCACTTATCTGCACTGAAAATATCTTCTTATGTTGTAATAAAGAAATGCTAGGAAATGAATAAGTGCCCACTATTCCTCAAGATGGCAAATATCTAGATGATACCTAAGTAGGACCTCCATAATTACTGTAATAAACAATTATTGCAATATACTTATTTCTATTATTTAAAAAAATATTTAACTTTATTGCAGTTAACTTCTATTTATAGACAGGAGTACATCTCGAAGATGAATCCGGAGAAATATATCCTGAGGGGTTATAATATTGTGTCGAATATAAATTATATATGATAGCTGAAACAACCTTGAATACTTTTCTAATAACCGAACAATTTCCTTGTTATGTGATTCTTGAGGTGAAACATTCATATTCCTCCATTGTTATAATAGCCTCAATTTTTGGTTTTGCACATGGTATACTCATGAATTTAAATACCTAGCTATATTATTTTATAAAATAAGTCATGTCTTACGCACGCTGTGATTGGTCAGTTACCGTGTTTATATCAGGCTATATAACATGGATGGATTACGCCATCGTGATACGCCATCAATTAGCCATCATACGCCATCAATTAGCCATCATACGCCATCAATTAGCCATCGTACGCCATCAATTAGCCATCATACGCCATCAATTAGACATCACGGTGTCATCATACGCAGTAAGGAGAATTTACGTGTTGATAAAAAAGATATTTGTACATTTTATTTGCTTTCTACGGGTTATTTTATAAAATAAATAGAAAACATTTTTATCCGTGTTCCCATACGTTATATAAACACTCGTGGAAGTTTGGGAGAACTCGAAATCGCGTGGAAACACTCGCCCTACGGGCTCGTGTTCCCACTATGATTTCTCGTTCTCCCAAACTTCCACTCGTGTTTATATAACTGTATGTAAACACGGAAAATGTTTTCTATTTCTTAAATATAGCTTATACTGTACATGCAGTATATTATATTATGAGAATGCATACCATTTTCAATTCTGGTGGGAGGTTAGGGTTATGAAGTTGAAGGCAAGGGTTAGAAAGACACTTAGTTTTGGGGGGTTAGGAAAATAAACACTTAGGGTGGGTTAGGATTGGTGTGTTCTAGAATCGTACAATCTATAAATACATGTATTGATAATTCCTGGAACTTTTACAATTTGTAATTGTTGTAAATTCTAGATAGGAGAAAATATGCTGATATGATTACCTATACAAGTTCTAAAATATTGGTGTATTATGGTGGCTGAAATATTTAAATGTTTCATTCACCCTCTGACAAAGGAAATATTATAGCAAATATATGATTAAATATATTTTTGGAAAATCAATAGTACGTTTGATACTTTTTTTTATTCACTATTTTATTTTATTTTTTAGATCACAACTTTACGCAAAACGATATTGCCTTGATGATTGGTGTAAGCAAAAGAACGGTGGAAAACCGAATGGCTGAATATCATATGACCAATAGAAGCCGATACAGCAACATTGACGATGATATATTGGATGTTTACATTGAGCGCATAATTGCATATTTACCTCGATCAGGTACTTTTCAGATTTTGGTGTATTTAGCATTTATATAATCCTTGAGGTAGTATATAGTATCAAGATAGGATAAAAAATATTTTGTATAGTGTGATGCAGTTACTATTCAGTGTTGATACGGTAGAACCAAGGTTGGACAAATACGGTATCTCGACCGGGAATACAATATTCCAAGAAATTACTGGGAATGCAAGAATTACATAAAAAGTCGGACAAGCATTAATACTATATATATAGTGACATTGTTTGTGTGCTTTTTATTAGTTTGTGAGCTTTTTATTTATTTTGCCCGATAATTAGACAGCACTGACCAGTTTTAAAATCAGACGAGTGCAACATGGTAAAAATGTTAGCCTTTGATAGGCTTTAATTATTATTATTATTATTATTATTATTATTATTATTATTATTATTAGGCTTTACTTTTAGGTTTTGTTGTCAGACATTCATGAGTATATTGTTTATTTTCATCATTAACAGGGATAAAAACGATAGAAGGTGAGTTGGTGGCAGAAGGTATTCGGGTTCAAAGGCATCGACTACGAAGCTCAATAAAGAGAGTGGACCCTGTTGGTCGTAGACTGCGTGCATTCACGAATATTCGCAGACGGGTTTACAACGTACACTCCCCTTTGGCACTTTGGCATATTGACGGCAACCACAAGCTCATTAGGTACCTTATTAGTATACACCTGGTTTTGTTTGTAAATACAGGCACATGTAATTGTTGCTAGACATATTTAACGTGTTGATCATCCAACGTTAATACGAAACCCAATTATTTGAAGTAAGGATTGTTAATACGGAGGATCAACTGGGTTAGCATGCTTGTAGAGTCCTGTCACATATTCTCTGCATAATTGGTAAGTTACGATAATTGCCCTGAAGACAGCTAGGAGTTTCACCATAGTTTTTAAGAGACCTTGTAACTTGTTTATTCTCCGAAATATAATTGCGACTATTATCACACATGTTAATTGTGGTATTTTTTAGAACATAAAGGCTCGTTCTACAGTATGTACAGATCATGACCGCATCTTGTTAAAGGGTAGTCCACTACAGTCGCAGTGAACTTAGAAACTCTTGCAACTAATACTGCATCACATAAATATATTTTAATTGCATGCGAACATTTGCAGCAAGTTGCTAACCGGTTGTTGCGATATATAGAAGAGGTTTAATTGATAATTGGGTTAGCGGAATTATATTATATTTATTTCTATTTATTATATTTATTTCTATTTTATATTATATGGTTATTTGAAACTTCATATTCAAGGTGGAGATTCGTTGTTCATGGGTGCATTGATGGATACAGTCGTGCAATAATGTATCTCGCATGTAGCCAAGATAACACTTCGGCGACAGTGTTAAATTTGTTTACAGAGGCTGTCGCCAAATGGGGTCTTCCATCACGAGTTAGAGCTGATATGGGTGTAGAAAACAGAGACGTTGCACGATACATGCTATCCCATCCTGCCAGAGGGCCTGGGAGAGGAAGTTTTATCACTGGAAAAAGTGTGCATAACTCGCGTATAGAACGGCTTTGGCGAGATGTGTTCCAAGTTTCCATTTCTGTTTTCTACGATCTTTTCCACGCTTTGGAGAGTGATGGAATTTTGAACCCAGATAACGATGACCAATTATTCTGCCTTCATTTTGTATACACTCCCATAATCAACGACATCCTGGGGAAGTTTGCGAGATCATGGCTAAACCATAAGATAAGGACAGCCGGTAACAAAACACCACTGCAACTTTTTCTCATGGGTATGCAGCAAATAGGAGGAGAACATGGAGTTGTGGCTTCAGAATACTTCAATAGTTTTTAGCGAGGTACGTGAAGTCATAAAAATAACACAACCTACACATATGGAATCACTAAACTACTAGAGCATTATAAATAAGCTTTGAAAAAAATCTGAGCAATTATAAAAATGTCATTTTCAGGAGGAATTGAGAGAGTATGGTGTGGATCCCTTTGGTAACCTTCCAGACGATGTACATGTTAACGAAGAAAATGCAATTTTAGTCCCAGAAATAATCTGCCCACTTAATGCAACACAATTCCAGAGTTTTGAAAATCATATGTCTAATGTTCGTGGAGCAGGTCCTTGGGATATAGCGCCTTATTTACGTGCGGTGGAGACCCTTGATGAAATTTTACATGCTGTTTTCTAAATCAGAGTAGCCATTAGGGAAAATTTTAACATCTGTAACAGGTTGTACAATATTACTTTACATGCATCTAATGGTAGTATGTCATTTGTGTTCAACTTCTGCGAATTCCTCGCGATATTAAAGGATCTTTGCAGCGTACCACGTCACTACCCGATGGACGTTCGTCACTACCCGATGACGTTCATTCATAGACGTGCTAGTATATGCCAATCCAAGTTAACAAAAGATTTAGAGCTAAAATACCTCTTCCATAAGAGTATCACCATCCAATGCTTCGAATGTTGCACAACATCAACAAAATTATTCTCCTCCATTTACAATAATCGAACTTCTGCGCCCACATTTTTGGAGTGGCGGATTGGTAGTCACGCTGCAGAGAGCCTTTAAAACACTAAACAATTTGAACTTAAAACTATTAAATTTTAACATTTTTTGTTACTGTGACTATAGTTTGGGGCGAAAATTAAAAAGCCCGTTTCTTAAACAATTTTTAAGTTTCAACATAATGTGACTTTGTTAAGAAACCATTCAAAATCTAATCGTTTTTAAGCTCGACCAAAATAATTGTTAACAAACGCGTAGTCAAAAAAGCTGAAAAGCTCCTCCTTGTCTGCAGGTACTTGCTCTCCAATTGCAATTGTGAGCTTGTTTATGCATGTATTGCTGGTTGGAAGGCACGACAGCATTTGCTTATCAAACACGATGGATGGCTTGATCTTGTAGCCTAACACCGGTTCATTTTCGCTACCGGTGACAAACCTAAGGATGTCTTCTAGGGATATTGATCCACGTCTTTTGGCTTACAATATAAAAAAGAAAATTTTGTATTATTGTTTGAACTATATTTGCGGGGAGATTGACGATGTATTTATAAGCGAAAAATACAGCCTCGTAGGGTATTATTGCCGCCCCTCGGCATCCTGCGCGTTTAATTCGCAGAGGGTCGGCGGGGAGCGGAGATAACACACTGGTCAGTAATGTAGCAAGGATTTCACCGCGGAGGAGGCTGACAGTGACGACACATGCCAATATTTTTGGTTTCTGAATTTCCTGTATTTTGTGGGCACTTTCGAGCAAAATATAGTCTTAAATTAGATTTTTACAACAACATCTTTAAGAAATATTTAGTTTCAGAATGGTTGACAATAACATTTGATGTGAGACATGAATTCTATTTTAGTCTGTGCACCATCTAGGCTAATAATACTTGTATAATATTATCACCCTGAGGGCGCGGCTTATGCGCCGTACTACAGATTTACTTTTAGCTATACCAAATCACTTTATAGCAGGTGCGTAGGAAGCATTTAATAAGTGGGTATATGCCAAGAGCGAGGCAGGGGCGCACATCCAAAAATTTGTTTGGGGGGTGCTCTTTGTTCTGGGACCGACTTTCTTGATGTTCCTGTTTGATAAGCTTACAGTACCACCCCTGACGATCTAACAACCCTAATAACAATGGGAAATTTAATATATATATATATATGCGGGTTTCAAAGTGGGAGGCTAATGCACGTGCCCTTTAGGGGGGACCGGGGGCATGCTCCCCCGGAAATTTTTGATTTATCTAAACCCCTAAATTCCTATTTCCTGCATTTTGAGGGTGGTTTTAATAAAAAAATATTAAGATTTTTTAATGGACCATAATATTATATATTACAGTATTTTTATTGTCGAAAAGAAGATATTAGCTTGAGTTTTTTACTTAAAATGCCTGGAAGCTGGAGCAAAACTAGCCTACTCAAATTATCAAACACTAATAATGCGTCGGGTTTGTGGAAGCTCTGCCCAATGATCAACAAGTTTTTCAAGATCAATTGAGTCAGTCATATCTTTTTCGCATCCAAGTGTCACGAAGTCCTTAACGCAATCAGAAATTGTGTAACCAGTTTTTATCTTTCTTGGGCACGGAAATGATCATATTAGTACGTAATACTTATACTGGTCGATCGGAACCGAATATGGCAGTCTGACAGACAATTTGGGACCGACTTTTCGGACCGATTCCCAAATGTTGGGGGGGGGGGGTGTGACACCCCCACACCCCCCTAATGTGCGCCCCTGGAGCGAGCGACGAAGTTGCGAGCTCCCCGAACATTTTTTGATTCCGAAACGAAATTTCCTGCATTTCGAGAAAAGCAGTAACAAATAACAATCAGATTCAATAACCCAGGCCAAACGTACAGCCAAACTAACACATCTGTGAGGAACGGTTTATCTTAAAACCATTGAACAAATGGCGCTTGTGCAAATGCCCAAAGTAAAAAAACGTACCTGTATAGTCAGACCAAATCACTTTTACCTACATCAATCCCGTTGTAGTTAGACCAAATCACTTCTAGCCAGACCAATCCTGTTTTAGCTAGACCAATCCTGTTTTAGCTAGACCAATCCTGTTTTAGCTAGACCAATTCACTTTTAGCTAGACCAATCCTGTTTTAGCTAGACCAATTCACCTTTCTTTAGCTAGACCAATTCACTTTTAGCTAGACCAATTCACCTTTAGCTAGACCAATTCACCTTTAGCTAGACCAATTCACTTTTAGCTAGACCGATTCATTTTTAGCTAGACCAATGCACTTTTAGCTAGACCAATTCACCTTTAGCTCGACCAATTCACTTTTAGCTAGACCAATTCACTTTTAGCTAGACCAATTCACCTTTAGCTCGACCAATTCACCTTTAGCTAGACCAATTCACTTTTAGCTAGACCGATTCACTTTTAGCTAGACCGATTCATTTTTAGCTAGACCAATTCACTTTTAGCTAGACCAATTCACTTTTAGCTAGACCGATTCACTTTTAGCTAAACCAATTCACTTTTAGCTAGACCAATTCACTTTTAGCTAAACCAATTCACTTTTAGCTAGGCCGATCCCCTATTACCTATACCAATCCTGTTTTAGCTAGACCGATCCCCTATTACGCACACACCAATCCTGTTTTAGCTGGACCAATCCTGTTTTAGCTAGACCAATCAACTGAATTTTGCTGAACCAATCTAGTTTTAGCTAGACCAATTCAGTTTACGCTAGATCAATCCACATAGTCAAGCTAAACCAATCGATATTATGCTATACCAAGTAAGTTTGTGCTATACCATTTCGACAGTGATTGCTGTACCATCTCTAACTACACTAGACCAGTTCAAAGTATGCTTCGCCGTTTTACATTCGATGTATTTTTGGTGGCGATGGCCTTCCATATGAAACCGTTTGGCGACTCTCAGTCCAAGGTGGAAAATATGTAGGTAACGCCGAAGATATTCGGCGTGGACTTCGAAGGCGCTTGGCGTACTGGCGTATGATCGTGGTAGTACTTGGCGTATTTTCAATGAAATATTTGGTGTATGCTGGCGTGGCGTCAGGGCGTGCACGCCGTTAATCTACTTTTGCGCGTTAACTTGAATAATTTTGTTTCCTTCACCCACGTTTATCTCATACATCATCTTTAGTGTTGGTATTGTTCAAAGCTAGAATAATTCCTTTTTTCCATCTTTAGATGAAAAGAAGAAAAATGTAGCATTTGGTTTGTTACCCTGTATCCTTCCTTCAGGAAGAAAGGGTATAGAAGAGCTGCAGTATCGATGATGCACTATAATCATTCATGGATGTTAAACCTGTGAGTTTTTAAGTATTGTTTGCAAAGAATAATAGAATACATGTAGCATATATGCAGTACAAATATTTTATTTATGAATTAAGTGCTGTCTTTGCCTACTTTCTCCCGGTAACTCTTTTTTTTAATCACTGTATTATAGCTGGGAACTAACATGCCAAAATACCTTGAGGACGTGGGAAATTACAGGCCATTCATCCTAATAATTCATGGGAGTACACAATCAAGTGTTGTTGCTGAAGGGCAAAGCTTGGAGCATCCCACCATTGATGATGACAAGGTCGGCCACCAAACATCCTCTGCAGTTATCGCCATGCGAACTGCATTGAAGACTTCAGGTCTGAACAGGTCTGAAGTTCAAACATGTGGTAGCTTAGTTGCATGTAACACGCACTTGTTAAAATTCAGTTTTTGTAACTGAAATAGGTAATTTGTATGTAAGTGATTGTCCTAAAAATAAAATGTGTTTATTGTTTATGATCCAATTTGAACTTCATTTCCAAACTGCAGGCTAGTTTTGAGTATTTTGTATGTTCTGGCTTGGGAAGTAAATCCGAGTCTCTCGCCAGCTCCCAGCCGGTGACAACAGCAATTTACTGCTACATCAAGCTCCAATTGCCAGATTAATGTTACAGAGTGGATTTATAAGGCCATAACCATGCAAGATTCTGGCAATCTTGAAGTTATTTGTCCAGGAATTATTTTGGTTGCTCATAATTCATCTAACCAAGATCCTGGTAATATTTATAGGTTTTTGACAAGGAAACTTTAAATTTATGACCATAATTCCTGGTTAAAGCTAATTCATTTAACCTGAATCCTAGTAATATTTCTAGGTTTTTGACCAGGCAACTTGTTAAATTTATGACCATAGTTCCTGGTTAAAGATAATTCATCTAACCAGGATCCTGGTAATATTTCTAGGTTTTTGACCAGGCAACTTGTTAAATTTATGACCATAATTCCTGGTTAAAGATAATTCATTTAACCAGGATCCTGGTAATATTTCTAGGTTTTTGACCAGGCAACTTGTTAAATTTGTGACCATAATTCCTGGTTAAAGTTTACCAGGATTCTGGTGAAATTATTTCACCAGGATTTCCTGGTCAGTTTAACCAGGTTTGTGTCGATGGCATATTGACCCGGAGGCTGGTAAAAATTTGACCCTATCCTGGTGAAATTTAACCAGAGTGTTTTTAGAGTGTGGAAAGAAACGTAGGAAAGCGCTTCCTCACCTTTATCGACCAACATTTCCCCAAATCAAACACACATAAGAAAATCTTTAACCGAAACACGCTCAAATTAAGCTACAGCTGCGTGAGTAACATCAAAAGCATAATAACGAACCCAGTGAAGAAAAGAAAAAATGCAATTGCCGCAAATCAAACAATTAAGTGCCCTATGGACGGATATACACAAACGTTAACAAGAAATGCAACCTATGCTTATGGGAAAAGTATTTCATAATATGTAAACCTAATATGCCCACACTTAATAAGAGAAATGAACTGATGTCGAGCTGTAGACATTCGAAGAAGTTTTTATTGAACACTCCCATCACTTAAACATACATGTACATACTACATACTTAAATAAAGCGAGTGCATTGTTCTACATTCTCAGTAATTAGTTACTATTGGCAGTTGCCTGATGATTGCTTCGCGAGAAACATGAAACTCTGAGTAGCGATTAAATGTTTTTAAACAAATTATCTAGCTTCGTAAATATATATATATATATATATATATATATATATATATATATATATATTGTATTTTATATATATATATATATATATATATTGTATTATATAAGTTGCATTTTTCGCAACTGGTCCCGGTTTGGTCTTAAAATGTATGTATTCCAACACTCGAAATTTTCCTTCACCACAAATCCTTTCAACATGTAGTTTGATCGAGTGAAATGCCAAATATTACCTATAATATACCCAGAATCTTATCCCGGCATAACCACCATATATACAGAACTCGTGACTAGGCTCTTGGCAACGGCTTCGTAGCTCAGTGGTCAGAGCACTGCACTAGCAATCGCAGGGTCGCGGGTTCAATTCCTACCGGAAGGCCGCTAAGTTGCATTTTTCGCAACTGGTCCCGGTTTGGTCTTAAAATGTGCATGCTCCGCTCAAATATATATATATATATATATATATATATATATAATATATATATATATATATATATATATATATATATATATATATATATATATATATATATATAACTACAGACGGTACCGTTTCGGCCTTTTGGGCCTCATCAGTGTAGTGCTGATGAGCAGGATGAAGGTAACTGCTATTTACAGTCACCCTTGATGCCACACAAATGTGGGACATCAATATATATATATATATATATAAATTATAGATAAATTAAAGACAAGACATCACTTTGCTGTTACTCCGAGTTTCACGCTTACGCGATCGTCAGACAGACTTTAATGAAGATATATATATATATATATATAATGCGGTACCAGCGGTTTTATCTGACAGCAGTTTTCATTTACAACGGCAGGTACTTCACGTTATCCACGATATAGTGGATTCAGGATTAGCTGTGTTCTCGCAACTCGCAGCTTCCAACTCGCAACTCGCAACTCGCAACTAGCAACTCGCAGCTCGCATATTACCTATTCCCCTAAAAACACAGCTAAAATCCCTTAATAATATGTTTTGGAATAATTTAGTTTAGTTTTGCTTTTTTTATTTTACCTATAATCACACACGTCTCGGTTCTCACACAAGCACAGTCTCACATATCTTTTTAATCTCAAACCCTGTTTCTGGTTACCCTCTTTCGTAACACTCAACTCACTGACAGCTTTATTCTCACCTCTATAATAACCTTAAAATCAATTAACATAAACAGTCCACTTAATTAGTGTTATAATTCCCAACAAATTGATATAATTCTTAAAGATATGTCGTACAAGTATTTTCTATCCATAAAATATCGTAAATATTAATGTTTTTCGCAAATCTTTTAATTTCGTAAATGTTTATTTCATGCATATATTGTTAATAAATAATTCATAAATTTTAAATTTTTTCTCTTTATTAACATACTATAATCGTTTCCAACCGGGAAACAAACATCAAAATACTTCTTTGTATGTCTATTCTCAACCTCGTTCCCAGGGCATTTTGCCTCCACGGTGGTCCATTGCCTTTGTCTACTTTTTTTACCTGAATAATTGAGAAATGTTCAATTCTCTTCAGAGTTGTTCATGTCATGAGCATTCGTCGGCATAAAAGCAGCTAACAAGCTTAATAATCCACCATACATCCATGGTTATCTCTTACAAAAGGTATGAAGAAGCATATATCCAATTTAGCGAAAGCTAGCATTCAAATTCAGATGAATAAATTATACTCGGCTGAATTAATTGAGTTTTATAAAAACCAATAGGATTATAGAATGGACCAGCCGATCCCAGGGCCATTTTCGCCGCCGTGGAGGCAAAATGCCCTGGGAACGAGGTTGTATCTATTCTCATATGAACAATATTATCCCCTGATATATGGATTTTTTAATAGTTAAAATTGAAAAATATAATTTTCTTTAAGTATTTTCCATTTCTTCTTTATCCGTCACCTTGATCCGCCATCTTGGAAAAAATAAAATATTTTTTCTATTTGCTTTTAATGGTTTTTCTTCTTTTTCCTCCTTCTTATCCTTTTTTTCTGTGTCTGATTTTTTTTTCTTTTCTGTCTCATGCATTTTCATATTTCTTTAACTTTTTTTAATGATTTTTTCTCCTTTTTCCCTCCTTCTTCGCGGCGGAGAGTACGAAGCATGCCTCGTCGCGAGCATTCGAAAAGGCCACGTCCCTGAATGATTTCCTTCATGCAGGTCCACCTTAACAGAACCAGCTTTGGTTCGTACAAGGTTTAATCCAGTCGCTATCACGGGTGATCTTAAACAAGCCTTCCTTCAAGTCCGCATCCCGGAAGAGTATAGGGATGCTTTAAGATTTCACTGGATCGCTGACGAGTCCAAACGTGTGGAGATTCTACGGTTCACTCGGGCGCTGTTTGGACTGGCTCCTTCGCCATTTCTGCTGGGAGGAGTGGTCGAGCAGCATCTGGAGAGCTGTCGTGATAGATATCCTGAGATGGTGAAAGAGATAAAGAAGAGCATGTATGTGGATGACCTAATTAGTGGTGGCCCCAGAAGCTGCTAGCAAAGTCAAGACTATTTCAACCGAGATCTTAGCTCAGTCTGTGTTTGAACTGCATAAGTGGCATTCAAATGCAATCGAATTGGAACCCCAGGACGGTGTTTCCAGAGGAGTTGCAGGTGTCGGAAACTTGACCATTTGTTAACGTGTGAGATAAGTGAGAGATAATTAAGTTATATGTACTTGGATTATATTTAGTAGATTTAATAGTGACGATTGGTTTAAACATGTAGCGTAAACGGATCGAATGACGTAGTGATGAAGTAGCCAATAGAATAAGAGTAAATGGGAGTATGTAATCAGATAGTGAGTTGAGTGTGCGATAGAGAGCTGTGTGACTGTGAATCGTTTTTTAAGGAAAATAAACATGCAAAAAAACAACGTGATTATGTTTGCGAAGTGTTGGCGAATCGAGGAGGCAATCCCCGACATAGTGGCACCTCCGACGGGATTTAATTGTGATTGTAGCTCGATCAAGAGCAAGAACCTGTGTGGAGCCGAAGGGAAAATTGTTATCTCTCACATCTGAGAGTTTTGAGTAAACCATGGACATGGAGAAAAAACTGGCCGAATTAAACGGCAAAATGAAGGCGCTAAATTTGACTATTGGGAAGTCTGACGAAGTTGTTGTAACGCGTAACAAAGAAGCGCTATCTAGACATGTGGCCTCTATAGCGAAGAAGGTAGAGACGATGTATACCTTAAAAGAAGAAATTATATTGTCAAATTAAAATTCGTCGCAGACGAGACAGAACAGGACGTCCAACTGTGGGCCGAAAGTATCGACGCAAAACTTACCGAAGCAGACACTAAAGCCACGGATATACAACAACTATTAACCAAAATGAAAGAAGAGGAGATGGGAGTACGTACAACGCGCAGAAGTTGAACAAGCACAGCGCGCGGCAGACAACAAAGAACTGGAAAAGCAATTGGCTCTCGAACGAGCGAAACATGAGTTAGAACAAGCGCACAAAGAGGAAGAACGGAAACGAGAGTTGCAACATCAAGCGGAGATTCTAAATCAAAAGCTGAAGTATCAGAAGTCCTTGGAAACGGAGCAGGAGATGAAATCGAAAAAGGTAACAAGTACTAAATTGCCCAAATTAACAATAACTAAGTTTAGTGGTAAATTTTATGATTGGTTACCGTTCTGGAATGCGTTTGAAGCGGAAATAGATTCTTCCGACTTAACCCTGGTGGCAAAATTTGGGTACCTAAAAGAATGGCTAGGGCCCAATTGTGAGGGGTGATGTTGATGGGTTACCGTTCACCACCGAAGGCTACCGACGAGCGAAGAATATCCTCCAGAGTGAGTACGGCAAAGTGAGTGAGATCATTAACGCCCATGTACAGCATATTATGGAATTGCCAATCATAAGTGATACACAACCTGCCAAAGTGCATGATTTCTACAAAACATCAATGTTCAATCATTGGAAACTCTTGGTAAAATAGAGCGAGTGAATGAATGACCAGAAGTGTGCTGGAAAAGTTGAAAGGAATCAAGGCAGAGCTCGTGCGAGGGGAAGAGGGATGGCAAGTTTGGGACCTCCCGCGACTTACGATAGCAGTAAGAGAGTGGAAGGATATAAATCCTGTGAGTGACAACGACGACCAAAGCAAACCCCCGGGACCAAAACGCACCGAAAAGAAATCGGGTTTATTCCACACAAACGATGGTGACCGCCGAAAGCGTGTTTGCGTATATTGTGAGAACGTCAATCACAGTTCCAAAGATTGCCCTCGAGTGGTTACAGTCGACGAAAGAAAGAAACTTCTTGCTCAGAAGAAGCTCTGCTTCAATTGTACAGGCGCCAAACACCGCGCATCGGATTGTCGAAGTAACATAACCTGCCTGAAGTGTAAACTCAAACATCATACTTCCATTTGTACCAAGGAAGAAGTCCTTCTCACCGCAGCAGGAACGAGTGAAGTGCCGCTAGTTTACCCAGTGGTGGTGGTAGAAGTCGACGGTTTGAAATGCCGGGCACTGTTGGACACTGGAGCAGGGAGCTCCTATGCCTTAGCTGCATTGTTAAATCGTCTGCCAAAGCGCAATCGTCGGAGAGAAGTTCGATACGTAGAAATGATGCTTGGTGCAGTGACCAAGGAAATGGAAATGTCGACAGTGAAGATAAAAGCTGTGGATGGAAACTTCCAAATGGATGTGAGTGTGACAAAGGTTGACAAGAGAGAGCTGCTTATACTAGACAATCCAAACTACCAACAGCTTATAAACACCTACCATCATCTTGAGGGAGTCCAGATGGAAGATAACGATCGAAAGCGAAAACTTCCAGTTCACCTCATACTAGGAGCAAGTGATTATATGCGAATCAAGACTACCGAACGACCTCGGATCGGAAAGATCGGAGAACCTGTGGCCGAGAAGACGAGATTCGGGTGGACCATCATAGCATGTTCATGACGCAGACAAGTCAAACCGACTACGAAGAGCTGTGTCGACTTGATGTTCTAGGACTTGCAGACTCGCCTGAGAATGATCAACGTGAGGTCTACGCTGAGTTTCGAGAGTAGCTTGTGAGGAGTAGTGATGGTTGGTACGAAACAGGGCTGCCGTGGAAGGGGAACCACCCTTCCCTTCCAAATAATCGAAACGGGAGTTTGCGGCGACTTGCGAACTTACAACGCAAACTACGACAAACCGAAATGAGCAAGAGGTATGCAGAGATTATCGAGAAACAAAAGGCGGACGGTATCGTGGAAACCGCTAGTCATCCACCGAGTGGGGTCGAGTTTTACATACGGCACAAGCCCGTTGTAAGAGAAGTAGCAGAATCGACCAAAGTTCGATTACGAATGCGATTTCATCCGGTAGCAGTGACGAGAGAGACGCACTTAGGTTTCACTGGAGTGTTGACGAACACACGGAACTTGAAACGTTGAGATTTACCATGAGAGCACTGTTTGGCCTCGCTCCTTCAACCTTCTTGCTTGGAGGAGTGATTGAGAAGCACCTAGAGTCGTGGGGAAACCGCGCGCCAGATGTAGTTGCAGAGCTTCGCAAATGTCGACGACCTTATTAGTGGTAAGACAACGGTGAAAGAAGCGCAGCTGTTGAAACAAAGAGCAACCGAGATCTTCCGGGACGCCACTTTCACACTCCATAAGTGGCATTCTAACGCAGCCGAGTTAGAAGAAGTGACAGCGAATGTGGCAGGGGAGCAAACATTCGCCAAGCAACAGCTGGGAACGCCAAATGGGGGAGATCCTAGTCTCCTTGGCCTTCTTTGGAATAAACGTGATGACGTGATAAGCGTTGTTGTACCAGCAGAGAAAGCAACCCCAACCAAGCGAGGCGTGTTGCGAAAGCTGGCCAAGATCTACGATCCTCTGGGTTTTGCATCGCCGTAAATCCTGCAGGGGAAGTTCATTTATCGAGCTGAAGTGTGCACGGCAAGATTGGCGTGGGATGTTCCACTACAAGGTGGGCTGATGAAGAAATGGTCGCGGTGGGAGCAACTACTTCCCGACAAAGTAACCATAGCACGAACATTGGCTAAGTATCAAGAATATATCGACTCCATAGAACTCCATACCTTTGGCGACGCCAGCATTAAAGGTGTGTCGAGTGCTGTGTACGCGATCGTCAGGCAGAAGTCCAGGATGACTCAGGGTCTCGTGGCAGCGAAAGCGAGATTGGCGAAGCAAGGGTTGACCGTACCACGTCTCGAGCTCGTATCCGCACACATGGCCACCAACCTCGTCAGTAATGTGCAAGAGGCCTTGGAAGGATTCCCGGTGACGAGCTCGCATGGCTGGCTGGATAGTACCGTCGCACTCCACTGGATAAGAGGTGCACGCGAGCACAAGCAGTTTGTTGCGAATCGGGTTCGCAAGATCCAATCCCATTCGCAGATCCAGTGGCGTCTGCATGTACAGTACCTACGCAGGAGAATCCAGCTGACCTTGGAAGTATAGGTGGAGAAGTGAAAGACCACAACCTTTGGTGGGACGGACCAGAATGGTTGTCCGAGCAAGAGAACTGGCCACCAGAGATCACGACGAAAACAACCAAAGAAAGTGAAGCAGAAGCAAAAGCAAAAGTTGTTCGGGAACTCTTCGCCTCGACGGTCGAAATGACTGCTGACGATTTAGACAACCTCCTGGCGAAGTATGACCTGAGAAAGACCATGAGAGTGTGCGCGTGGATATCGAGGTTCCTGTTCAACCCTCTAAATCCCAACCAACACGTGAGAGGCCGTTGACAACAGAAGAGATTGAACAGCAACGCCTTTTCTGGATAAAACGGGCTCAAGCCAAATGCGACATCAAAGAAGACCGGTTGCGACTCAATCGCCAAGGACGCATCCAGGGTCAGTACCCGATCTAGCACCGGACACCCACCCATTTACAGGGAAAATGGTGGAAGATGCTCACGAGCGTACACTCCATGGGGGAGCCGGTTTGACGATGGCACGCGTGAGAGAGTATTACTGGTTCCTAGGATTCGACAACTAACCCGTAAAATTTTCAAGCGTTGTTTTGGATGTCGCTGGTTTCAAGCAAGAGCTGTGGAACAACCTCCACCTGGACAACTTCCTTTATATCGGACGGAAGGAGGCCGTCCGTTCCCAGTGGTGGGCGTGGACTTCGCCGGGCCAGAAAGTACCTAAAGCAAGCCAAGAAAGAAGCGAAATCCTACATAACGTTGTATGCTTGCAGCCGTACACGAGCCGTTTATCTCGACCTTATACCTTCTCTGAACACTCAGGATTTTCTACAGAGTTTCAAGCAGTTTATCGCCAGGAGAGGGAGACCGAGCAAAGTTTACTCAGATAATGGGAAGACTTTCGTGGCTGCAGCAAAGTGGTTGAAGGCAGCGCAGAGCGACGAGAAGTTCAACGATTTCTTAGCTGTGAACCAAATTCGTTGGCAATTCAATTTGAGCCGCGCCCCTTGTTGGGGCGGGCAATTCGAGCGCCTGATCGGGTTGGTAAAAAGATCCTTACACAAGACCATTCGAAATGGTTGTCTGAAGTGGAGCGAACTACGAGAGATTCTTCTCGATATTGACTTTCTTGGAAAGAGCAGTCAACCATCTGTACCCACTGGAGTTATCCTGTGTATATTAGTTATCTTGAAGATAATGTATATGGGGGGAAAGTGTCGGAAATTTGACCATTTGTTAACGTGTGAGATAAGTTTGAGATAATTAAGTTTAATTAAGATTAACTTTTAATTATTTTAATTAAGTTTAATTAAGATAATTAAGATTAACAAGGTATATGGGGGGAAAGTGTCGGAAATTTGACCATTTGTTAACGTGTGAGATAAGTGAGAGATAATTAAGTTATATGTACTTGGATTATATTTAGTAGATTTAATAGTGACGATTAATTTAAACATATAGCGTAAACGGATCGAATAACGTAGTGATGAAGTAGCCAATAGAATAAGAGTAAATGGGAGTATGTAATCAGATAGTGAGTTGAGTGTGCGATAGAGAGCTGTGTGACTGTGACTGTGAATTGTTTTTTAAGGAAAATAAATATACAAAAAAACAACTTGATTGTGTTTGTGAAGTGTTGGGCGAATCGAGGAGGCAATCCCCGACACAGGGACTCAGGGGAAAGTGGCACTGATCCTTGGGCTTGCGTGGAACAAGAAGAAAGACACTATCAACAGTTAAGTTTCCGAGAGGACGTGGTGAATCAACCAAAAGGGTATTCTGAAGAAAGTTGCGAAGGTTTATGACCCGCTAGGACTAGTCTCACCTATGACCATTTGTGGTAAGCTCTTGAACTGTGAAGCATGTGATCTAAAAGTGGCGTGGGATGGGAAACTTCCGAACGATCTAGCGAGAAAGTGGTCACGGTGGAAGTGTGGATTGCCAGAAGGAGTTGCTGGACCCAGAGCCATAGCCAGCGAGCCCATCATCAGCGTTGATTTGCACTGTTTTGGCGATAAGAGGAGTATCTGTTGTCTTGTATGCCGTAGTTTCTCGACCATCAGGCCTAAGTGTTTACCACCTCATCGCGTCAGGCATCACAGACAAAAACGACAACGCGCTCTGTTTTTGCGGCATATGTCCGGCATGGGTGTCCAGGAGATCTTTGAAACGCTCGAAGATAAGATACAGGAGAGGACTATAAGACTGCTCTCGACAAGCTGAACGGTTATTTCCAGCCCAAATGCAGCATTCTTTTCGAGCGGAACAAATTTCGTCAAGCCGTCCAGGGCGAAACAGAACGATTGACGCTTATGTCACGCGACTTAAATCTCATGCAACACTTCGAGACAATGCAGAACGATATGATCCGTGATCAAATCATTGAGAAATGTGTCTCGATCGTCGAAACGTCGTGTCAGAGGCATAGGAACGGATTTAAATTGGGGGTGGGGGGGGGGGGTCATAAAGTCGACAAGCAACCGCATTTTTAGGCGAGTCAGGGGGTCTTCCCCCGGAAAATTTTGAAATCTAGACGCTCGGAAAGACAACTTGCAGCAATTTGAGCAACTTTTTTCTTCTAATTCTACAGCGAGCATAGTTCAAATGAATCCAAGCTTACCTGCTGCCTCTTACCATGTGATGCTATTTTTGCGCCTAGTGCTGACATAAGGGTCTGGGTTGGCTAACACTTCAGGCATTTCAGGCTACACCCGTTTATAAACTCTCGTAGGTAGATTAGTAGCTTCTCTCTTTGCCTCTATAGTCGTACTAATACAATTGGAAAAAATATTAAATTTAGCAACGCTTGTCCTGATTTGTGTTGGGGGGGCCGGAGCTCAGCCCGCATAAAAATTTGGGGGGCTAAAGCCTCCTACGCCTATGCTTCGAGTGCAGTTGCTTCGGGAAACTGATCTCAGCCTCGAACGAACCCTTGTAATTTGTTATTGCCAGAACGTCGGAAAATGCAACGCGACTGAGCGCACGCGATGGAATTCGCCCAGTCACGAAACGAACCGCCTACAACCGCCGCGGCCCGCGAAGGACCGAAGAGAATGTCAACATCACAAAGGCGCCCTACGAAACCATGAGAGGCCAAAACCCGACCGTCTGCTATTGCTATGGCTCCTCTGTGCATCGCCAAAGGACCCTAAGTGCCCTGCGAATGGCCAATCTTGTAACGGGTGCGGCAAAGTTGGGCATTTCGAACGAGTGCATGCCGATCCACGGGAAATACACCTTGTCCACGGCGTGATCTACGGTCTGTCAAAACACAAAAAGATGTGTTGCGTACAAGCACTTCGTCTTCAATTGCAAGAATCTGAGACAGTCATCCGACGACGAACACGTTTTTGCTATCAACCCAAGTGGGTTTCATCAACACGCTAACGTTCAAGTGACTGGAATCATAGCTGGAATGCGTCTCTGCGTACTTATCGACTCAGGCGCTAGCGTAAATGTCATCGATGGGCGGAGTTTTCAAGCGCTATCACCCAAAGTAATCTCGCTAACCACAACCAAGCTTCGATTGTTTCCTTATGGCTCGAAGACACCGCTTGCAATTAAAGGAACTTTTCGTGCACAAATGAAATCGCAACCCATTCGAGCGAAACTGATGCTGATTTTGTCTTCGCGGCCAACGAACACGCTGGATGTCTATTGGGCAGGGAAACAGCAATCGCCCTTGGCCTCTTACGCGTCGGTCCAGAAATCAACGTTATCGCGCGAGTCGACGACATTACGTCATTGGTCAACTAACACGACGACATATTCCAAGGATCAGTTGGAAATTACGTAACTTTCCAACACCGTGTTACGCCAGTCGCCCAACCGCCGCGTCGCACACCTTTCCACATCCGGCTAACTCAGTGAGCTTACATTTGTACGTTAGCTCGAACAATTGGCATTATCGAAAAAGTCGACGGACCGACGGGTGTCTTCCCTACTACCAGTCCCCAAATCCAACGGCGAAATCCGCGTTTGTGTTGTCATGCGTCAGGCGAACCGAGCCATTGTCCACAATTTGCAAATGCAAAAGTATTTTCCAAATTGGATGCATCAGGCATGGATTCTGGCAAATGAAGCTTGATGCTCAGAGTACAAACCTATGTACTTTCAATACACCATTTGGCAGGTACAAATATATTCTAAGGCTGCCGTTTGGTATCTCAGTATCTCAAGTGCTCAAGAGATACAGCATATCACAGGACTATCAACTCCTTATTCAGCCATTTGTAAGGCGTCGACACCTCCATGGATGACATAATAGTCCAACGGTCCAACCCCAAAAGAACATGATCGACGACTTGAAGCAACAATGAAAGTAGTACAAGACGTAGGATTGAAGCTTCACTGAAAGAGAAGTGTGAAGTTGCTGTATCAGAGCTAACTTTCTAGGAGACAGTCTCACAAGCTGCTCTGAAACCAGATAAAAGGAAAGTTGAAGCAATACGAGGGATGCCCATACAGTACCTGAGAACAAGGCAGATCTCCAACGATTCTTAAGAATGATTAACTATCTTGCCAGATATATACCAGATTTATCAGCAAGAACCTGGCCACTGAGAAAGTTATTAGATCAGAAAGTGATGTGGACGTGGAGTCAAGAACAAGGCATGTCAAGAGCTAAAGGAACTTGTTTCTAGTGAACCAGTGCTAAAGTTCTACGTGATCCAACTAAGCCTATCAAGATTTCAACTGATGCAAGTAGAAGTGGCCTAGGAGCGGTACCAGTCGCATATGCATCAAGGTCAGTTATAGATTGTGAAACCAGATATGAAACAATTGAACTTGAGACACTGCAGGGAGTGACATATACTTGTGAAATATTTCATCAATATATATATACGGACAGGACTTCGAAGTCGAGACTGATCATAAACCATTAGTCTCAATCTTCAAGAAACCGTTGATGGATAGTCCTCAATTCCTCAAAGAATTCAACGTTTAAGATTACGGTTGCAGAGATATGATTTCAAACTATCATATGTACAAGGCAAATGGATGCACACACCAGATGCCCTGTCCAGAGCACCAGTCAAGACAGCAAGCAAGTTAAACGACCAAGTACAAGCTTATGTTGATGGGCGAATATCAGCCCTGTAAGTCACTGATGATAAACAAGCTTAAATCAAAGCTACAACACAGACGAACAAAAATATGAAATCTCTTCAAGATACCATCATGAGTGGTTGACATAATGAAAGATCAAGTACTCCAAAAGAACGACACCCATACTGGAATATTCGTGATGAACTGTCAGTACACAAAGGAATGATACTAAAAGGTTCAAAGATTCTGATTCCACTAAGTATGAGAAAAGAAATCTTAACCAAGATTCATGCTGGTCACCAAGGCAGAGAGAAATGCAAGAACAGAGCACGACAAGTTGTTTTTTGGCCAGGAATAAACAAGGATATTGACAATATGGTCGACAATTGTGAAACATGTCAACGACAACAGCAAAAAGAGCCACTAATGCCATATCCTGTTTCAAAGCGTCTATGGCAAGTAGTTGGTACAGATCTGTGTGAAATCAACAAGAAAGACTAGCTTGTCATCTAGTTACCCAGAAGTGATCTCATTATCAAATCAAACCAGTCAAGCTGTCATTAAAGGCATGAAAATGACTTTTGCCTGCCATGGCATACCAGACATTGTCCACAGTGATAATGGTCCTTGTTACAGCAGCAAAGTGTTTGCAGATTTTCAGAAAGCTTGGGGATTCAAACATGTGACAAGTAGTCCTCATTTTCCATCATCCAATGGATTAGTAGAAAAAGAAGTTACAGACAGTGAAGAATATCATTGGTAAATCACTCGAAAGTGGAGCTGACCCACACCTTGGGTCACTATAGCATACAGATCAACACTATATTGGACAACCAGAAATCACCAGCTGAGCTATTGATGGGACGTACTCTGAAAACTGATCTACCAGTTGTCGAAAAGCAGCTCAAAGTGAAAAATTCAAGAGCTGTAGTGAGTTGGAAAACTAAGAAGAAAGAAGTACAGAAGTTTTACCACGACCAGAGAGCCAAACCGTTAGAACCACTATCAACATGGCTAGATGGTACGAGTGTATGATCCCAACAAACAGATGCGGGGAGAGAAGGCGGTAGTGAAGAAAATGGTAGCACCTCGTTCATACATTGTGGAAACTGATGATAAAGTACATTACAGACGAAACAGGAGACATCTTACAAGAATAACCTCAGAAGTTGGTACAACCCCTCATCCAAGTGAAAAAGACAAGCTACTAGAGATGAAGACACCTGATGAAACAAACCCTGGTGAAACATCAAGATCCAGATATGGGAGACAAATAAAGAGGATCTGAGAGACTCATTGAGAACCATTGATATTTTATATAGATAAGTATTCATAAGTACTATATACTAAAGAACTCGTTGAACTATTTCAAAGAACTCTAAGTTTAAGAACAATATATATATATATATATATATATATATATATAGGTTCTAAGGATTTGTGGTGAAGGAAAATTTCGAGTGTTATCTATACATTTTAAGACCAAACCGGGACCAGTTGCGGAAAATGCAACTTAGAGGCCTTCCGCGGCTGGAATTTAACCCGCGACCCTCATGCTATGCTAGTGCAGTACTCTGACCACTGAGCTACGGAAGCCGTTGCCGAGAACCTAGTCACGAGTTCTGTATATATATTGGTGGTAATGCCGGGATAAGATTCTGGGTATATTACAAGTAATATTTGGCATTTCACTCGATTAAAGTACAGGTTCTAAGGATTTGTGGTGAAGGATTTGATTCCGTAGCTCAGTGGTCAGATAACTGCACTAGCATCGCAGGGTTGCGGGTTCAATTTCAGCCGGAAGGCCTCTAAGTTGCATTTTTCGCAACTGGTCCCGGTTTGGTCTTAAAATGTATATATTCCACCACTCGAAATTTTCCTTCACCACAAATCCTTAGAACCTGTGTTAACAAAGATAGCTAAATAGATTTGTGTATTAAATAAGTGACTGCTATACAGTGTGTAAAAAAAAAAAACTGAACTTCGTAACTGAGTAAAGATGGGGCCAGGATTCAACAACAGAGCAACATCGCCAGAACGTTGTAATATTATCGCGGCCAAAGCGAAATTTATGAAACGAAGAGATTGCTTCCCCGATGTGAATGCAGAGGCCATAGACTTGTACTTCACTTTCTTACATATCTGTCTCCGGGCGAATGACTTCAGTCTAAATTCGCTGTTTAAACGCACATTCATCACCAAACTACCATTTCGCATATTATTGTTATCCTCATTGAGCTTTGCTTGAGATAACTCGGCGAAGATAGCTTCAAACATCAATAAAATCAAGAGCATACGCCAAGCATGTCCAATCGCCATTGTGTTTCGATATGATAATTTTTGTGGTCTTCGTTCCATTGCCTTTGTCTACTTTATTGACCTGAACAATTGAAAAATAATCAGAGTTGTTCATGTCAGCATTTGTTGGCATAAAAGCAGCTAACAAGATTAATAGTTTACCATACATCCATGTTATCTCTTACAAAAGGTATGAAGAAGCATATATCCAATTTAGTGAAAGTTATCACTTCTAATTTGCTGTACAATTTAAAGACAGCATTCAGATTTAGATGAATAAATTATACTCGGCTGAATTAATTGGAGTTTTATGACAAGTCAATCGCATTATAGAATGGACCAGCCAATCCCAGGGACATTTTCGCCGACCTTCCACCGTGGAGGCAAAATGCCCTGGGTACGAGGTTGAACAACATCATATATTGTGAGACCAGGATTTTCTTCGACATCATTTGCCATTCTCAACAACAGAGCAACAATAACATACACATTGTAACATGATATTCACTATCACTTGCTGTTGGAAAATATAAATATACACTGAAGTAAAATATTTGCATCAATATTAGTAATATCATAGTTGTTACCAGTAGCGAAACTGGCCGTAGCAAACTGGTCATGTTATGACTGAATATGTAAATCGTTTAAAAATTTGCATACTGGTTGTTACAACCAACTGAATTAACATCAATGTTGTTCCAGAAAAGATTATATCTCTTTATTCGAGTGGTCTTGAATCCTGTTTCTATTCTTCGAGTGGTCTTGAATCCTGTTTGATTCTTACGTTGTGTCCACCAATTCGGGCAGGATATTGATCGATTGTCACTCCCATTTCAGGTAAAGTAATGACAAGGTTTTTCTCTGCACAGATGTAAGTTTGTTGAGCAACAGGCACAAACCTTCGTTTTGTAAATATTGAGTATTGTCTTTGGCGAGAACTGTCAAATGTCACCGCTTCGCTAGGTTTGATTTTAACGAGCACAATGACTTCGTTTGATTTGAGTTGCGTGTACACACGAGACAAACAAGAAAAACTAAGTCAGAACTATCTTAGTCGTCTTACCTTGAAAAACTGAAATGAATTGAAATTGTTCGAGAACCTCATGGCGTTGCGTGATCAGAAAATACCATGTTCGTGGTGGCGTTGACAAGTTCCGAACATTAATTCCGTACAACTTCCGTGAAAACGAATAACCCTCTGGAGTATGTGAACGCAAACTAAACTACGTCACAAAACGTCATAAAACTGAACATCCACCTAGGAAATTTTTACATATATCGAGATCTCGTTGACTATACATAGGTGCGGAAAGAGGTCTGGGCACGAGACATAGATAACCCATGTCAAGATTAGTGTGCTGCCTACGGCAGCAATTATTCTCAAGAGATTCCAAAGATCACAAATATGTAAAATATCCAAACCCGTTAGGTTTTGAACCCTAAAAACCCGTTAAGTGTTATTTCCAAAGATTAACAAAAAACAGATCTCTGGAAATTGGTAATCTTTTGGAAATAGCACTGGCAACAAGTCCATGCAGGTCATCCACCATGTGTATGCCACGTGTAGGCACATGCTGGCTTAAAAAAATCCAAAAAAGCTAAATACTATGAGCTATAAGTAACCTTTGGGACTTTTGTGTTTTAATCATTTGTTTATGCTTAATAAATTTTAAAAACAGTATCAACTTACACTATCCACGCTCGTCCAGAAAACGAACTTTCCTGCTGATAGCAAGCACGTGTGTGTGCATTACTATGTCACATGAGAGGGGTCTCCGAAAAAATACATGCAGGGGAAAAATTTTTAAATCACCATAGATCCCCACCGCTAAATAAATTATGAACGCTCCGGCGACGGCAATGACAGCATGCAATATATAAATGTTAGCATTTAAATGAAACCACGGTCGATTGACTAGCGTATTTGACACTAAAAGGTTGTTTTACGATGGCAAAACGCATCAACATTTCTAAAAGGATTGTAGTTCTCCGGCGTTTAGATTACTCTTGCGAATAAAAATTATTCATTCTTTTTGTTTACATAAACATTCTTTGGTTTGAATGACGTCCCCGTCCTAGTGTCGCCATCTATATATACAGTACATGTATAACCACAAAATCGTTCCTTTTTAGTTAAGAGGGTAATATAATACATCTTCATTTAAATACAGAATCCAACTCACAATGTTTTACTCTTCCTTAGAGCCTTTAAATACTTGATAATATTTAATGACATTTCAAGCGTTCTTTTATGAGAACATCACAAACAAAGAAACTCCGCAGATGCGCAGTAGGGACTGTTATTCATTTTTATGAGGGCATAGTATCATAACCAAAATACCTGGCGTTTAGAACGAAGCAAAGGCTTTAGGTAGCTATCACATTGATTAAAAATAATAATAACATTTCGACTACTTTGAAGATTATATTTCGGTGTGCTTGGGTTGCTGTGTTTATATTGCTGTGCTCATTTTCAAACAAGATGGTGCCCGATAATACTTGCGAAGGGAGTCCCACGAATTCGTTGTCCTATTTTGCATTATCCTTTACGAAGCTCATTCAGCTGTGGGATATTTATATTGGGGTAAGTAAAATATATGTTTGGGAACCTGTTTTACGTTATCCATTTCTATTTAATAAGATTTGAGAGAACAATGAATGTCGAATGAAATTATATGCCTTGCCCTTGGCCTTGGATGAGGTAGGGCCGAGGTATGGTGTAAAGTATCTTCATTATTTCAAGGAGCCCAAATGCAATATGAGTGTTATTTGTAATTATGTATCATACATGTCATGGGCTTATGGTATTTTGCGAAACGAAACAGGTTTGCGAAACGAAACAACAATTTGCGAAACGTGTCTTCGCCCTAGGCGGGCCCTAAGGGCTTTCTCGATATATGAGCAACGGAAATTTAAAATTATTGTAACATCAACCCAAGTCAGTTTTAGGGTTAGGATTTGGATTAGGGTTAGGATTAGGGTTAGCGATTGTTTGAATTTCGGTTTGTTCATATATCGAGAAAGCAACAACCCCCCCCCCCCCCCCCCCCCCCCCCCCCCCCCCCCCTCCCCTTAGGATCTTTGTTGACTCGTCACGCAAATTGTTGTTTACGATATATACCGTAGTGAAAATGCGATATATACCAAGCTCACCATGCTGTGTGATTTTGGCATTAACTTAAGACAATTCATTGAATTTAGTAGCGAATCCAACAACCCAGTTACAGTTAATACAGTAACAGGACATTTATACGATTATGGATGGTTTCCACATTGTCTGCTGCATTTTGCTGTACATTAGGGAGGGTTCCAAATTTATCTAGAGGGGGGCTATGGTGATTTTGACGGGTTCATGATTTTTTTGAGGGGTCTTTCGAAAAATTACCCAAAAATAAGACAATCTGCAAGGGGGCCGGGTGATCAAAATGTTTGTTCACAAAAATGTTTTTATAATATCAATAATTTATACTATGATGTCACTCATCGCAGTATGAATCTGTGAACTATAAGTTATTTATACTGTTGTCTATTCAAAAACTATCCTTGTAATTGATACACCATCTCACATTTTCTCACAAAACATTTTGTCCAACGATCATGATGATGGAGCTGACTCTAGCAACAGTTGAGAAAATGCTGCCGTCTCTTTCAGACATTAAACACAAAACTTGTTGCATTCCGGTTCTAGTAACAGATCTGAGTTTAGGTAGGCTTGGCGGTTTTAAAAAAAAAACGACGCGAAAAAAATTATAAAACGTTTAATCGCATCATTGAACTTTTTCCGGGAGAAAAAGAAAGACACAAAAATCAACTATGAAAAATAATATCAAGGACCTTCAAGGTCTATTTCACCGTTGTTTCTTGTTTCTCGGAAAGAAGTAAATGAAATACTTCGTAACTCTAACGAGGAAGCCAACACAAAGAAAACAAAACAAAGTAATGTTATTGCACCACTGAGAACAAGCCAGTATCGCTTACATCATTCACCAACTTTATTTTTCAAAAACATGATCATACCTGTACTTGGGATCTGGTATCGTGGTTCCAGCACTATATAGCTGAAAACCTGGTTGACATTGTCTTTACACAATGACTTCATGACTTTGGTTTTCAGATGAACAGCGGCATTGCTTTCGCTAAGGCATTCTTGATAGAAAGCTGCGATGATGTAGGTGATTCTATACTTTTGCTGGGCCAAACCATTTGAGTCAGACTTTTAATCTACAGTAACTTATTTTTAGGCCTGTCTTCACTGCAGTCAAGATTTGTTGCATTTCAGACACGTGTAGGCCTTTACAGGCGATTCTTCGGTCGAGTTTTTCCGGTTTTTTCTTATAAAAGCGAAACTACAAAACCGGTTTTGAGAAAAAACGATTTTTTCCAATGTAACCAAAAAAAACCACCCAAGCTTATTGGCCCAAGCCTTTTGGTCAACTGTAGGGGGCAATTATATGTATATTATATTAAAGAATATTAATGCCAATAAGGTCTATATTGTATTTCTAATAAGGTCTATATTGTATTTCTGGTTATTGTGGATTCAAAGCTTTTAAAGCTGCTGTACTCCCCTCCCCCCTCCATTATGGATAATGCAGGGCAGAATGCATTTATTGACAATCTCTTAATTGGACTGATTCATCTATCATTTCTCATCCTGGTGCAACCATGCATGTAATTTAGTGGTTTTACTCTTGAGAGTATTTATTTTTACCATTTGCTGGTAATGTAAATACAGCAAATTAATGAAAGAAAAAGCTGTTCTTATTATTACAAGTACCTTACAGTAGTTAGAGCAAACAAGGATGTAAAGAAGAAAGCTACTGTAATAGGATATTGCATATTCATTTCACAATCTATTAGCACAATCTATTATCATGTGTATGTTATCCTGTGTATGTCAAGGGATGTCATGTGCTTATACTGTATTAGAGATGAGCCGATTAATCGGAAACTAATCGGCAAAGCCGATTAATCGGCCAATTTAAAATAATCGGTAATCGGCCGATTATTGGCAAAATAATCGGTGCATCAAAGTGTGCGAACGACATGCCACTAGTGAGTCCGTAAATTCATAAGCATGAACACAATAGTCTTTATTTCACACCGAAATTCGACAGTCCAGCTCGTCCCAATCATAAAGGTTACGATTTTTAATCCACATACATGTCAATTTTTGTCAGACTGGATGATTTTTCGTGTGACATTAAAAATCGTTTAAAAATCGTATTTTTCGTGTTATGTTAAAAATCGTTTGCAAGCTCCGTGTTCTCACAGGATCTTCGATTGACGTAGTCACGACGGAGAAAATCTCCACCCAGAAAAAGAGTCGCAGCGCTTGACCTCATCAAGATCTATGGTCTTGCTTCAATAAGATCGTTGGGTCAGCGACATCACTTCAAAAGGCAGCCGCGACAATATTTTATTGGAAGGATTCCATATGAACATTTTTCTGTTGTTTGAAAGCAAGAATTAATAGCAAATATGGAGAAACATGAATCTTGGCATCATTTGTGCACAGTGCTATTGCTTTTTCGGGGTATTTCTGATCGTTTAAACAACCAAAACGTGCACAATGATCACCACGAGCCATATCTGTTATATTTCGAAAATGTTGTTCGTCCCTAGCAATCCCATAAAACATTGCGATACTGCACGGAGACTGGTAACCGGAAACATATCGCTAATCGGCCTATACTGATTAATCGGTCGATTAATCGGCCTCCAAATAATCGGCTTCAGTAATCGGCTATTTTCGTAATCGGCTCATCTCTATACTGTATCTGATTCCAGTAAGACCAATTGCTGTGTAATGTAATGACTATAGACAATTATGTATATTCTATAAGTCAGTGTAGCCTTACTTTACAGTACTAATGTAATACCAATGACGATACATGGACGATCGTCAAGCTCATATTCTCAGAAAAATCTCTTTGAGTCCTGGACAGGAATTGAACCTGTAACCTTCTGATTGCCGGTGAGATGCTCTAACCATTGAGCTACCAGATTTTTACGAATAGATTGTGTTGGTGAATCTTCAATACCCTGGCATCTACAGTACCTGTACTTGTAATTGGAGGTATCAATATATGCTATGAACTATTTTGCTAAGTACAGTAATTAATTTTATGTTTTCCTTGTTCCTTTATTTTCAAATATAGGCTCCATTTTATCATATCTTATTCGAGTTCATTTTGGTACTCCTGGTTTTTCGATTATTTAAGGCTAAGCAATACAAACTAAGGGAGACTGAGATTCATGTGACAGAAAAAGTAAGGTTCATACACAATTGCTTTTATTGTACCCTATACTGTAATGTACAGTGTGATATAATGTAACAAGATGTAATGTAATGAAATGTAATGTTTTGTTATGTGTTGTAGTGCAGACTATTACAGTAGACTTGGATCAAGTCAGATCAAGTACCCCCCAACCCTTTGGAGAGATGGACTTGATCCAAGTCTATGCATTATACTGTACCTGTAGTTCAGTGTAGCAGGCCTTGTCATAAGAGGGGCACGCCCAAGCTTGAAGAAGCATTAGCGATTGACCGTGCGTGCAAAATTGCAATTTCTTTGACAATGGAGAAAGACAATAACTTGCCAAAAGTATTAAATTACTGATGAGAAGGTACTAGAGTACTGCATAAAAGTGTTTATTAATGTTCCCCAGAGGGAAAATAAAAGAAGACTCTGCTATATTTGTGATTGACTTGCATTGAGTTTGCTGCATCAGTTGCTTAGATCTATCTTAATTGGTCACAACCTACAGTAGTAAGAGAATTCCATTCCTGCAAAACAAACGTATCATTTGCAAGCAAAACCCAACTGTTTCATACACATTGCGACTATAAAAACACTCATTTTGGTAATATTATGGTGAGCCCGGGTCACAAGTGGTCATCAATTTTTTTTCCAAATGAAGCTGTGGGCATAAAAAACAGTTAAATGATTATATTAAAACCAGTTATTTAGCCATAGATCTTTCAAAGCTATAAACATGAATACAGCACATGAATACGTGTACCATGATAGCCTTCATTTTTATCTCAGAGGGAGTTATAACAATAGCGTAGAGTCTGGCTGCTATTAATAGCTCAAAAAGCGGACAAACAAACCAAATTTGACTCACAAATGATTGCAAATGAGCTATTTCTTTTGTTATGGCCGCAATAATTATGGGTAAAAGCGGACAAACATCGATGCTGACGTCATCTCGACGGAGCGCTATTAGAAAGCTGTACTAGAAGAGTATGTACAATTACTAATGTACAGTTAACTTTTAATTTAGGAAGAAGAAGAGTTAATAAGGGAATGGACTCCTGAACCTCTTGTTCCAGAAAAAGGTGACCATCCCTCTTATGTTCTTCAACCAAATGTGATAAAAGGGTAGGTAACATTTTATGTTTATAAATATTATGCTACTACTAATATATAAATACCTATATATATCTAATATAATATTATGCTACTATTAATATATATCTAATGTAATATTATGCTACCACTATATTATTAGTACTGTACTAGTATAATAAATCATTAATTTTTGTTTCTCATCAACACTGCATGTCATGGATATTCTGGTTATTAAGATACCTTGTTATTGCTGACAACTATATATTTTTATGTCTTAAAGTTTTTTAAACAATAACCTGTTCATTCTTATATATCTGTGTTGTATTTCATTCTTTCTTTGATTTTTAATTTATTTCATTTCAGAAAACCAGGTCATCACCTGACAGTAAATAACAAAGAGTGTTTGAACTTAGCAACATTTAATTTCCTTGGTTTTGTTGGGGACAAAGATATTGAGGTTTGTTATGTAAGAGATATGGTTCAGTTTATGATAACATTTTCACCTTATCGTGAACAATCTTGTTGTCAGGTGTGGATCATTGCATATACTTCTTTAACTCTTTCCTGTCAGGCTAAAAAACATCCATTGTTCTCTTGATATCTCTGGAAATAACCATAACTGTGTGAAAGCTATACATTTTCTGAAAGCCCAATAAACCAGCTTTTACTAGTGCTTTCAATTAGCAATAATAATTATAAATCAGGTTGAAAAACTTTCATTTTTCTAGAAATGCCCATATTGCACGCCCGCATAGTATCATGAAAATTCAAAATGCCACCAATCGCTTTCGAGCTGGATCCTGTGAGCCTGGTGCTTGTCGATTTTCAATTTTTAACCTTGCTTTACCATGTGCTATGTTTTTCCATTCACAACTTCATCAGTCTTAATGTACGACTGATTTTGAATGGGTCGGACAGGAACGATTTAGACATTGTTGTAAATAGAATTAACACTAACATGCTACTTACTGTAGTTATACTAAATAAAAACTAGTGTATACTGTGGTACCTGCAGCTAAGATAAAATAAATTAAAATTTTTGTTACCTTTAAATTTTGGTACCTTCACATGTGACATGTACTGTGATGTACTACTATTGACCCACTACTATTGACCCACTACTATTGACCCACTACTATTGACCCACTACTATTGACCCACTACTATTGACCCACTACTATTGACCCACTACTATTGACCCACTACATGTACTATTGACCCACTACTATTGACCCACTACATGTACATTTTATAACTTTTCATATATTTTATACTTTTAATAACATTTCAATTAATTTTACTTACTCTGAAAAATACACACACCTGGCACATATTCATCATGGCAAATCTTCCATATTGACTGTTTTTCTAATATCTCTGACCTTGTTTAAAGATAATGAATCACCCTTTTTAACACTTTACAAGGTATGAGATCTTTTCTTCTGTAGGAAACAACTATTAGGTCATTACGGAAATATGGAGTTGGGTCTTGTGGCCCTAGAGCGTTCTATGGAACTATAGGTAAGTGTTTAATTTGAATTGCATGTCATTCAATAGTCCCAAATTACTTATTTCATGGTCATTGTATTTATTTTGGTATCAGTTACTAAATGGAACAAAACAGCATATGAGTATCATTATATGGAACAAATATTCCATAATATGGAACAAATATTCCATAATATGGAACAAATATCGCATAATATGGAACAAATATCCCATAATATGGAACAAATATCCCATAATATGGAACAAATATCCCATAATATGGAACAAATATCCCATAATATGGAACAAATATCCCATAATATGGAACAAATATCCCATAATATGGAACAAATATCCCATAATATGGAACAAATATCCCATAATATGGATCCTTAAGAATTTTCCAAGGTAACTTAAGAATTTTTAAAGAATCCTTACGATATTTCAGGGATAGTTTAATAATCTTTCAAGAATCCTTAAAGAATTTTTCTAGGATCCTACGCATTTTCTGGTATCCTCATTGGAATTTTTCAGGTACCTGTAAGGAATTTTTCAAGGATCCTTAAGGATTTTTTAAGGATCCTTAAGGATTATTCAACGATCATTAAAGATTTTTCAAGGACCCGTAAGGATTTTTCAAGGATTATTAAGGATTTTTCAAGGATACTTAAGGATTTTTCAAGGATACTTTAGGATTTTTCAAGGATCATTAAAGATTTTTCAAGGACCCTTAAGGAACTTTCAGGGATTCTTAAGGAACTTTCAGGGACCCGTAAGGATTTTTCAAGGATCCTTGAGGATTTTGCAAGGATCCTTAAGGATTTTTAAAAGATCCTTAAAGATTATTCATGGCTCGGTAAGGATTTTTCAAGGATCCTTAACTAAGGATTTTTCAAGGATCATTAAGGATTTTACAAGGATCCTTAAGGATTTTTTACGGATCCTTGAGTATTTCTCAAGGATCCTTAAATATTTTTCAAGGATCCTTAATCTTTACAGGGTCTCAAGTACAGCATCTTCACTTAAACTTTTTCCAAGGTTCCTTGAGAATTGTTCAAGAATCCATACGACGATTTTTTACGGATGCTTAATTTTTTATTGTCTTATTTGGAAGAACTTTTAAAATGATAAAGTAACTTCTTTTGAAGATTTTCGTTTCTTCGCTTTCTTTTTGAGATATAACAGTTTGTTTGATATGCAAATGTCCGGAATTTACGTCACACATGCATAATGACTTATTGGAGAAATGTGTGTATCTCTTTCATTCTCGAACGAAATCCTTTAAAATTGAGAGGATTGGTGTTGTGGGAGAAACACGCACACGTGTTATTCACACTTTAGTGTTTTTATTTGATGAACGCAAAGATATATTACATTCTCTGATAACTCATTATGCACGTGTGACGTAAATTCCGTACATTTGCATATCAAACAAACTGATATATCTCAAAAAGAAAGCGAAGAAACGAAAATCTTCAAAATAAGTTACTTTATCATTTTAAAAGTTCTTCCAAATAAGACAATAAAAAATGTTGAGGTTAGGGGCACTTTAAGACTTTTTCAAGGATCTTTTCGAATTTCCAGGAATCTTTTAGAATTTTTCTAATGTACAGTATATATTGTTGTTTTATGTAAACGGAGTATATAGTTTTAAATTGTGGTGTAATCGTATCTCTTATAGATGTTCACCTTGAATTTGAAAAAAGGGTGGCAGAATTCATGAACACTGAAGATGCTATTATGTATTCATATGGATTCTCGACAATAGCCAGTGCAATTCCAGCTTATTCAAAACGAGGAGATGTGCTATTCTGGTAATTATTTTCCTTGACAAAAATGTTTTGGTCGACTGCTCCAACTTGTGGCTACCAATTAACATCCATGAGTAGTAATAATAATATCTTGAGTGTCTATATGTTTAGCTTTTGACAAACTAGTTGGGGACACTAAAAAAGTAGCCTTCTGCCTTTCAGTTGACTCAATGTTAAATTGACCTTAAATTAGACCATTATAAGATTTTCTTTCCATTTGTTTTATTTTGAAAGTCATTCTGAATGAAAACCCTTAAAATTTAATATGAGAACTACATGTGTTTTATGAGTAATATATACACTGTACGTTGTTTTCCACATCTCATAAAGTACATCATGTATTTTATGAGTAATAGTTGTTTTCCAAATTTCCACATGGTTTGAAAATTCGAGATAATGCCTGATGTTCGTGGAAATTCAATTTTAGCACCCCCTCTCTAATAAGCACCCCCTCAATAATGAGCGCCCCTCTCTAATAACCACACCCTTTCAATAAGCGCCCCCTCTCTAATGAGCGCTCCCAGTCCTATTTTTCGATAAACACCCCTTCTCCCGTGCTGGAGATTTATTAATATGGTGTAGCTACAGGTATAAGAGGATCTTGATGTTGAATAGACCTTCAAACATATTTTGAATTTCATGTACACATACACGGACCTTTTACGGTGGCTACCGTAATTATTGTTACAGTTCATTACATATTTTTATTATATGGCTAAGTTACTTCCGGTGAAATCGCGTGCTCTGATTGGCTGAGACGAACTGGCTGCGGTCGTTACTTTCCGGTAATGGACCGCATTATGGGTTGGGACGATAAACTTTTTCCTACAACAAATAATAACAATTTTTTTTAAAAAGCAAAAAGTATACACATTTGTTTCAGTGTTTTAATTAAATCATGAATGAGCCACAATCAGAGGATGAACATTCAGAAAGTGAGTTTTATTATCTTTTGGGTCTGTTCTGTTCATTAACCCGTGACGCGCACTCTTTGTCACGCTATTGCTGTCCAAAAGTGCCTTATATAACCTCTTATTAATATCGTCCGCTTGGTCGTTAGGGGAAGATATCAGACCTCGGTCTTTCATGTACGGAACTCGTCTGATATTTTCCCGTAATGACCGCGCTCTCGGTTAATAAGTCAAGAGGTTATTATTTATGAAGCCTGTATAATGAAATTAATAATGATCTGCAACAAACTCAAATTGGACAAAGATAAGACTGAGCTACTAATTATTGGATCACAACACCGTACTCGCCGGCCGACGAATGCATATATCCCTCTAACGCTAAAATCAACATTTAAATTTAAATTTATCAACATTTAAATTTAGAGCAACAAGTAACTAGCATATTCAAATCAGCATACTTCCACATGAGAAACATTGCCAAAATAAAAAAATTGTCTGTCACGGAGCGACGTTGAAACGTTGGTCCATGCGTTCATTACTACCAAACTAGACAACTGTAATTCACTTCTCTTCGGTCTACCGCGATATATTATTGACAGATTACAATGTGTTCAAAACTCTGCTGCTCGTCTTATAACAGGCAGTCGTAAATATGAACATATTACACCAATACTAAAACAGCTACATTGGCTACCGATTGATGAGCGTATCAAATATATAAAACCCTGCTTCTAACATTCAAAGCCCTTAACGACTTAGCACCTATTTATATTGGAGATATGCTATGTAAATATGCTTCTTCAAGACGACTCAGGTCATCCTCAAACAAACTACAAGTACCCTCGGCAAGGCTGAAAACCTATGGTGACCGGACTTTCCTTGTTGCTGCGCCAAAACTATGGAACTCGCTACCAAACTTGATTCGACAGTGCTCTTCTTTGGAAAGCTTTAAGACCTTTCTTTTTGAACAGCGATTTGCTTGAACATATAAATCTTTATACTTGATTAAATTGTTTATTTATTTATTTTTTCTATTTTTATACACCTATTATTTTACATAAGAAAATTGTATAAATATTTTTAGATTATTGTTTTATTACCTTTGGGCTAGATGGAAATGGCGCATAGAAATGTTTCTATTATTATTATTAGAACGGTTCATGAAATAAATCCCGAAAATTATATATATCAAGATGTTCATGTTGAAAAAATGTAAGCTCCTGAAATGAAATATTAGTGTCCAAGGCGCTAAATAGAATTTTTACGGAATATTAGTACGAATTTCGAGCTTGTTTTCGTCCAAAATGACATTGCAAATTCCAAAATGACATTGCAAATTCCAAAACGGGACGTCATGTCATCATGAACAAACAAAGAAATTAAAAAAAAAATTGTCAGACGATTGGCTGGGGACATTGATATGCTACTGGGTGGTGTTCGATCATGATGTTTGTTGAGAAAATCAAAACAGGTACACACGGTTAAACTTTAAAAAGGTGTACAGTAAATGTTGATATAACCCTATTCTTGTGTTCTTTCTAGTGTGGAACACATATAAACATGACTCAGATTATTGTAGAAAAGTTGTACATCTTACAGGGGCATATTTAAGTTGTGTGACACTTTATGATCTATTGTGCTGTGTTAGGTAACTTAACTCTTTCCCTACGGGCGCAGTTAAAATGGGTCACTGAAGACCCGCAAAGTCGTCAATCGAAAAACACGGCACACGGTAACGCAAGATTAAAAATTGAAATTCGACAAGCGCCAGGAACATGAAATCCACGCACACGCCAAGTTTGATTTGATTTCATAAACAACTCTGCGATTGGTGGCATTTTGAGTTTTCGAGATGCTACGCGGGCGTGCAAGATGGCCTTTTCTGGAAAAATGTAAATTTTTCAACCTGATTTATGATAATTAATGCTAATTTATATTAACATAATGTGTTTTGTTCGGGAAATTTAAAAGAACAAGTAAAAGCCGGTTTATTGGGCTTCCAGAAAATGTATAGCTTTCGCAACAGTTATGGTTATTTCAAGAGATATCAATAGAACAACGTGGTCGTTCAATTTTTGATGTTTTTCAGCCGTAAGGAAAGAGTTAATAAGCAATAATAGGTAAATTGAAAATAATCGAAGAAAAAGCGTGAAAGGAAAAGCAGTTTATTATCTGTTGAATTGAAAATAATCAAAGTAAATACAGTTTAACAAAGCAAAAAAATGGTCAGTGACAAAAAATGAACCCCCTTCTCTGCTCCCCCCTACCCCCCTCAATGAGAGGAATTATGTAAGGGTTACCCGAAGCAGAGTCTCTGCAGAGATCCCACCCGCACCGGTCCACCCGCACGGGAGCTCATACTTTTAAATATATACGCAAGCTATCTATACACTACAAAGACAATACGTTCTATGCATGTGGGTCAAAAAGGTCAAAATTCACCGTGTTTAGAAATGTAGGAAATAATTCACCAAATTTGTTAAAAATTTGATATGTGTGTTGTTTAGCCGACTTATAACGATGATGAAAAATTCAGGCGAAAATATAAAATTGATCGATGCGAAAAAATATCGACCATTGTATATTAACTCTTTCCCTACGGGCGCAGTTAAAATGGGTCACTGAAGACCCGCAAAGTCGTCAATCGAAAAACACGGCACACGGTAACGCAAGATTAAAAATTGAAATTCGACAAGCGCCAGGAACATGAAATCCACGCACACGCCAAGTTTGATTTGATTTCATAAACAACTCTGCGATTGGTGGCATTTTGAGTTTTCGAGATGCTACGCGGGCGTGCAAGATGGCCTTTTCTGGAAAAATGTAAATTTTTCAACCTGATTTATGATAATTAATGCTAATTTATATTAACATAATGTGTTTTGTTCGGGAAATTTAAAAGAACAAGTAAAAGCCGGTTTATTGGGCTTCCAGAAAATGTATAGCTTTCGCAACAGTTATGGTTATTTCAAGAGATATCAATAGAACAACGTGGTCGTTCAATTTTTGATGTTTTTCAGCCGTAAGGAAAGAGTTAATAAGCAATAATAGGTAAATTGAAAATAATCGAAGAAAAAGCGTGAAAGGAAAAGCAGTTTATTATCTGTTGAATTGAAAATAATCAAAGTAAATACAGTTTAACAAAGCAAAAAAATGGTCAGTGACAAAAAATGAACCCCCTTCTCTGCTCCCCCCTACCCCCCTCAATGAGAGGAATTATGTAAGGGTTACCCGAAGCAGAGTCTCTGCAGAGATCCCACCCGCACCGGTCCACCCGCACGGGAGCTCATACTTTTAAATATATACGCAAGCTATCTATACACTACAAAGACAATACGTTCTATGCATGTGGGTCAAAAAGGTCAAAATTCACCGTGTTTAGAAATGTAGGAAATAATTCACCAAATTTGTTAAAAATTTGATATGTGTGTTGTTTAGCCGACTTATAACGATGATGAAAAATTCAGGCGAAAATATAAAATTGATCGATGCGAAAAAATATCGACCATTGTATATTAACTCTTTCCCTACGGGCGCAGTTAAAATGGGTCACTGAAGACCCGCAAAGTCGTCAATCGAAAAACACGGCACACGGTAACGCAAGATTAAAAATTGAAATTCGACAAGCGCCAGGAACATGAAATCCACGCACACGCCAAGTTTGATTTGATTTCATAAACAACTCTGCGATTGGTGGCATTTTGAGTTTTCGAGATGCTACGCGGGCGTGCAAGATGGCCTTTTCTGGAAAAATGTAAATTTTTCAACCTGATTTATGATAATTAATGCTAATTTATATTAACATAATGTGTTTTGTTCGGGAAATTTAAAAGAACAAGTAAAAGCCGGTTTATTGGGCTTCCAGAAAATGTATAGCTTTCGCAACAGTTATGGTTATTTCAAGAGATATCAATAGAACAACGTGGTCGTTCAATTTTTGATGTTTTTCAGCCGTAAGGAAAGAGTTAAAGGGATAAGGATGAAAGTTCTTTGTCACCTGGTCCTTATATGAGAATGGGTATTAGTTTTCTGCTAATATTGTTAGTTTTAGAGAAATTTGGCTTTGATTATCGTAATTTTGGTATATTGAAGACTGCCATTTTTGTTCTGATTGTGGGCAAATGATAGAAACTGAGTGATAGAAACACTATGCAAAGACATCTTTCACAACAGTGTGAATACAAATCCTGCACAATAGACTATAACGATCATGCTATTGTTATGCTATTGTGAAAGGTTTCTTGGTATTGTCTTTCTATCACTCAATGACGTCAAATTTTTATGGTGTGAGGTTTTCACTAGAACGGAACCACTAGAAGGACTAGAGAGTAAATTATTTCAAATTAAAAATAAATTATTTCAAATAATCAAGATGGCGAGGACACTTAACGTGGGGGGTTAGGATTAGGAAGACACTTAAAGCGGGTTCTAGTCCCAGTTACAGTGGTCTGTTCCAGTAGTGCCCACCATGGTGTGACCGTATTCGCTCACACTCGAAACAAAAATGGTGTCCTTTAATTTACCAAAAATATGATAAACAAAACCAAATTTCTCTAAAACTACAAATATTAGAAGAAAACTAATACCTATTATCATGTAAGGCGACAAAGAACTTTCATTTAAGCGACAGTTATTTTGGAGTGTTGCTTTAAGTTAGGTTTTTCTTCAGCTTCTTGGTGTCCCCTTTGGCCCAAGGTTTTGTGCATCGGCTTTGTGCATCGTCTAAATGCGCTGCTGCCAAATCAAAGTGGCTTCGTAATCCACCCTTAATAAGTGTACCTAGCACCTATTTAACATGTTAGCATACTTATCATGAGCAAGCAAGGAGAGTTGGCCCACGGCATCGCAAAAGTTGTGCTGGGAAATTGTGCTAGGTCTCGCTTATCATAAGGATTTTTTATTCCAACACAACTATCTTCTTTGCATTAATTTTTTTCTAGTGATGACGGCGTTAATTTTGCCATTCAGAAAGGAGTGTCCGCATCTCGTAGTAAAGTTTATTGGTTTAAGCATAATGATATGGAAGATTTGGAACGCTGTTTGAAAGAGCAGGAGCAAAAGGATAAAAAGGTAATTATATAAATTTAATTTTGCCTTCGGTTGAGGCTATATATATATATATATATATATATATATATATATATATATATATATATATATATATATATATATATATATATATATATATATATATATATATATAACATCAAGAAGTCTTACGTCATAACAGTTTCAACTGAGTGGACCGACAACTAGATGAGCAGTGTCCAGGTCAATCAGCAATCGCGGACAGCTGCCTCGCCCTACTTGGGGCTCGTCAGCGCGATGAAGCCGACGACCCAGCACACCCAAACAGGTATATAAACATCACAATCTTAAAGACAGGATGTGGGATATACCACACTGCTCCACATTTTATAGAAGAAGAATATCGACCACTTGCCTCCTCTGTAGCCAACTCTATGACCACTGATGCCGCTAAACCACATAGCTAGAGAGACACAGAGTCGCCTACGAAGCAGGCTTAGTAACCTAGTGGTAAACGTTCTTCTGGTAGCGTCTCTCTTCTTCGACCTTTCACCCGCGCCGCAAATTTGACAAATTTTGTTATAAATGTTCACCAAGAGATGCATTCGGGAGCACTCAAAGGAAATAACAAGAAATAACAATTTTTTAGTAAATCAAGTGAACAATATATATATACCTCTGCTTTAGACCAACTTATAACTGCCGCAAAGTTGTCTGTGTCGTCAAATATAGGCATCGAAATGCATACACAACGCATAAATTATAGTACGAAACAGCACACGCAATATATTAAACGAAAGCTAAGAGTTAGGAGATTTTAGATATGATCAGGGCGAAACAAGACTTTGACTCAGTCTTCCGAACGAACCACCAAAAGTTTGTAAATATTTTCCAGTTCAAGCATTATTCTAGCCTGCGTGCAGACCCCACCCGATAATAATATTATAGTGTAGGGTTTCCTTTCCTACACTATAATATTATTATCGGGTGGGGTCTGCACGCAGGCTAGCATTATTCACGACCGGTCAAAATAACTACTTGGAACTGGAGACATGTTCGTTGCCCAATTTGCAAATTAATTTCCAAGCGTGATAAGTACCCCTTTTCTAATAAGCCCCACTTTTCTAATAAGCCCTCTTTCTAATATGTCCCCCTTTTCTAATAAGTCCCCCTTTTCTAATAAGTCCCCCTTTTCTAATAAGTCTCCCTTTTCTAATAAGCCCCACTTTTCTAATAAGTCCCCCTTTTCTAATAAGCCCCACTTTTCTAATCAGCCCCACTTTTCTAATCAGTCCCACTTTTCTAATAAGCCCCCCTTTTCTAATAAGCCCCCCTTTTCTAATAAGCCCTCCTCTTTCTAATAAGCCTGACTTTTCTAATAAGTCCCCCTTTTCTAATAAGCCCCACTTTTCTAATAAGTCTCCCTTTTCTAAGAAGTCCCACTTTTCTAATAAGTCCCCCTTTTCTAATAAGCCCCACTTTTCTAATCAGTCCCACTTTTCTAATAAGCCCCCTTTTCTAATAAGCCCCCCTTTTCTAATAAGCCCTCCTCTTTCTAATAAGCCTGACTTTTCTAATAAGTCCCCCTTTTCTAATAAGCCCCACTTTTCTAATAAGTCCCCCTTTTCTAATAAGTCCCCCTTTTCTAATAAGTCCCCTTTTTCTAATAAGCCCTCCTCTTTCTAATAAGCCCCACTTTTCTAATAAGTCCCCCTTTTCTAATAAGTCCCCTTTTTCTAATAAGTCCCCTTTTTCTAATAAGCCCTCCTCTTTCTAATAAGTCCCCCTTTTCTAATAAGTCCCCCTTTTCTAATAAGTCCCCCTTTTCTAATAAGCCCCACTTTTCTAATAAGTCCTCCTCTTTCTAATAAGCCCCCCTTTTCTAATAAGTCCCCCTTTTCTAATAAGTCCCCTTTTTCTAATAAGCCCTCTTTCTAATAAGCCCCCCTTTTCAATAAGTCCCCCTTTTCTAATAAGTCCCCTTTTTCTAATAAGCCCCACTTTTCTAATAAGCCCTCTTTCTAATAAGCCCTCCTCTTTGGGTAAGGTACTACCTACAGGAACAAGGTATATGATTGGTTCTCTGCGACATTGCATTTTCTTCCGTTTTAGTTCGTAAACTCTTCATTTCTTCAGTGATTAGTCATGGAGGTTTAGGTTAGGGTCAGGGTTAGGGATAGGGTTAGGGTTAGTATCAGGGTTAACGTTAGGGTTATGGTTCTGATATGAAAATATGCATGATGCACGTGCTAATTTATGTACGAAATTCAAAGGAAAAACTGCGGTGATGCGGTGATGGAATGTTGTAGAGAACCAATCATACACCTCGTTCCTGTAGGTACGACATGACCCTCCTCTTTCTAATAAGTCCCCTTTTTCTAATAAGCCCCTGTTTTCTAATAAGTCCCCCTTTTCTAATAAGTCCCTTTTTCTAATAAGTCCCTATTTTCTAATAAGTCCCCCTTTTCTAATAAGTCCCCCTTTTCTAATAAGTCCCCCTTTTCTAATAAGCCCCACTTTTCTAATAAGCCCCTCTTTTCTAATAAGTCCCCCTTTTCTCATAAGTCCCCCTTTTCTAATAAACCCCATTTTCTAATAAGCCCTCCTTTTCTAATACGCCCCCTCTCCAAATTTAGAGCCCCTCAAAGATGCTTGATAGAAAAAGCTCCTGTGATCTTAATAGAGAAATTACGGAATGAGTGTTTTTTATACAATAGCTGTACACACTATACTTCTAACATGCTGTTTATATGATCTTGAATTACAGCTACAGTATATAGATTAATTTATTAAAACGAAGCTCTCGACATTATTAACATCACCTTTTTCTTATAGAATGTAAAGAAAGCTAATGTTACCAGACGATTTTTAATTGTGGAAGGTCTCTACACAAATTATGGAGACTTGGCGCCATTACCAAAATTAGTAAGATACTCTCTAGTCTCTGTTTCCATGACGTACTTGCAATGTCTTTAACTCTTTCCTGTCCGGCCCAGTCAAAAGGGGTCATAGAAGACCCCCGAAGTCGTCAATCGAAAAACACGGCACACGGTAACGCAAGATTAAAAATTGAAATTCGACAAGCGCCAGGGACATGAGAATGAGATTCACTCACACACCAAATTTGATTTGATTTTATAAACAGCTCTGCGATTGGTGGCATTTTGAATTTTCATGATGCTACGCAAGATGGTCTTTTCTAGAAAAATGGAAGTTTTTCAACCTGATTTATGATAATTAATGCTAATTTATATTAACATAATGTGTCTTGTTGTGTACATAATGTGTCAAAATTGAAAAGCGTTTTTAAAAGCCGGTTTATTGGGCTTTCAGAAAAGGTATAGGTTTCGCAACAGTTATGGATATTTCCCGAGATATCAATAGAACAAAGTGGTAGTTCAATTTTGGATGTTTTTCAGCCGGACAGGAAAGAGTTAATGTATGATTTAATAAACACTAAAAATGGTTTCCCGTGATTTTTTTATTCTTTAGCTGATTTTACGTTAAAGCTTGAGTTCAATTTACTATATCATTTACATTAAAAATCGTCCCATTTATGCCAAAATATTAGCGCGGGCGACTTTTCCTTTTTAGAGAATTTTAGTTTGACGTTCTTTTTGTTAACCGTTCTTTTTGTTAACCGTAAACCGCGGTTAGACGTTTGTGGTTAGAAGTTTGACGTTAACATGTCAAAGAGCATTTATATTGGCGTTCGTATTTTCAGCGCGGAGAATTGAAATTTGTGGACGATTCCAATCGTTCATACGTATTCACCAGAATACGTGTGAACGATTGTGCTTCAGTGTTCAATTCAAAAACGCTGTGAATCGAGAAGAACGGACATGTAAGAATATAAATTTACACCCCAAACGTGGTCTGGTTGAGTAAAAGTTACATAAAAAGCTTGCTGTAATTCACTTACCTCAAGATCGCCGTTCGAGCAGTAAAAACGTGAGCAGACCTGTAACCAGAGGCGTAGGAAGCGGGGGCTGAGACCCAAAAAAAACCAGGACAAGCGTAACCTGGTAAGAGGCAGCAGGCAAGCTTGGATTCATTTGAACTATGCTCGGGAGGACCCCGGGACCCAAAAATGCGGTCACTGACCTGCTTGTCGACTTCAGTCCCCTCCCCCCAACTTTAAGTCCGTTCCTACCCCTCTAGGTTCCTACCCCTCTAGGTGGAGCCGATTTGTATGAGGTTTTACACGTAGAAAATTATTGATCTGTTTGGAAAAACAGATCAATAATTTTCATCAATAATATAATAAAATTCGTCATCCAAAACAAAAATAATAAATTTTAGTCTCATGAGTAATCCTAACATCGTCCTTCATTCCTTGTTTTTTATACGTCACTCAAAGTATTAGGGGCATACAAGCTGGAAGGAAATAAATAAAATAAATAAATATAAACGCACCTCCAAGGTGCGTTTATACACTGCGATTCATCGTTAAGGATGAGAAACTGTCAGCGGCTGATTTGTGGGCTGATAACCCTTACTCTTCTTGCTATCTTTTCTTACCTACCATGCATCTAAACCATAAATAGGCCAGCTTAATCGCAGTGTGTAAACATACCTTTACTCTTGGCACTAAAAAGCAATTACTTTCTTTATTTTATGTGAAGAAGTATATTCTAAAAGAGACGTCCTCGTTAGAGTACTTATGAAACGAAAATGTTGCAGTTTTTAAATGTTCAATATATATTTAGAAAATATTGAACAGAACAAAAATCTTTAAAACGTTATTACGCCATTGAAATAGGCTACAAAAGAACGAACATTTCAGCCAAAAAGTGGTCACTTCCACGCGTGGCTAAATACCACGTGACTTGTTGGTGTGACGTCAAAGTGTTTGCAAGTATGTAAAGATGGCAGAAATTAGTGAGAAAGCTACAAAACATGGTGGAAGATATTACGTTGCTGGCGCTCCTAACAACACTAGTTGCCTAACAACACTCTTTCGCTCTCTGTTCAAACGTCATCATGTGACGTCATCAGAGCTAAATTCGGACCCAGTCTCTGTAACAGTTTTTTCAACAAATTGGTCGATTTTGATTCTTAAAAACATCTTAAATTTTTTTTACGAAATAAAAAAATATGAAAGTGTGTTGTAAACATGCTTAACTAAAAAAACTGAAAAAATTTCGTTTCCTAGGCACGTTAATGTTGCCATCACATTTGCTAAAGGTCTTCAATGTAGTGTTTGACCACGTGGTAAGGAAGACAAAATTGGGTTCGTAGACGAGCTTTGTAGAACATAATATGATTGTTTCCATTTTCTAGATTGAATTAAAATATAAATACAAAGTGCGTATATTTATGGATGAAAGTCAGTCGTTTGGTGTTCTCGGAGCAAATGGGCGAGGTCTTACTGAGCACTTTGATATCGATGTAAGAATAATGTAGAAAATGTGACAGTAATTTTAAACTACAGATGTCTCATATTATGGGCCTTGTTTTGGGTTATTAATTCCTGTTAGGCAATGAAAACGAAGAGAAACATTTCTAAGGCGTCACACGTCTAAGGAGTCACACGCCTAAGGCGTCATATACTGGCGTCGGGTCTAAGGCGGGACTTTAGGATCTACTACGCGGCAACCTCGACAACGCGGCCTTCAAAAAAAATAATTCTTCATGCTAAACAAAGAGAATGAATAATGTGTAGTCCCAAGAGTCACACCGTCCTCGTTCTGTTTACAACGCAACTCTGAGCATTTTCACGTCTTCAGGACGACGTGAACTCGCTGAGAAGTGAGAGCTGTTCCTTAATGTTGACTTCAGTTCAAACACTACAATCGTTTTAGCAGAACTGGAGCGTTTTCGGAGGTAATAAAACAAGCTTCAAACATCAAATACGGTAGTTAATTTACCATGGCTTCTTTCAAATGCTTAAATTCATACTGTTTGTTTACGTTTTGAAGGCCGCGTCGTCGAGGTTGACGCGTCGTAGATCTTAAAGTCCCTACTTACTGGCTTATTCAAACGTTGTAAACAACCTGACACCTGACCTCAGTTACCTGACTTACTTGACTTTACAGTACGAATGAAACACCAACTGCATTTGTTGACGGAAACATGGATGACTTCTGGCCAATGTTATATAAAGTGCATATAAACCCTCCACAGTTTTTAGTTCATTGTATAGAGGATGCGAAAAGAGCTGATAAGTTATTTTACAGTATTCGATTTGGTCCGTTATTTCCCGAAATATATCTATCTAAACATAGCCAATTGAATAACCGCGCGTCGTTATTCTTAAGAGGGGCCTGGGAGTCAGGAACGATTAGATTTCACACAACAAGGAATACATACCTGTAAGTGTTTTGACCACAGAGTTACCAAAAACTATATCCGGTATTACTACCAAAAACACACAAGCTTGAACTGATAGGGCGCAGTTTTTGGTAATCAGAGATCAGTGAGCGAGCGGCGTCGGTTTCTGGTTCCCAGGCCCTAAAGCATTGAAATAATTCTCGCCAATTTCTGGCGGGGAGTCCAAAATTGGGCTTTTTGGAAGCAAATATCTCGGGAACTAACGGAATAAATCAAAAACCGTAAAGTAACTTACCAGCTCTATGCAAACAACTAAAAACTGTGGAGGGTTTATATGCACTTTAAGTACGGAAATCTCATGCACAACAGACGGTACTTTTGAACTGTGCCTAATGCTGTGCCTCGTGTTGTCCAATCTTGCATAGTCCGCTGATCACGTGATCAATCACGAGGGTGATGTAGAGCAGTTCATGTCAAGACGGAAATTTCCGAATGACTTCCACACGAGGCCGAATGTCGATAAAGTGTTTTGGAATATGGACATTTTACGATAGTACGATAGACGGTGAAATCAAACTCTTATTATATACCTATTGGTATTCATTGTACATTGATCCAATAATTTTATTTTTATGCAAAAGTGTTTGAAAAAAATGAATAATGAAAAAAGCCTCATCATTTCTTGGAAAATTAGGTGGCAGTAAACTGATTTATCTAGAAATAGTACACCTGGTGGCAGTCAATGTTACTAATGATTAATAAAGGCCCAAGGAACCAGAAAACAAAAAGTTGATATTATTTATATGTTATTGTTTAATGTCGAACATTCATTCATTTTGGATACATATTTACCGTCATTTATTCTCATGCTTTTCGTGTTAGAAGAAAGACATGTGAATTCCCTGAGCTTTTTGTTGCTTTTTTAGAGAAATGATATTGATTTAATTAGTGCTTCAATTGAAAACTCTCTTGCGACCATTGGCGGATTCTGTTGTGGTTCATCGTTTGTTATTGATCACCAGGTGCTTATCCTATCTTACCACCTTGTATATCTAATAATTTATGTAAAACAGTCTATGTTGAGTTGTATTATTATGAAACAGTCTAAGTTGTGTTGGTGCAATGCGGTGTGTTGTGCAGGGTTCTCGCGGTGGGCGGCGACGGGTGGTGGTGCCCGGCATTCAGCAGTGCCGCCTGGTGCTAGGCCAAAATAAACCCTTCCGCCCAGCACTCGAAAAGTAAGAAAACCTCGTATTTTTCTGTAAAACTTCTATTTCTCCTATTTTTTAATCTTTGGTGAAATTTATCGCACTATGCCCACAGTGGTAACTTCTTGTGAAATACAATATCCTTCCAAAGCCAGTTGCTTTGTGTTACCAGCGTTCTGCATGACGACTAAGCGGTGCATCCTCACAGCTCTAGTATAAAGAAAACTTCATATTAATTTTTAAATGAGATAGGATTTACATAATTCAGAAGAATATTTGAAAGTGAAGATGCAAAAAAAGCGTAAGAGCAACCTCGTACGCAGGGTCTTATCTCCCCTTCCCGGTTGCTCAAGGAGATAGCCGGGTTTTTCATGCTCTCACAACTTTCCAAGTGCATCCATAACTCGGGGTAGTTGCGCGCCAAACCATGCGCGCCATGAACCATTTCTTTTATACACATAAATAAGACACAAAATAGAATATGGACAAGGCTACAATGGATGACTCAAAAGGACCTTCCCATTTTCAAGAACTACTCTAACCTTAAAGACCAGACGAAAATAGAAGGTCCTTATATTACTACAGCCAATCAGAACCAGTGTTATATTAATCAATATTACGACAGCCAATCAGAAGCGGCGTTATATTAAATCAATATTACGACAGCCAATCAGAAGCAGTTTTATATTAATCAATATTACGACAGCCAACCAGAAGCGGCGTTATATTAAATCTATGTTACGACAACCAATCAGAAGCGGCGTTATATTAAATCTACATTCTAAAGTATATTGTACATGGATTGTAGTATTGTACATTCTATATTTATTTTATAGCGTCTTTCTGGTGCTGGTTACTGTTTCTCTGCCTCCTTACCACCTCTTCTGTGTTCTGCTGCCATGGCGGCTATAAATATCATGGATAAACATCCAGGTTTGGAGATCTATATGATTACTTTCCTACTAACCTCACTTGTACAGCACAGCAGGATCTCCCTCCTTGGGTCCACTTTAGTCCCCCCCCCCTGTACCCCTCTGCTAATATATTGAGGCAATACTCCTTCTATTTTTATAATAATAACAAGACGCCCGCTAGGCGTTAACTTGGGCTACTTTTAGGGACATGGCGCGCATATTGCCTGCGGAGATGGGTATGCATTGGTGGCATATACGCATGTTAGACAGCTGGAATTAGAAAACCCGCTCACTTGTCTTATAGAACAAAGGATAATTTTTAATGCATTGATTTCTGTAATCAGGCACTGAAGAAAAATCAGGCGTCTATACGCAGGCTAGCCCCCCACCCGAATGCAGAACACCTGACACGCAGACGAAATTTAATGTGAACAACACCGCCACGGCAATGCTATTTTTTCTAATATCTGTTCGATTGAAGGTCTTCGTGTGTCAAAATTTATATAAAAATCAACGGCAAGGTGTACGAAACATATCTGTTACGAAATTACATCGGTTTAATGGCCATAAAAGCATTAAATCATCGGGTAAACAACGAATAGATCTTGAAGCTATGTCCACGAGCTCGCTTTATTAAATCGCTTACCGCATTTTCTCATATATAAACATCTGATGTCTGATCTTCATATTTTAAGTAGACGAAACCTACAGCGTTCGATTTGCCAGATTCAAGTGATCATTTCGATATAGAATTGATTTAAATCGGACAAAAACACGTTTCATAATGATTAATATTACGGAGTTTCACGGGATAAATGTCAACACAACATAATATAATATTTCCCTGTCCTTCGGCTGTCCTTTCGTCTTCATGATTGATCTCTCATCTGTGTTTCTCTCATCTTGGAGAGAATCTTTGCAATGGTTTGCGGGTTTACAGGTCTCGGTAAACTTTTCCAACTGCGATTCATTGTCAATAAAACGAAAGTCCGAACTCGCTTCAATTCGCTTGCATTGCCTTGCAACGATTATGTTTTCATGTTGACGTTTCATCCACGGTTCTGCGAGTTGTTTCTTTAATCTCTCATCTGTGTTTCTCTCATCCAGTTATCCTGGAGAGAATCTTTGCATTAGTTTGCTGGTTTACATCTCGTAAATGCTTTTCCGACTGTGATTGATTGACTATAAAACTGACTATAAAACTGCCGGAAATCGCCCACGCAATAATTACATTCTCTCGAACACGACGACGAACATGACGACGAACATGACGAACACAGAAATGAAGCCGGATTTAAGACTTGTGCTTACCACAGGTAGCCCAAGTAATAAAACGTTTTAGAAGCATTAAAACACTATTTCTACTAATATCAGTCGACTATTCAAAAGTTGTTTATGTATTGTAGATAATTGTTATAAAGAATATTATATGGCGTTCTCATATTCTGAATTATGATTTGTTAATGCCCGGTCCGTAATAACGCGTATCCGGCCCACGGTCCGTCTTAGATTCCCTTGATGTTATCCAGTTAATGTGACTGCTGACCAACAAGATCTCATGCTCATCCTCGATCATCGCCCGGGGTTATAGCAAGATGGTTTTTTTACACTCGTAGTTGAGGTGACCGTGAGGTACTAGGTCTGAGTCGTCTTCTGAACGATCCTTTTATTAGTATTAAGGTTAGTATTTGAAAACCATTAGGCGGGGGGGGGTTAGGATCTAAGTTGTTTTTGGGGTTAGCAGTTCCATGATGTATTTCATCATACAGGCATGTCCGATCGTAACAATCTCTCATTTCGTCCAACCTCTCGCGGATACTAAAAAAGATCGTCCAGAAGACGACTCAGACCTAGTACCTCACGGTCATCTCAACTGCGAGTGTACCATCTAACCACGACCTTATAGCAAACCCCTTAATCTCCCTGTTATCATGTGATATGACGTCATGTGAGATGACAACACGGTTTTTTACAAAGTATATTTTTGTGTCCTTTTACACATTTAGAGATGTTCGAGGCTTTGCGAGATAATGCTCTGTTGTTCCATAAGGAGTTGAAGAGGTGAGTGCTGATTGGGTAAAGCTTAAATATGATCTCCAGGCCATTCTGCGAACGAAATTATGTTTACTTTGTTTACGAAACAATATAATTATAACGAAGTATACCACATAAAAAATTGAAGATGCATGAGCAGGATTATGCATATAATATAAAGAATGAGAAATATACACCTCTCTGATCAGAATACTTTTTAATGAACGAGGGCTATATACTGGTACTCGAAAGCTCGTTCATTAAAAATTATTTTGATCAGAGAGCGTATTTATCATTTAAAGATAAATTCTATGACGTCAAGATTATAAGCTTTTCTTTTATATCATTTGTATTCTGAACTAGAATATTTTCTGAAGTAGAAAGTTTCACAACGAATGAGGAGACTTATTTCCACCCGAGTTTTCCGCCGTCTTGGTTATTTATCTTTAGGCTGCAACGGATAAATATATTGTTTAAATATATTGGCCGTGATAACGTTCAAAATCTACGATTAATAAACATGCATCTTTTCCGATATGTGATCAACAAATACGTGGAAATCCCGCAGGGAGGGGGGTTAGTATGAAACTCCAGGGGTGTTAGGGTTATGATTGGGGTTGGGACCTTCAGATCGACCGAGTTCTGTCCAAAGTCCAGTCCAGTGTTTACAACAAGAGTGTTTCATCAGTATACCTCATGAATTATTAAAGTGCCCCTAACCTCAACATTTTGTATTGTCTTATTTGGAAGAACTTTTAAAATGATAAAGTAACTTCTTTTGAAGATTTTCACTTCTTCGCTTTCTTTACGAGATATATCAGTTTGTTTGATATGCAAATATCTGGAATTTCGTCACACATGCATAATGAGTTATCAGAGAATGTTATATATCTTTGCGTTCATGAAATAAAAACACTAAAGTGTGAATAGCACGTTTGTGTGTTTCTCCCACAACACCAACATTTCTTGATTTTAAAGTGCCACTACGATCAAATTTTTACCTATCGATATTTTACGTATTTATAAAGCAGAGCTGCTAAATATTACTCGGTCGAAACCGTTTTGCGATTAGACGATGGCAAGTATTATTTTTCTGACTCCGAATCTGGAGTTGTTATGTCCGCCATTAATCGTTCATGTTCCTGACCAGCGTAACGAAGCGACGTCAAATTCTCAACGCGAAGACTCCACATCGCTAATTCTTCAAGTAAGTCAGGTCGTTTATTCAAATTCTTCATCTGAAAGTCTGAACATTTCATCTACTTCTCGAAGAAAACAAGAAAACAAGTAACCTCGACTGAAATTCAGGCGTAGCATTGAGAATCTGACGTCATAAACAATATTACCTTTTGAAATTGCGGGCTCACTTGGAACACGTTTTTAGTAATGGTGGCCTAAATAATAGTGATTTCAGAGCTCAAAATACTTACTTCAAAATACCATTTTTTTAGTTTTTTTTTACATCGATGATCACTTTCGACCCTGAAATACTATTCTATGCTAAAGAAAATCTAAAAGACGGGGATGAATTTTCATCGTAGTGGCACTTTAAAGGATTTCGTTCGAGAATGAAAGAGATATACACATTTCTCCAATAAGTCATTATGCATGTGTGACGAAATTCCAGACATTTGCATATCAAACAAACTGATATATCTTAAAAAGAAAGCAATGAAACGAAAATCTTCAAAAGAAGTTACTTTATCATTTTAAAAGTTCTTCCAAACAAGACAATAAAGCATTTTGAGGTTAAGGGCACTTTAATGATTTGAAATGATAAATATACCAAGTTGCACACGACGGCGATCGCGGTAGGTAACTGCAAAAAAGCAGTCGCACAAAGCAGTTTCTAGTTATGCTATTCAGGGGTAACCTACAAGCAGGATCGTTGTTTCAGAAGTTTACTACAATTTAAATGCTCTTAAACTGTAGTTAATAACTTAAGAGACAACTAGGCCCAGTTTAGCTGAACAATTTTAACCGGAAACTTCTGACAACTGACAAATTTGGCGAAAAATATATATATAGTATTCCACGCTGCCAGCCCAAAACAGCGTCTTGTCTAAAGTTAGGATTTGCATTGGTTTGCAGTAAATACACCTCAAAGTTGAGAGGTAAATGTGAATTTGTCCGCCATTATTTGAGTTACTTGCGAAGTCACAAGTCGGACCTTTAAGAGCATTGGTCTATTTTCACAGCTCACAATGTTTGGTCCTTGGGCAACACAAAGTTTTCCACCGTGAAGAGCTGCTTCTGTATGGCTCGCCATATTGAAACTCACGAATTATATCTAGCATGTCCTACCTGTGACGTCACGCAATAGTATTCACTGAAATAGTATTTAAAATTCGCATGGAGACCACTCAAATCGTACACTTTGAATAGCTATAAAATTACTTTACATTGTCATATTAAAATTCTGGGTTTTTTCGATAATCATTTCATAGTGAAAATTTAGATTTAGATTAAAAAATAATCCAATAATTTCATTGCATAAACACTTTCACGTTTTACTTTATCATAAACATGAAAATTACACTTTTGAAATGGTATAATATTATAGGTGATGTAAAAAATACTGTGCTACGTAGGTAGTGTAGAAATAGAAAAACTCATTAATAATTCATGAGGAAAAGAGAAATGAAATCCTATACCGACACGGTGGTTTTAAATTTGATAAAAAATCATGCTGATTTACATAAACTTTATCTTTGATTTGCACGGCTTAGACAATACCGATTTTGAAAATTACTACGCCAATGAACTTATCAAATGAGTCGTTTTTGAAGCCGTTTAATAAACTCACAGCACGTGTTTTCTCAGATATTTAAATCTGATAAAACACTGCTGCTCATTTATTAAACAGTACTTAAAAGGAAGTAAAGTGACATATACATTCTGTTAAGGAAGGGGTCAACTGACCACCCCCCTGGCTACGCTACTCTTCCCATGTTGTCTCTTTTAAAACTATATATATATATTACATGTTTCATGGGTCGGAAATTTCCCTAGGGCTTCGTTTACAGAAAATTACGCCTTCTCATTGGTTAATGAGCGATTATGTCATGCATATAATAAGTTTAATTTATTGAGAATTCCAACATCGTACCCAGGGAATGTCGGCGAAAATGGCCCTGGATCGGTCGGTCACATGACACCCTGTAGTTTGTTGACGTAAATAATGATGAGAAATATGCAACGCTTTGCAGACTTGGTCACGTAAAACTTTCATTCTAAAATAAACTCATTCCTAATACATCCATCATTATCTCATATAAATATTATGATGCATGAACAATTATATATCGAATACAGTTCCTGATGTCCCTTACATTTCAAATTCGCGGTGAAATTTAAAGACGAGGAAATTTCGTAACACCTGGATTTAGATGAATAAACTAGAAATACGAATCCGCAATAATCCCCTCGCTCGCCTTTTCTACCCCATCCATTGTCCCCAGTGCCCAGACCCCGTATTTATATTTGTAGTCTCTGTCGATAGCAAATCCCAAAAGGCTGGTACGTCGTACGTAGATTTTGAACGTTATCTCGGCCAATATTTACTCGATTTAAATTCCCAAAACAGATTTGGAATTACCGACTCTAAATACATAACACACGTACCTATTATATTATGCAAACGAGTTCGTCAGATCACAAATCTCCAATGGCCGCTTTTGGAAAATATTGCTTTATCAAAATATTGTTCTATTCAAACGGGCGAAACAGCTGTCTGCGATTGCTGATTGACCTAGGCACTCACTGCTCATCTGGTTGTCAGTCCACTCAGTTAAAACTGTTTTTTGCAGTACTGAGTGTATTATGACGTAAGACTTAAAAATGGCAATAAAAATTAAGTTTATCTTATTTGAAAGAACTTTTAAAATGATATATCAAGACCTTTTACAGATTTTCCATATCGTTCTTGGTTCTGTAAATATTTCACTTCTTTTTAACAAAGAACATTGAACATTCCGCCATCTTGGATATGCATAACCATCCTTGGATATGCGTGACGTCACAACCAGGGTAGAAATGTTTTTTATATCAGCAATTATCGAGTCATTATAGATGCTAAATCGTAGTTGTTTTGGGTGTTGTATACTTTTAAGTGAACTAGCAATCTATTTGAACGCATTCCACTGATATTTGGGCAATTATTTACAACTTTTAGAATGTTTACCCAGGTTTTGACGTCACTTAATTAGATCTAATTATAAAACAAGATGGCGGATTGCAGATATTTTTGTTCACAGATATTTCAAAAATTAAGGAAGTTACGGGGAAATTTTAAAAGGTCTTCATATATTATTTTAAATGTTCTTTCAAATGAGACAAAGAAAATTTTTATTGCCATTTCCCTTTAATATATATTATATATATATATATATATATATATATATATATATATATATATATATATATATATATATATATATATATATATATATATATATATATATAGGACTATAATATCACGGCTGTAATATGTAAGCGCCGGTCACGGCTGCACGATCTCTTGTAGTAGGCTCCTTAAATTATTAAAAATTTAGTTTTAAAAGTTAAGAATATTATCCCAGACTCCTACTAAACCTTTGTACGAGGTTGTGAGAATTCGTAAGAATATCCCTGACGTCAAACACGGAAAATCCGCATGCATGCTGGTATCTATATGAACAAGGTCTAGTATAATCCAAGATTTCCAAGATGAACATGCAGCAGTAGTAACTACGAAAAAGTCGGTATTTAGTTTATAATTTCTAGTGTTGTTTTATTGTTTACTGTGATTCCAAACTGAATAATTCGTTGGATATAAATTTCCTTGATAAGTTGTTCGTTCTTGCAAATATTGTTTTGTGTTTTCTTAGTATAAAAGGGCTGAAGGTTATTGGAAATGAAATATCTCCAATAATTCATTTACGGATGCAAAAAGTTGCAGGGTCTTCTGAAGATGATGAAAAACTGCTGGAAAAGATCGTTGCTGCTGTAAGTCGTGGGTTTTTTCATGTGCATGCAATTCATCAAGTGCACATAAAACCACGTTTTTTATGTGGTGTTTGTATGATTTAGTACATCTAAGTTCTATATTCGACCATTTAGCGAGTTCGTTTACAAGTGATCAGCCTCTAAATGTCTCTAAATGGAGGTATTATAGTGGCCGACATACAGTCTTCAACCACGCAAATCAACCGGAGTGCGCATGATCAGGACTAAATCCCACAAGCGTTATGTGTTACGTTAATCTATAAGTTCAAATAATCTCATCTATGTGAAACCTAACCCCCGCCTAGAGTTCAATCCTAACCCTAACCCCCGCCTAGAGTTCAATCCTACGTTCATCGTTTATCTCAATAAAAACTACATTGGAGACTGGGACTAAGTTTGCAAACAACGTGATCTTGATATTTTTCCAATTGATCAGTTTGGAAATGGCTTCGTAAATTAACTCCAGCTTTCATCTTCCTCTTTTTCGTACTTCGTTTGAATATTCCGCCATCTTAATCAGTATTGCAAAGTTGCAAACAATGTGAGCGGAAAATGGCACCAATTTTTTGAAATAAATTTACTGTCAAATATTGTTCATTTCAAAACCAAAGTCTGATTTAAAAAAATGGTTTTATGTACACTTTAATCCTTATTATATAAACAAGAGCTGGTAGCTGATCAGGGTTCTACTGTATCTTGGATTTTCTCTTTTGGAGGAGTGATCCAAGACCAGTCTCCAAACTTATGAAGGGGTTCTGAAAATTCCATAATTTGAGATGTAATGTAGTGCATTTTGGGCCTTGGTGTCAATATTATACCTTAACTGTAAATTGTCCAATTAGAAAGTTACATTTGAACCACGTGACCAGTCATTTTATCTTAGAATTACACCCACTTTGTGGTATACCGCGCGCGTAAACCAAATACCACGCGCGTAAACCAAATACCACGCGCGTAAACCAAATACCACGCGCGTAAACCAAATACCACGCGCGTAAACCAAATACCACGCGCGTAAACCAAATACCACGCGCGTAAACCAAATACCACGCGCGTAAACCAAATACCACGCGCGTAAACCAAAACGAGCCTGTCAACAATGGCGGAACAAGAAGACGTTTCAAGACGTTTCAGTATAATACCGAGACCGAGGGGATATGTAGTTTTAGATTTTTAAGATTTGTTAATATCTGATATAAAATTACTCCTATTATAGCTCGAATATTTTCCTATGTTAATACATTTAAGGTACATTTACACACTGCGATTAATCGGGCCGATTTATGGTTTAGATATATGTTAGGCAAGGAGAGCTAGGAAGAAGAGCAAGGATTATGAGCCCACAAATCATTCCGCTGACAGTTTCTTGTCCTTAACATGCATCTAAACCATAAATCAACCCGATTAATGTGTAGTAAACGCATCTTTATCATCAAAAGAATTATAATCAATTGTTCAATCTTTTGAACGTCGGAAATTTGAAAGTACCCTCCAAGATTATGACGTCACATGAGAGGATGCGCCCATTTTGTGTGAAATGGCAAGGCCCTGAATGGTCACAATACAAGTCTGAAATACAGATATTTCAACATCAACGACAGATCTGGGGGTTGCATTTTTCCACCTGAAACCTTGCTATATAGGGCTTGGTTTTACCGAGCCTGCGTGTAATCTCGACAGGCGTTGCTGCACATAGGCTTGATTTTACCTGTCCTGGCTGCGTGCAGGTCTATCGAGAGCTGGATGAGGTTTAGGCTACTGTGTATTATGTATTGACCTAGGGATTCTAATTATTAAGTTGTGTAGGCGCCTATTTAAAAGCTTCTGTTATACTTTCGAGGATTGTCTATTTGGGTTTCATACATATCTCAAAGTAATCTACATGTGAGAGGTATTTATGGCACTATCCATATGCGATATATCACTGATCTTCATAGTCGTAAATGATATTAT